>JAOXYL010000051.1:4721483-4744498 GCA_028564955.1 Terapon puta | reverse complement strand
AGGTGTCTACTATACTGTAAACAAAAACAGCAAAGGGCAATTATTAGTAACACTGTTTACCTGTGGAGTTATAGCTGTTTTTGGAGACACTCTGTTGTATAGTGAACGGGTGTTGGAGCAAGTTATTTCAGTCACTAAATCTGATCAAATACATATCTTTATCAAAAGGTGCTATTATATTTGAAGTTCATAGTGTATACCAGATGTAAAAAATGTGTGCATCTCTCAAATTAATCTTGGGCATAAATTTATGGCAAAACACTGTGGCATAAAGTGTAGTATTTTATTCAGAGTGCATGTTACGTATGTCCATGTAGGTGGTTCGTGAAGATAAACATGCTTGAACCCCTTCAGCTGTCAGTTAAAAAAGTTTCTTAGCGTCATCAAATGCATCACTAAGCCTGCCAAAACAAACGAGTGGATTTGCCTTTCCAATGAGCACTAAGTGCTTTCAGGGCAGAGCAGGGTTTGTCCAACCAGTGCCGCAAAACAAGACAAAAATCAGTTAATTAAACAGCTTGTCATAATGCAGCATTAAATGTGACAGTGGATAAAGTAAATACGTTAGCGCTCCTTTTTACACAAATCAAGCTAGTTGACATTTGTACTGTAACAACTTTCTGAGACTGTGAGATTTATTGATGGGAGGATACTAAATAAACAGTATTTTGTAACGTGTTTTCACTTTAAGAACAGTCCAGAAATATCATCAGTTTGAAACCTCTCTCATGTTGTCAAAGATACTGTAATTACTGGGACGAGATATTATAATGAGAAGAAGAGATGGAAAAAACTTTATGAGCAGGAAGAATCTATACAGTATTGCTCAATTAAAGTAAAGGGACTTCTGTTGTCCATTCTGTGTATTTTATATTAGCTTTTACATTTATCAAGGATAGAAATACAACAGCAAAATGTAATAGCAAAAAATGAAATGATTACAATATAATAACATTTTAAAGAATAAATCAGGTTTGGGGAGGAAATTCTGACTTTAAATAGGAAAAATAGTTAACAACTGATGACCATCTGGGCGTGTTCATGCAAACCTTTCGGACTGAAAATTTACATGTTCTCATGTACCAGAACAAAATACCCAGTTCAGTACCTGATTGACAGTGCTCAAAAGAAGACTGTATCAGTCTTACATGTATTTTTATTAAGATTTCCATGCTCTTGACTCTGGGATTGTGTCCAAAGCCATGAAAGCGAGTCAATACATCTGGATCCTCACTGGTAAGTCACAGTATCTTAAACACCATATTTGATTTATTTATCTTAAAATAATTGTTATTATTATTTCAACTATTTTAAATATAATAGTTTTATATTTGTAATAGCATTTTTCAATTTCTTTCAATCAATCCAATCAATACAAATAATTAAAAAAAAAAAACTTGTTGGTCTAATATGAGACCAGGGCCAAAAGGCTGTTTTAAGACATACGTTTAAGACAAAACAAATTCCTGGCATCATTTTTCAATTTCTTATAACTTGCTTAATCTTTATTTGTTTACTGGTATTGGTGACAGTGTGTCTGACACACTTTTTTACTTAGTTACCGTCTATATTATTTTATAAGGGAGGTCAAATCAAGCAGTTGTCTAACATCTCTTATCTAATCACATAGGCATTTCTCTCATGTTAACATCGGCAGCACTGGCAGGTAAACTGTCTTATTTTTCCTCATTACAGTTTGTGGTGCTCTGGTCTAATAATTCTTTTTTATGGCAATAAGGTAAACTTCTGCAGAATGTGGCACTGAATAAAAAGGCCACCCAATCTTCAATAAAGTTACTTGGTGACCCTGGGAGGGCAGTTGATGGCAACAGAAACCCAAAGTTTGCAAGTGATTCCTGTAGCTGTACCAGTTTTGAGGCCAACCCTTGGTGGATGGTCGACCTGGAACATGTGTACAAAATTTCCGCTGTAGCGATAACTAACAGAGATCAGTATCAAAGCAGACTGGATGGTGCCGAAATCTGGATTGGAAACTCAATAGAGGCCAATGACAACACAAAAATCAGGTGAGACAGCTTGATACAGACCTATGTAAAACATCTCTCTTTGTGATATTTAAAAGGTTTTGTTCTTCTCACTCTCTTCGCTTCACTCACGCAGGTGTGCAGTCGTCTCTCATATCCCTGCGAGAGGCACATTCTACTTTCCATGTAATGATTTTGAGGGACGCTACGTCACTGTGCTTCTCCGAACTGAAGAGGTTCTAAGTCTCTGTGAAGTTGAGGTGTTCACTGCAGATTATGGTAATGATGCATGCCATTTGGTTTAGATAAGTTGAGAAGGTCAGGGTCTCTTTAGCCTGGGGCCCTAAATGTTTAAATCAGGGTAACCTCTGGACAATGAGGTCCAAAGGCAACAGTGAGTTTACTGATATGTCAGGGCTCCTGAATTCTCTAATGTGTCATCTTTGGATTTTTTATGACAATTCTGTGGCCAGTTTCCTAATTATGGTGCACAAAAGAAGCCTCCCCATTCTTAATCCTGTTTACAACACTGAGCAGACAGTTGTCTCTTTAGCCAGGAAAAAGCAGCTAACACTCAGGCACTGAACCAACTTGAATTGCTCAACAAATCATAAATGTGGGCGTCTCCTTCGTGGTCTGGAATCAGGCTGCCCGTCCAGCTTTGAGTCCAGGGAATTACTGTGGATTCCTTTCACCACTCGAAACACTGACTCACGTTAGATGTTACTGCAACGGTGTGGAATATTCATGAAATCAGTTCATAATTGTGATGATGACATGAGAGATCAACCACAAGAAATAACAAATCTAACCATCTGTTTGCTTGTGTTTGAAGCATACCCTTTAGCCAACGTGGCACTAAAAGGAGAGGCCACCCAGTCATCGACGCTGTCTTTCGCCGCTGCCTCCAAGGCCATTGATGGGAGGCGGAACTCATATTACAGCCATGGGTTCTGTAGCCACACTGCAGAGAGCGAGACCAACCCTTGGTGGAGGGTGGACCTGGGGAGAACATATATTGTCACATCTGTCAAAATCACCAATAGAGGAGACTGCTGTGCTGAGAGACTGGATGGAGCTGAGATTCGAATTGGAAACTCACTGGAGGATAATGGAAACAGCAACCCCAGGTGCTGACCATCTTCAATGTGACACATTTTATAGTTTCTGAGCGGCCCCACAAGTTTGTGTTAACTGATCACCTGCCATCATTTAACCACCACTAGCCTGAGGTGTTTTAAAAAATACAGGGCAAGGAGAGGGCAAGGATTTCTCCAGATAGTGGATTGTAAGTGGCGATTGAGAGGGGCTATTTACTTATGAGCCTATACCTTGTTTTTAGGAAAAATATGTCATAGACTCTTAGGCTTCTAGATTTTCTGCATTAATTGGAAGCCTTGTATGAAGAAGCAAAACTTCACATCTAGTGAGAGACTGCTTAAAATTGTGAACTCATTTCCATGTATCTGTACTTAATGTAGTATTCAAGTTATCTCCACTATTCTCCATCCCAATCCCAGGTGTGCTTCCATCTCCCATATCAGTGCGGGTAAAACCTACACATACTACTGTGAAGGAGGCAGCATGGAAGGTCGCTTTGTGAATGTGATTATCCCTGGAGAGAGGAAGACTCTGACCCTGTGCGAAGTTGAAGTGTATGGTGCCCCAGCAGGTACAGCTGTAGCTGACTGACTTTGATTTATTCAAACACAATCTGATACTGATTCATTTCTGGGTTTTCTGTTTTCCATTTTAGCTGAACCTTTACCCAACGTGGCCTTAAACAAACCAACAGCACAGTCAACAGCATATAGTGATACTACAGGACGGTCCTCTAATGCCGTCAATGGGTGTAAAATAAGTGTCTTAAGTGATATATGCTGTAGCCATACCCTTGAAGAAGACAATCCATGGTGGAGGGTAGACTTGTTAGCTTTGCACGAAGTCAGTGCTGTTACCATTCTAAACAGAAAAGACTGTTGTTCTACGAGGCTTATGGGGGCACAGATCCGGATTGGGAACTCGTCGACATATGGTGACAACCCAAGGTGAGGCATAATATTTAAATCTGGAACATTTGTCAATAAATAATTAGAAAATATATGCTTCTACTCTGCAGCAGCACCACAGAACAATAAAGCACAGCCATTTGCTTTTTATAAAACTGTCCCCGAACACATGTAAGTTTAATGTTTATTTAGGAAAAAACAAAATGGCACTGCTGGTCAACAAAATGAGAGAAGGTAAATAAAACTGACACATTTTTCCACAATGTTTCTCTCCCTCCATCAGTTGTGGCACTGTCTCCTCGATAGAGGGTACATTATTACACACCTTCCAGTGTGCAGGCATGAAAGGTCGCTACGTCTTCGTGTCTATTCCAGGACAGAATAAAGTGGTTTCACTGTGTGCTTTGGAGGTGTATGCTTCTCTGGCAGGTATTGTCCTTTACCATTAATGTACAACAGATGGAAAATCAATCAAAAACCAAGAACTAGCTATCATATTCTGTGTTATGTCTGAATTGGGCCTACTACAAATATTGTGTGCTGAAGATAACTGGTATTGCATATGTACTAGATGTGATGCAGCAACAAATCTATTGTGAGTTTATTTGACCAGACAAAATGAAAATTCAGTTGCCTGATAAGATGTGGGCCAATCCCAGTGACTCTTGGTGACATGGCTAAGTGCAAGTTTCAAGATGAGCCTGTTACAAAATACACACACACTCTCACAAAATCAAACATGGATTGCACCAACAGAAACCTAACAGCATTCCTTCTCTCCAGAGCCAGAAGTAGTGCCAGAAGTCACGTCTTCCCCTACTGCTCCTCCTCCTCTTCCCCCCACCATTAGCATGCTGCTAAGCGACAGAAGTGTGACAGTGGTGGGAGAGAGACTCTGCTGGTCCGATGCTCTCTTCTTCTGTCGGCGTCACCACTGGGACCTGCTAAGCCTTCACAGCCAGGAGGAACAGGACAAGGTGGAGCAACTGCTGGGCCGCAGTCCTTTCCCGCTCACAGACCATGTCTGGCTGGGATTGCGAAGGTACGCTGACACAGCAGCTCAATAAGACATATGCATTGGCTGGTGTGGCTTTTCATTCACATGATGGCCTCCATGAAGATACAAGAACTGTTCACAGATGCCCGAATTATCTGAGTACAACTTTATAATAAACACAGGCTGAAACTGAGTGTGCAAATTGAGTTATTTGCAAAATTGTGGAATTTGTTCAGCGTCAAAAGATGTAACACAGACTCTCCATGAACTCCTGGAATAGATTGTCGGGGCAGGTGCTCCTTTCCATAATGACAAAAAAATCCAAATTTACACATACTTAAGAAGAGCTTTGAGTCAAATGTGTGTTCCTTTATTTCTCCATTTGCATTGCAGCTAATCCAAAACAAACAGGCATTAATGCTTCGCTGACGCCACACGCTAGGACAAACATACTGTAACATTAGAGTCAGTTATTGACCGCAAATTTATAATAATAAATTATTTCTGGTCTTCTATTTTATAGAATTTCAAATGTGCATTTTTTTCAGTCAGTCTCTGGGTTTTAGACTCTTGACAAAAATCACCTTGAGCTTTCAGAACTAAAGAACCATTCGCTGGAGATCATCATGGAGACCACTGTACAGCACACAGACATTTTGCTAACACTTAAAACTGTCAATAAACCCTTTTGGCAGATACGTGATGAAAGACACATGGTTCTGGATGTCTGGCACCTCCATGCAATTCACCAAATGGCCACAAGACTCTCCTCCTGTCCAGTTCTCCAGCCCCTGTGGAGGCATGGCCAGAGAGGAGCTCTTCCTGTGGCAGGACCAGCCCTGTGATGAGAGCCTCAACTTCATCTGCCAGTCAGGTAGGCATCGCACCTCACATCGTGCATGTCGTTTCTTCTTGCCAGTTTCCTTCACCGGCTCTATCTCTCCCATAGGTCCTGTGGACGGAGCACAAAGAGTGTATTTCTACAGCACTAGCCAAGCTGGAAGTCCTTAGTAAGGGTTAACAATATAAATAGAAATAGCAATTTTAGACTTTCTGTACTCCTTTTATGGTATCAACTGGTCACTCGTCTCACTTTTCCAAGCGCTTCGCATGTGGGTCAGTGTCACCGTACTCTCATGTAACCAGACATCTCTCTGACTGAGGTTGGCAGCCTCAATCTCTCAAATCTCTGCTTTACTTAAATTGTTTTTGCAGTTGAAATCCAGCATATAGATTTAAACATGAAGTTAAGTGCCTAATTCATACTCATAGATAATAGTTATACAGAAGTGTGAACATAATATATAACACACATATATAATGTATTCAACATGTTTTGCTTTTTTTTCCTTCTGTAAGACATATAGTTCATGTAGCTGAAAGGTTTCTTGGCTGAATATTTTATTGTCATATCACTTCAGTTGGTTTTGTGACGTGTGAAAGACCTTGGAGATGTCAAAGGCAGAACTGAAGCATCAACAGCGACGTTCCCGACATCAAAAGTGGTTGGATTTGCATTAGAACAACAGAAAATGTGATACTGCTGCATATTTATGCTGTAATTGTCTCATTGACCTTGAGGAAGGAACGAATGAATCAATTTCCATGTTGTGCTCATGCATCACTGTATGCTAAAATATGCAAGTGGTCTCATTTTGGGAAGTGTAAATAAAGCTGAATGACTGAATTGTTTTGAGGTCAATTTTGAATTATTTAAACAAAAAAACATGATCGGTGTGGTGTGTTGACTTCTGGAATGTTTAACTGTGGAAATTCATCATCTACCTTCTCACCCCACTCTTTCCAGCGCATGATCCAACCCTCCAAGTAGCACTTTTTAACGTAACAGAACAATTTAAGAGGCCACAGCCAGGACACAGTTCCTCTTAAATGTGTGGTGCCTTGAATTAGGCGTGGCATTATCCTTCGGGGTTAAAGAAGTCGCACAAGTGCCAAGCGTGAATGATGAGCGCAATAATGAGTGTGTTATATAAATTAAGTTCTGGATGCACGGGGGACGAACACACCCAGAGGCAGGGCCAGAGAGGGATTAACCTGGTTCTTCTTGCCCATCTTGCCAGGTGTCTTTGCTGGGTGTGCGTGCACTGAGTCACTATTATCAACCAGCCCTGAAACCATGTTCCTCTATTTATCATGCAATGAGTGTTTCTATTACATGTCACACTTGATAGACAGATATTCATTCTGTCAGTCCTCTCACACAAGTGTTTCTCTCTCTCTCTCTTGTTCTCTTGCCATCTTTTTAACCACTTTTCCTTATGTTTTAGTAAACTACAATCATTAGAAAAATAATCTGTATATATATAGATAGATATAAATGTTGTCTCACACCTTTTGGGCTTTAAAACTTGATGTCACTGGGCCAGAAACAAAGAAGATCACCACTGTTTATGCTCCATTTCCTCCTCCATACTTTTCCATTATTGCAATATTGAACACCAAACACAGGGAGGCGCTGTTTAACTATTATAATGGGTGTTAAAAATGGACTCGATTCCTTCACTGTTTATAGTGGTCCAAACGCAAAGCCATTGATGTTAAACGTAGCAATTGTATAGCAACCAGTGGGGCACCAATATGGGGCCATAAAGCAACAATAGAAACAGAAACAGTGAGTAATGGCACCACTTACACTCAATGTGTGACTTTATGCAAATTTGTCAGGAAAAATCCATCATCGCGATATAAACATCTCTCCACTGCAGGTCTGCTGGATGGCATTAACACATGGCTTACATGAGCAGCACTGGGAAGTCAAATTTGAAACACATGAAGTTCTGCTCCGTCTGAGGTGATTTTAGACCTCTTCTTGACAAAATGACAGCGATTATGCAACCTTGGCAACTCCAAGCGAGCAATTAAATTGTTTTAAAGGGCTCCATAACTTGGCGAAGGTTAGTTACCGAGTGATTCACACGAGATCAAACACTGAATTTCTGCATCTCAAACTAAACTTGAATTCTCAGTTTCTATTAATCCCAAAAATATTAATAATGCTGCATTTCCTGGTTTAAATCAGACTACAGGAAATAAACCTGAGGGGACACAGATTTCTAGCTTTAAAGAAGCACTCCTTTGTTCAGTTGTAGCCTTCTCACTGGGTGAAAACAGAGGTTTCATTCCTTTTTTGATTCTGGGAGAGCTGTTTAAAATCTGAGGAAACTACCTTGATGACATCATAAGGGTTACACCTAAAAGACTACATACTCACTTGTAACAGAAAGAAAACTGTGTCATTCGTGCAAGACCATGTTATTACTAACTAATTACTAATACTAGGTAGTATCAACCGCACGTTGGAGTCACACTGAGGATATCTTGACCTTTGCTGCACTTTATCTTTAAAATATGTGTCTCTTGCATGACTTCTGGTGTCGTAGAAGTACAGTGCTAAATCACCGGAGTCGCCCTCTGACCCTTCTTCAATGTCAGACGGGTGGCGAAAGAGCAAAGACTTTGATGACTCAGGGAAGAAACGCATTTCAGTCAGACAGCTTACGAGCGTCACAGCGTCGTGGCGGGCTAAAATTCACTCTGCTAAAAATAAACTCTTTTGTAAATGTAATTGTGCAATGGCGTTTGTGGCCTCTTGTGTAAAAAAAAAAGGACAGCAAAATTAACAAAAAAAAAGGTAGCGGTTCTCTTTCATTATGAAGCACGTGCAGACCCATTTTAGCATGAGACTTTTCAACAATTTTCTTCAAATTAAGCTTAATTACAAAAAGACTTAATTATCTTCCACTGAGGAGAGAAAACGTGTAATTTCACAAATAGACGAACAATAAAACATCAGAGGTTTTTCCCTTTTTTTTTTTGTTTTTACAATTACGCCTGGGTGGGGTAACGGATTTCATTGTCTATTCATTTAAGTTACTCTGAGGGGGTGGGTGGAAAGTTTGAGTGCAGAGAGGGACTGTAGAGCTCTTGTTAGGTGAGAGGAGGAGATGGCTGAGAGGGGAGGGAGGAGGGGAGGGAGGTGGGAGTGCGTGGGACTGGCCGGGCAGACAGAGAGGGGAGGGAGAGAGAGAGAGAGGGAAAAAAAAAAGAGGAAGGCTTGGACATTCCCAGGCTGGGAAATACAGCCGAGAGTGAGAGAGGGGGGGAAGAGAGGAGGACTGTTTCCACGCGCTGAAATCTCACATAAAGAAAGATCTGAAGTTGGTGGGGAGAAAAATCCACTCCAAGGAGGCGATGGAGGCAGTTTGGTAATAAATGAGGGGAGAAAGTTTTTGCGGAGAATGAGGAGAGGAAGCAAATGCAGGAAAGGAGCTGAGGACTATGTAGGGATTCCAGACTGAAGTCATGGTAAGTCCCCCTACTTTCTGCTATAGTTTATGTGAAAAATTATGAATAGAATCTAACTTTCTTACTTTGGAAGAGACACTGTTACTGTCAGCTTTAGTTTGTTTTGTGTCACAAAACAAAATCCATGTTCAGTTTTTTGTTTTTCATCCATGACAACATGACATTTTGAAGTTTTCCCTGCCAAGAAATGTACTTCACTGTGTGTTTTTAAGATTTGCCTGCACATGATCTGAATACCTTCACCTTTCACAAAACAGCCGAACCTCCACATGTGCCTCAGAAACTCAAGAACAGCCTCACTTTTGCACATATGTTGCTTTAATCACCGGCGTCTCCGAGAGGCACACATTCTCTTCTTCAGTCAGCAGTTATCTCTCCCAGCTTATAGTTTGCAGAAGTTGTGACATCCCAGCGGCGGCAAATTATGATGACACGACTTAAGTTGTGTGACGCTGGTGATTTTTGTGGTGGCCTCGCACAGGGAGAGCAAAAGAGCCCTCTGTTGCATCTCTGGGGAGTTTGTTTACCATCCCCACCCACCCCTGGTGTGATCGGTGACATGCAGGGAGGCAGAGGGATGAGTCAGACGGGACGCACGCACGCATTTTCTCACATGCGTGCGTGAATTAAATCAAGGAGGGGGGAAGGAAAGTGACAAAGAGCGATTTAGATCATCCTCCCGCTCCTGTGCGCTGGGCAGGGTGGAGCAGTTTGGCAAAGAGGGGAAGAGAGAAAGCAAGGAGGAAAGAGAGAGCTGGAGAGCGGAATAAAAGAGGAGGGTAGGGTTACTTTTTTTATTTTAGGAGACTTGGACGGCAGCGACGGTGGTTTCAGTGATGCCGCATTTTCCACATTGGACCTGGGAGAAAAGGGGAGTGAGAGAAAAAGGGGGGGAGGAAAAAAAAGAAAGGGGAAACAAGGGATGGCATGGACTTCAGGGAAGGAAGAACATGTGCAGCACAGTTTCATCTTCCTCAGCAACCGGTTGGGGAAAGTTTAGGGTGCAAAACAGTAACAGATGTACACACAAGAGCTCATATGGTCAGAGCAGAGTCATAAGGGGAGAGAAAGTGATCTTCCCCTTTAACACCAGGCTCAAAAGGGAGCTGTGAGCGGACAAACAGGCCTCCAAACAACATGTGTTGAAAAAACACTTAACACATGAGGAATGGATGCGTGCACACACACGCACACACTCGCTCGGGGACAAACAGGGCTGCTAACACATGCATGTAGGTGTTAAAATGCATCAGCAGCTCTGCACACGGAGTCATACAGCATGGTGACACACACACCAAGAATATGTAGCAGAGGGTATTTCCACTCTCTCCGTCCGGTGTGCCCGGATTTTGAAGCACTAATGGGATGAACTGGTCCTCACAGAAAAACTAGAAATAAAAAAGTTGTAGCAAACGATGTGTTGGTTTTAACTTGTTTGGGGTAGCAGGCGGGTGGAGATAACGGCGCCAGAACAATCCAGACAGGGTCAGCGATGCTGCCAGCCGCAGGAATCTTTCTTTAACTGAACTTCCTGTGATTGTCAAGACCCTCTGACTTATGCAGGGCATGCAGGCAGAGGACGGCGACTGTTTCAGTGCAGCAATTTGCAGCTCGTGGACGTTTCTTCACTGGACATCCATAGAGTTTCTTTGTTTTGTAATCAAGGTCATCTTAGTTTGCCCTATAATCAAGACTATATCTGCAAGCATAACCGTGAAATAATTAAATCTTGACCTAAAGCTGTCCTAATTAGTACTTTCATATTACCATTGGATCAAATGACTACACGATGTGTGGCAGGTGTCACTTCATCACCTGACTCACCCACAGCTATATGAGGCATTTTACCATCTCTCAGCTCATTGTTTTGGTTTTGAAGCCCGTAACTTTGATTATCCTGCAGACAAAGTTAGCAACTTGCTTAAAACGTCAAACATTGAGCTGTGTTAAGAGACATATTTTTCTTCTTAAGTGGTGAGCCAGAAGGAGAGTCACTAATTCATTTGTTACGTGGTCAGTAGCACAACTCTAAATGAATGCCACTGTGATGGATGTTTAAATAAGCATATCTCTGATAACATTCTTGCAATATCAGCTGCATCAGCTGAAAGGGTTATTCAGGCGACGTCTCCAAAGGAATCCATGAGGCAAGAATCTAAAGCGTACAGGTTGTAAAAACACTCATGTTAAACTTGTTTTATGAACGGTTGTTGTTAACAATGTTAATACATCTCAGCTTATAGACAAAGGACTTTGTACAACTGTTTTTGAGTGCAATGGCAGATTTGGCTTTCAGTTTTCCCTCTTAATGAAGATCTTAACAATTCATTTACAAAGAACATGCCACTGCAACGAACAAAAAGTCCAAACTACAGAAATTGGATGCATCGTGGAATAAACTGGAAGTGCCCTGGGAGTCTATCTCAGGTTTCATCATCGACTTGAATTTGATGGGATGGTTAAGCTAGTAAGCTAACGTTATTTTCTGGATGTGCTGCTCATTATTGCGATGGCGCTTAATCCAATCCAACATCCCAATGGGCAATGGAAAAAATGTCCCAGTGGACCGAAAGCGCCAAAAACACATTCTCCATAATTCGCTGTTGGAACAACGGCATGGCACCGCGCTGAAGATGGCAAAGCCTTTTGGGTTGTCTCAGGAAATGTTGCCTGCTATAAAGACTAATAACCTCAATAAATGTGACAAAATGCCATGCACCATTTGCACACTAGCACTCTTCAGGAAACACACCATGAATAGAGGGCAAGTGTAGTATCGGCTGTGAAACTCTACTCAGTGTGCTCAAGGAGTCGAAAACAATCTGCAAAGAGTCCCTGCAAGCTGTTTGACCTACAGTAGGTCAGGTTAGATTATACAGGAAGATTTAGGAAAGGAAATCAGTCTCAGGCGTCTCCTCTTTCCCCCCTCCTTCATCCTCCTTTCCCTTTGTCTGCCCTCTTTTTTCTCTGTTCCGTCTTTCCCTGTCGGCATCTTTTTCATTGTTCCCCCCTCATCATGTCATCTTCCATCACCCCCCACCTTCTCCGCGCTCCTCTCTGCTTCATCTCTCTTCCCTTTGCTCTCTCTGTGTCCGCCGCGTACTGTACGGGTCTACATCTGGTTTCTATCATGGTTGCTGCTGCTCTTGTTTCCCATCGATCTCTCCCACCGGTCAGCCTCCACCTCCTCCTCCTCCTTCTTTTCTCTTTTTCCTTTTTCTGTCTGCACACTCGGTCTCTGAAGGGCTGTCTGGTTCTCTCCGCGTCTCTCTGTCGCTCTGCCTCTCTTTTTCAATCCATTTCTCAGCTCACTCACGCTTCAACAAGTGCTATATATCTTCTAAAACACTTGGTTTCTCACTTTATAGCTTTATCATTGCCTTCTCGCCTTTATTGCCGTTTTGCTGCCTTCTTTTTCTAGATGCCTCTCCTTTAAGCTTTTTCTATTTTCTGCCCTCTGTGCCAAGCATCTGTTCGGGGGACGACCGCTGCCTCTTCCTTTCCAGTCTGCGCGCACCAGAGAAAGACAGGAAGTCTGACGCAAGGGTGACATACCCCAATTCCGTACTGTGTGTCCATGTTTGACACAAACAGGAGGATGCACACTCATGCACACTGGGACTGGTTGTCCTCGTTGACACTACACGTGCCGTATGAACACACACACACGGCTTTCCGGTGACTAGATGGCCACAGACTGTAAATAACAGTGGATGGAATGACTAAGATGTCATCCGCCGGTTTCTGACTGGTAGTTTCACAGACAGGACGTTTGTCCTTGTGGGTGCAGCCCATGTTTCATGTCATTGAATCAGTAGGCAAAAAAAAAACAAATCCCCCAAAAAACAATGAGAAACACGCTCTTCATGGGAAAAATAAAGCTCAAGAACTCAAGGTCTACTTACAACCTTTTTCCAAAGGTTTTAACTGCATGTCATGGCCTTCCCCAGTAGGTGGATTTGGCCCAGTTTTCATGATAGTTCAGTTGTAATCACGCAACTTTAATAAGCAGCATGGCCATGTAATACCTAAACATGCACATATGTATATAACATCAGCTATCTAACCTGTGGGCAAATATTTAATGGTGTATCATGGACTTTGTGTTTAGTCATAAAGATATTGCACATGACTTTGTGTGTAGTTTCATATGTAACCCCCAGTTTTGCAGCTCTAGTCTTTTATGGAATCGACAATGCATAGAGTTCTTTGGTAAAACCCAATTATTTGACTGTGAACACTACTTTCAATATACTTTTTCCCACAGTGATTACGAGTGTTTTGACAGGCACGCATTCGTTTGAGGTATCACTGAAAAATAGGTCTAGTAACTTGTTTATCGAATCAGAGTACCCGTGCGCTTCCCGGGTGAAGACTATTCTTAGCAAATGAACTGTCATGCTTCTCGTCAAGCTCCCAACCGGGATCTGTTCTTCATCATCTTCCTTGTTGGGTTTTATTTGGTGATAACGTGCATACAGCTAGTTTCAGGAGGTCGTGCCAGGAGCGTTTGCTGGAAAATCTGCCGTATATAAAAACTGATCCTCTGTTTCAGATTTATTTCATTCCATTATATCACACACGTGCAGGTTTCTCCTAAATTACTTGCAATGAGTGGGACACCTGAGTTCATTAGCATTAAGTACTATCTGATTGAAGAGTAACTGAATTACACCTATAGTAACTTAAAGAAGAGGCACCTCGTTTTACATGAGAGTCTTCTATTTGGGGTCTAAAAGGAAATCTAATTTTCAAATTTCATCAGGGATGCTTTGTTTCATGTGCACACATGGGCCTGTGATCCAAAAGAGTGAGGCACAACTGTTAGCCAAAGGTTAGACAGGGGTGACCCTTACAGTAAAAAAAACCATGATGGCAAAATCTGTGTTGCAACACTCACATATTTACAAGGATTTGATGGAAAAGCAGAACCATTCCCAGTGTGTATATCCTGTTGAAAGTCATGTGTAGAACAGAGTCAGTTCTGAGGAAAAAGAGGAAAAGGTGCTAGTGGCATACAATTGTGCATGGCACATCCAAAGCAAATATTGTTACAGGCCTTGTTAGCTTCTCCTCAAAAAGCTACAGTGAGTTCAGCTATCTGCTCTTCTCATTATGAACATATTATGAATAAGATCATAAGTAAAGTTAAGTTAAAGAGTGTCCAAACCAACATTTACTGTAACTAATGAAGCGCTAAAGGTACAATGAGTTGTGTTATCTTGCACAAACTACATATTTGATCCCAAGGGACTCTGTTTAGCCAGCTGTGAGACATGAAAGCGCAGAGGCTTTGCATGCAATAATATTGGCATTTATGATCATAAAACGATATATAAAGAGTTGTTTCTTTGTGAGAATGACGTGAACGGGACATCAGAAGGCCATCCGCTGCCATGTTGTAGTTTTTACTTTAATTTAGTGTTGCGCTGAATTAACTCGGGTGCTGTGGGATGCTTTAAAAAGGGCTTTGGTCTGAGAGGAAGTTCCTGCTGGCTTGCTTTGCAATCCCCTGGACCCCCCTGCTGTGCTTTTACTAGACTCAATATGTTCTGTCAGTGAGCCAGAAGGCTCTCTTTACGATGACTACACCTTTAACAACATGCTCTCTGACAGACTGTTGTTTACTATAATCCACGCACACAGACGCCTCCTTCTGTATATGCGATGCATCTGTCTTTACTCAAACCTTAATGGGACCCATCGTCTCCTTTTAAAATCTAGATTTGTGTTCTGTTATGGTAGTTCGTCAGTATGGAGTGCCAAGACTAGAATAATAAAAGATATGTAATGATAGATTCCATATTTTAAACGTGAAATGGAGCAGCCATATGCCTTTTGCTGCTTAACTGCAATGTAATGACTCTCATGACACGTCGTCTGGCAATATTTCCACTTGTTTCAGGGACGAATTAGAATGATTTGGACACACCCTTTGGTCCTTTTGAGAAGAACATTTAATGTGGGGCTTCCACAGAAAAATCCTGCCTGATGTAGTAGTTTTGTTTACTAAAAAGCCAGCGGACTAACATGACCTTAGAGCAGCTCAGCTTCCAGAAAGACGCGTTTCAGCCAAACTTGTGTTCATCTTGTGATTTTTTCTTTCCGACTCGCTGTATAGCTCGCATCCAAAAAAAATCCTGCGTTACTATGGAAAAGAAAAAAAAATTTAATTTGAGCCCTTTGGTGCCACTCTGTTGTCGGTGCCATGAGGGCTGAAGTCACAGTAGAAAAATTTGCTCTGCAGCCAACAGAGTGGATGGGAAACAGAGCCCAGCATCTCCTGTGAGTGACCCTGAGCAACCTCAGCTCCCCAAGCAGATCTGACTTTTTTAAGCGTCCGGCTTTCTTTGTAAGTCTCCTCCTTAGTTTTTGGTCCCATATGTCCCATTTTTTTGATTGATCCAACAACTATTTGCTCTCTCTTGTGACTAAATTTCCATTTTATCCCTCTCTCCTTCAGATTTGGCTTGAAAAAAAACAACTGCAAACAAGTCCTGACATTTGTTTCGATCTCAGTTTGACGACCCGATTTGTTGATTTTGCTCGTTGTTAGTAACAGAAAAACTGCAGTTGTCTCAAATACCTTTCCTGTTTTCAGTACTCATTCTATCCTCCTCTGTGGCTAACCTCAAACCCTCTTCTATACACAAAAACAAACCCAAAAAAATAATTTTCAAATACTGTTGAACCCAGGTCTCCTTCCATAAACCTCTGCACCACCACCAGCTCACTCCCTCCTGGCCCCTCCATTGCTCTTTTTCCGTACACGCTGTCCTCCCATTCTGGGTTTTCTCCAGTGGCTTCGGTCGTTGTAGTTATTCAGCACAATATGCCGTCTGTTGAAGAGAATCCCAATGTAATTGTTGTCAGATGACATTCAGAGAGTCGGATGGAGGTGAAACAAAGAAAAAAAAAAAGAGGAGATGAGAAAATAAGAGAGCAGGGAGAGGGGGGGTGAAACTGAGGAAAAGAGGGAGAGCAGCAGATGGGAGGTTTGAGAGGAAACGTGAAGGGAGGGAAAGAGAAAGTTGGAAAAGGGGAGAGAAAAAAGTCGCAGGTTGCCATGCCAACAGTCCATGTAGAAAAATAAACAGTATGCGTTGCGTGCGCTGCTCTGTCACCCTCCACCTCATAGGCTGGCCCTGTGTTATGATGTGTGTGTGTGAACGTGCATGCATGTTGCGGTGCATCGGCTCTTTTGTTCTTGGGCCTCCTACTGTACATTTACTGGGCCTTGGAGGAAATGTTTGACACTCCCCAGACCATGCAGCAGGAAGTTGAAAGTAGAATATGCGCGTATGTTTGTCCGTGTGTGTGGGTGTGTGTGTCAGCGAAAAAAAAAAAAGCGAGACAACCCGGCTGTTAAACACAAACACAGACATTAGAGTTGATTCAGCGTCCGGCTAAGGATTAACCCTTTCTTACCGCCTTTTGTCCCTGTCAGGGTTCGGAGGCAATGGAGGATTGTGTGCAGGGGGCGCTCTCGTCGCTTTACCCTCCTTTCGAGAGCACGGCGCCGCCCCTCCTCTCCCAGGTAGACCTCACGAGCACGCACACACCACCTTTATTCCACTCCACGACGGTACAGCAATAAAGAGGGGAAAATAAATAATGCAGATTCAATTAAATGATAAGCCGGTGTTGGAGTACGTGGGGAAGGCGATGTTATGCACAGATAAAATGGCTTTCCCCAGAAATAAACTGCAGCTAGAAGCCAACACAAACAAAGTCTTGCCAGCTGGTCAATTAAAGCCAAACCCTCTTCCTCTAACGAGGAGATTGACATGACTTGTTTTACTCAAAGCTGTACATTATTTTTACTTTGAAGTCAAAACGCTTATTTTAACAAAGGAGTAGTCAGCTGGGCAAAAGTGTTCTGTTTAATCTTACAAGTGCGTTGTGGCAACTCTAATATTTCCAATTAAGCACCAGGCAGTACCAAAGTCCCCTTTAATTTAAAGCTTTTAGCTTTGTTCCCCTGAAAGTCAGTGAAGGCTTTCAGCTGAAGCTTTTGGACTCACTCGTCTGTGGGAATTTGGTAATTGGGTTGCTGCAAGTTGCTGTGTAGCTTCCAGTCAAATGTCTTTGTTGCTATGGAAAGAGATGCTTTATAAAATATTATGGATGAAATGAAGCGGCCTTGGTGATTTTCTTATTTTAATTTCTGATTACATGCTGTCTGGGTTGAGAAAACTCCTCCACTCTCGGTCAATTGAAACCCTTTTGAAATCCATTGGATACACTCAGAAATGCATGTTGCTCCAGCTCAAACAAAGGCAGCTTTTAGCCCATGAGAAACTGATAGTTTGAAGATGAAAGATTTTTCCTGGACAGCAATGAGATATCAAATCCTTGGCATATTATTTAGTGTATCAAATCAACTGATGCTCCCAAGTGTTTTTGCCCCTCTTTGCATATTCTTCCAGGTCTTTTCGGTCCTGGAGTCGACCTATCAACACGACAGTCTTCGCTACCTCCTGGACTACTTTGTTCCTGCCAAACACCTCCTGCACAAACTGCAGCAGCACGCCTGTGTGAGTCCCAAACTGCAAACACTTTGGATGAAAACACACACATGTATAATCACAAGCAGCATCAACCGTCAAAGTATGTGTGAGAAATCTGCCAGCTGCTTTCATTCCTGTGATGGAAATGGTCACCAAGTCTTTGCTGTGTGTGTATAGGCAGAGCTGTTTTCCAAGTCCAAGTAAAGTGGAAAAAAAATCTGCATCAAGTTTACAAGTTCTCAAAGATTAGGATCTTCTGGGAAAAGTCCTAGTCAACAGAGACAAGCACAAGTCAAGTCTAAAATCATGTCAAAGCATTTCTCAAGTCAATCCCAAAGAATACGTTAAAGTCAAGCTATCAGTGCTTATTGTACTTCACTTCAACTTTTATAGGGCAACTCTGAAGCAAGTCTCAAATCTTGTCAAGGTGAATCTCATGTCAAGTTTTAAAACCTATAAGTCCAATTAAAAGAGTGCATAAGTCTGTGCCTGTTTTAAAATCTAGCAGGACAAGTCTACGTCTAGTTTCAAGTTTTGTCACAGAAAGTCTCAAGTCAATGGGGCAAGTCTGATTCAGGTCACAAGTCTGAATAAGTCTTGACTCATGTTTGAGTCTTCTGGAGCAAGCCCAAGTCTAATCAAATGAAACAAAGTCAAGTCTGAAGGACAAGTTCACATAAAACATGTCTAAAGTCAGTCAAGGCAAGTCTTAGTCAAGGCTCAATAACTAATCGACAAGTCCAAGACAATTTACCAGTCTCTTTATAGACATTATTATTGGTATCATTACTGGGAAGTTAACAGGTAAAAACTTGAATGTTTGTGCAAGTCAAGTTGTTATTTTTGTGCTGTGGTTCTAAGTCTTCAGCATCTCAGTCACACCTGATGAAATGGAGACATCCGTGCAAAAGAGAGTTCAAGGCATTTATAATGTGACACACGTGTGACCCTATAACTGTTAATGTTACCAGCTACACTGTGGAGGGTCGAGTCTGCTCTAAAACTGTAGCTGGCCGGTAAAATTAGTGAAAGTGTCTGGTGAAATTCGAGATGTACCAGCTGCCGTGACCTGCAGACAAAAGAGGTGGCTTCCTGCCTTGGAAGCTCCACTGAACCGACAGCGATGAATCAAATGAAGTGAAATGAGGAATAAATAAAAGTGTAATGGTCGTCATTCCCAGACTCGGAAATATACAAACCAAATGCATGGAAATAGCCTGATATAGGATCCATTACACAAACACATGCAACCTCTACTTTGTGTCTTCACATCACTTTCTTGCACGTTCCGCCTCATACACACAAAGCAAGACAAACAAATGAGATGCAGGATACATGAAACTCGGAGCTCTGAGGTTTACACTGAGCAGCATTCCTTTTATTTTACTTTCCAACACACACTCATAGACACGAAGATAAACAACGCAGAATGTTTAGCACAAGCTGGGAGGCTAAGAAGTGTCTCATATTTCTCTTTACAGTTTTCCTAGACTTACACACACACACACACACACACATGCACAGGCATTGTGAGCAAACTATGTTTTCATTGTCGCTGAGTGGAGCTGCCTGGGCCGGGAGTTAGACTGTGAGTCATGACAATAATTCCTTCCATATGTGAGCGTGTTACTGCTGTGAGAGAAAGAGAGAGAGAGTAACAGAGAGGCGGTGGGAGTCGAGGGAGAGAATGAACATGGCTTTCATTCACCGTACTCGCGCGCACGTTTGCGCGTGAGTCTGAAAAAAAAGAGAGAAGATGCTGGAGGTTGCAGACTATAGTAGACTGATTGAGGAATTTTTGAGAAATGGTAGATGGGGGAAGAGGAAACACTGGGGTACATTGAGGGAGATGTGGGAGGAGAAGGAGGGAGGAGGGCCAGAGGACGCAGAGAGTTACAGAATGTGGACTGACTCAAAACAGACAAACTTTTTAAGGGAGGGAAAAATCACACATGCTTTCTAATTCTAATGTCCACCCAGACAGACATCTGACTTTTGTGTCCCTGAAACTTGGCTACAGCAAAAGAAAATGCAAGAAAAGAAACAAGAGAGAGACTTAAAGGATAGAACTCAAATAAGGCACTGAGAGGTAGAAAGGGAAAGATGGAAGGGAGAGAGTAAGGAATATAATTTGATCATGTCTCGTGAGTCAGGAGGGCACGGAGGGGGGAGGGAGCAGCACCATGTCAGTCGATTAGATGTGACTGAGAACAGCAGAGAGAGGTTCTGGATAAATTTCATACCTCAGCCCGGGAGAGTGGATACAGATCTGACACAGGACTGATTAAGGTGGGAGGGTTTGGAATAGGGTTTTTTTCCCTAAACAAGTTGATTGATGCGTTGCAGTGGATCAAACGTTGGGTCTTCTCTCTTCACCTAAATTCACAAAGTTCTTGTGTAAATACCTCATCTGGGTGTTTTCTATATATAGTATAGTTGATTTAGATTGATTTCCCCAGTCGTAAAGAGCTACTTCATGTGCTTTTCTGCCTATGAAACACTGAAACAGTGGACTGTTTTAACAGTGGCTGACTGTTGCAAGGACTTGGTCATCTGCATGTTTCTGTCTGACTCACATCGATTCTCTGCAGCTATCCAGAGTCTTCTCACTGTGTCATGCCAGCTAAGCGGTTTTACACTTCAGAAAACACTGCATGAGTCACATGTCTGACATTTGTATGTGGCACTGGCTTTTGGCCAGCTGTGCTAGCGAATACTGTTGACTAGTACGGTATCAGTTCTAGAAATTCGACTCACTGAATAACTAAGCCAAGCACAATTGTGCAGATGGGCTCCAGTTGGCTCACATGGGTTGTGGTTTGTGAATGGGAATGCAAAATTGTGCGTGAGCATTAAATAGGATAGGTTTTTGGCAAGAGGGAACTCTAAAGGCAAGATTTGTAAAGGGCAGTGAGTGCAACACACAGCCAAAAGAGGTACAGAGAAAAGACTTGGCTCGCAACATTTAATTTCATGCAGATGAACATTTCATTTTTTATTTATTCATTCAAAAAATGTCTGCCTCTCCTTCTTCTCTTCTTTTCACAGTCTCAGTACCTTGGCTGCTTATTCCTTCACTCTGGCTGGCCTCTATGTCTAGGCGAGAAGGTGGTTGTACAGCTCTCCACCCTGGACTGGAGGCTACTGCGCAGTAATGACTTCTATCTGCAGGTGGTGCCCTTCTCTACACGCTGCCCCCGACTGGCCCTAAAATGCCTGGCGCCTGGGGGGCGCACAGTTCAGGAAATCTTGGTACCTGAGTCACAGCACCCACTTGTGTTCACCACTGAGTGGCTGCATAGTGTCAACAAAGAACGGGGCCACAAGAGAGAACGTAAGAATATGTTGACACGAGAAAGCATGTATGGTGATTACTAGTCAAGCCACCAGGATGAAACATTTTATTGTGGTTGTGGCAAGAATTAGTTTCGGAATTGTAATTAGTTCTTTAGGGGAATATTATTACCACCATGTAAGTGATGGCTGTGAATAAGTCTTCTGGGACAACAGTAAAAGTAAAACATATGTGTATCTAGAAAAGGCAAGTTTATGACCAAAGGCTGGCATGTGGAGGGGCAGCAAGAGAAGAGAGAGATATATGGGCCTCAGCAGGTGGTGGCTGATGAGAAGAACCTAATGACAGAGCTGAAGAAAGGCAGCAAATGTTTAAGCATCTGTTTTCTACATAGTTTATGTTTGTGTTTTCTCTTTGTAAGGATGACTCTTGTTTTTTTATCCTCAATGAATACATTGACATTAACTCCACTCCTTTCTTTCATCTTTGCACAGTTGGGGGAGGACTTGACACCTGTCTGGTCAGTACTTGTGATGGTGTTGTTCGAGTTCCGTGGAAGGAGGTTGTCTACCCAAAATTCATACACGACCCTACTGAGGAGTTGGGCCTGATGTCCAACCACGAGGGCCCTGTATCTGACCGTCTGCCCAGTGAGGGGGGAAGCAGCCTTGGGGGCTGGGGGGGCTCATCTTCTGGAGAACTGGACTCCTGGTCCTGGGATGAGGAGGAAGATGATGGTTTACCACCAGATGGCTTGGATTCTGAGCCTGCTCTTCCCCGGAGAAGGCGCAGTGAAGATGGGCTCGGGCGGACAGCGAGGCCTCAGCTGGATGGAGATTATGTAGAGCTCCTGGAGCCCAGAGTAGGCCCTGATGGAGGGGTTGACACAAGGCAGAGGTACCTGGAGATGCATGGTATTTGTAAGACAAAAACTTTACCTCTGTGCAGGAGAGGTAAAGCCATCAAACTGCGGAAGGGGAAAGCTTGGGGATATGGGAGGCTAGAAGGTTCAGGAAGCTTTCGAGCTGTCTTTGGTGCCAAAAGAGATCTCGTGACCTCAAAAGGTGACATTTTGCCACCACGGCCTCCACCAGGAGTCACTGAACCTGTCAGAGGGAGGCGTTCTTACTCCTCTTCTGTCCAGGACTCTGATGAAGGAGATAAAACAAGCAGAGACTCTGAGGGCCTGGAGAGCCATCGTCTTTATTTTGATGGCCCATTTAAAGAGAGGAGGCCCGGTGTGGGCAAGGAGAGAGACACCAACAGCCTCACTCAGCCGTGCAGAGATGGTCACAGAGGCAAAGACTCGGAGAGTGGCGAAAGTTTGGTCACAAATGAAATCCATGACTTGACGAACCACAAAGTCGGACATGTTATAGAGGGCCATTCAGATCATGGATCTCATTCAGACTCTGTTTTTGAGGATACAGATAAACCACTGAGTGGAGATAGTGATGCCACCACTCCAACTTCAGACGCACCAGAGATACCATTCACAGGAGTTTTAGAAAGTGGAGAGATTACCAAGGGTGGTTCTAAAATGAAGGGCTCACCTAATGCAAAGGTGACAGGAGAAAGGGAAGAAGGAAAAAACGAAGACAGAGTTTGTCCCAGAGGAAAGGAAGTTAAAACTGCAGGATTCAGAGCACCACGGTACGTATTTGTTTTTTATGAAATATGATCCTTTTCCTTTTTATTTGTTTTCATTTTCACACCTCTATATGAAAGAACAGATCTGTAACACTTAAGTGCAAACTCTACATACAAGGAACAAATTGTCTGAACAGATGCACACATATGTACCTGAAACTACCACACACACCTTCTAAATTTAATTTAAAGGACATTGTGCCCAAACAATGCAATTTCTCAAGTGATATGAATTATTAACTC
>JAOXYL010000051.1:4671249-4684111 GCA_028564955.1 Terapon puta | reverse complement strand
TTTTTTTAATTATTTGAAAGTCTGCAGGCCTCTTCAAACTATAAAAAAAGATATTCAAATGAAACAACCTTAGAAGGACACATCATACTGTTAAGAGCTCGTAGCCTTAATTATGCAAACTGTGACGAGTGGTAGCAAGCAGGTATCGCTTGACTGTAAGAGGCTAACAAGCAACAAAAAGGTTGGAGACCGATTCCACTGGGAAATGGACACCATTAATATACAACCTTTAACACACTGTTATTATTAATGTAAAGCTGAGCAGATATAGTACTTCCTGCCCACACACACACACACCATTAAAAACACTAAGTGAAAGGCGTTCACACCCTCACATTTACAATTATGGTGTGTAGCCTTCTGGCGTGTACAAACCTGCTCTAACTGCCTTCACAATAAAGCTGTACCACTCAGTGGATATTTACACAATGACATCAAACCCCCCCCAAAATAAACTTGTCTGAACATATTGTGCTTCTACTCCCTTGGCAACTACTTATCACGGATGTAATGTATGACTCAGCACCCCCCTTCTTCTACACACGCTTCTTACAGGACTAGTTATTACTATTTAAACAATGCTGATTTTTATTTCTTTGGTTGGGGGGGAGGGGGCTCTCACAAAAACTCATTTTCAGTGAAGGTAAATCTGCACTACAAATCATTTATCTCGGTGCCCACAAAGTTGCTCTGCAATTACTGTAATGACAACATCATGGCAATGTTTAACAAAACAACCATATGCTTTTAAGCTGTCATTACTGTGAGGATTGCGATGTTGTTACACCGCTGCATGTTCACTGCAAATTTCAGGGTCAGAGAAAAAGCAAGGGGGGCGGGCGCACCCAGCAAAAACAGCAGAGAAATCCAGTGTGATACATTTTCTTCAAGACCAACTGTATGATTTAGGTGGCTCGCATTCGGCGCCTGACATTAAAAATGCATTTCCTTGATGTACTTTTAAAATCAGATTTTTTACCTGCCTTGCAGAACCGCAGCACGCACACTGCTCACATCCTTCAAAACTGACGGTTCACACCTTGTTGAGTACCTGCGCTACCCATTTGTGTGCAGTCTCCAGGCACAACCGCGTACAAAAGTGCTTAAATTTGCAAACTGCGAGTGAATCGCATGCGTTGATAATGTGGACAAATGTGCCCAGGACCATGTCCGGAGGCGGTTTAGGTGGCTGTTTTTTCACTGCTTTTCGTGGTTCATTTACACCTGGGTTTTATGTGCTTCTGCTCCACCTGATTCCAATCTGATTTCTGTCTCTCATTCGCCCCAACCCCCTTCCCTGCATCCTGTGCTGCACCTTATCTCCCTCTCTCCATCTATCCAAATTGTCTTTATTGGCATGACAGGGCCGGTGGTTGGCGACAGCCACCGTCACGGTAGAACAATGCATTGTGATGGTGATATTCATATGATAATGCCATCAGACTTAACGCTGTTGCAGATACATTTAGATGGCCGGTCTCCTTTTTTCCCCCTCTCCTCTCCCTTTCTGTCTTTCTCTCTGTCTCTGTGGATCTATATGTCTGTGTTGACTTTTCAAATGGTTTATAAATCTGTTGTTCTCTCTTCATGTTATGCCCCAGCCTGCCACTCCACCACTCTGATTTCTCTCCTATTCTCTGTTCCAGCATGTCTGTGTCTTTACCCTATTTTTCTCCCCCCCCTCCCCTCTTCCCCTCCTCCAACACCATGCTGGCAATCACATTAAATCATTTTCATTCACATGGCTTCTGACAATGTTTTTTTTTTTAATGCTGCCCAGTTTGTAACTGCACTGTATGTTTCTCTCCGTCTCTTTCTTTCCCTCTGTCTGCCTCCTTTCTCATTTTTTGCTCTTCGCCATGTTGGCAGGGCCCAATCTACCAGCTGATATCAGCATTCCCTGGCACTCTGCCAACTGGCAACACTGCAGGAGAGAAAGAAAGAGAGAGGGAGAGAATGAAAGAAAATTAGTGAATAATAGACGGAGGGAGGGAGCGAGAGAATGAGAGGGGGATGGGAGGAGTATGAATCAGGGAAAGAAAGACAGAGGGGAAAGGAAGACAGGGAGAGAAAGAACAATAATGGTGGATTAAGAAAGGACTCTGTGTGTGTGAGTGTGTGTCTGTGGTTGTGTGTGTGTTTATGTGATTGATATGGTGTGATATCCCTGTGAGTCATAGCTGAGCTAAAATGTCAACTGGCTACATGAGAATCTCTTTGTCATCCGGACTCAGTGACACACGCACAAACACGCACACGTACACAAATCCAGGAGATCATATAAACACATATGTGGCCGTGCCGCAGCACGAACACAAACATGAGCGACACACCTGCGAACACAGATGTTCCATTGTTTTGCCACAATGATTGATGACCTTTTGTTTTGTTGTGGGCGCCTCTGCTGCGTCTCAACTCCACCAAATGATGGACAAAAACAGCCGACGTGCATAAATCCAGCCCTAACTGATGCAAACTGCTGTGCACTCAAAACATTTGGGTGTGCGAGCGGACTTGGCAAAATGCTTGTGTGTTCAATATGCTGTATATCACACTTTACATTTTAGCTGACTCTGTTGTCTGGGGTGACGGTTGCAGTACAGTCAACACAACAGTAGAATAAGCTCACATTCGTGCATTACTTACACAAGCAAGCATGACTAAGCAATGTATGGGTCACAGCCACCACACCCAGGCAGCAGATTTAATAAATATTGCTGTGCATAAGTGTATGCATACTGTGTGTGTGTGTGTGTGTGTGTGTAGGGGGCTGTATGCATAGTCCTGATTTAAGCAAAAAGCTGCTACTGTATGAGAGCACAGGAAGGGTGTGTGGGGAAGTCAAAACATCGCGCGCCCATCCTGTTTGGGACAGTCCATGTCCTGTGGTGGTGCCCTTAAGTCCTAAACACACACAGACGCACAGAGACAGACACACATCGGCGCACATTCACACTCCGGCTAATCGTCCCATATGTGCTGACAGTATGCCGGAGTGCATTGTGAAAACATGCAGGAGGCAGAACAGGTGCACACCTGTTACACATTCAAGCTCACGCGAACACCTACGCAGACTGAAGAGTAAATGAAGATCAAATAAAGATTTGCTTTGTGCTAAACATTCACATGGATTAAGGCACACTGCCATAATTAGTGTGCATTTGATTCTGCGATATTAGCATTTATAATGAAATACATTCAAAGAGTCCCTCTGCAAGTTTGTTTTTATCCAAAAATCTGCTACCTGCAGTTAATTACTCAATATTTCAAACGCCCACATTGACACAGATATTGCTAATTTACCTAAAGTCTTTAGTTAGATAATAGCTTCAGTAATGTGTTTTTTTTAAAGTGGCAACAACTTAATTTCAAGTGTAATAATTGAAAGTAATTGTTACTTTTTTGTTTCAAATAACTCACATTTAAGTGAGGTGTCTCATTATCATGCAGTCAATTTGTTTTTTTTGCTTTTTTTATTTCCAGAAAATTAAAGGAGGAGGCTGCCACAGAAGTGTGTCCCCCATCAGCCAAGAAACTAAAGAATGGCATAAGATCACACACACTGCTGGTAATTTTTCTCACACACACACACAAATACATCTATACATATGAATTTACACACATATAGACATGCGAATCTGTTAGGCAAAACTAAGGCCATTTGATTATGTCTATTTTGTGGCTATTTTCCATATCTGGTCAAGGTCATGTTACAGTTGAAGATAATTATGCACAACATGCAAATTTAACCTTTCCTCTAGGTTTTTGAAGTTGTAACTCCTCTTAAGTCATCAGGCCCACTCACTATCTGTCTCTCTCCTTTTTTCTGTGTTTTCTCCTGATAGAGGATGGATTCTCCACCGGAGTGTGTGCTGTCTCTTTCTTGTGAGCAGCCCCAGTCTCCCCCAACACTGCCATCTCTGGACCACAGCCCCCAGGCCTCTTCTCCTCACACCTTGCTCTCGCTACCTGACAGCCCTGTTGTCTTGCCCATTCACAGCCCTGAACCTTCCCCTCAGAGCCTGGATAACACGCCTTATTTCCCCCTCTCTCCCTTCCCCCTCCACAAGGACAATAACAACAGTCACCACGATGTTGATGGAGAAGATGATGAAGAGGGTTTGGATGGAGTTCCTCCATCCCCAATCCCAGCAGTGGCTCTGTTTCCAGGAGGAGGAGGACAGGAAGCTGGATGCAGCCCTTGTTTGGACTCCTCTCCACCGGCCACGCCATCAGCACCACTCCTTGGCTTTGGAGCCCTGGAGCTTGCCCTCTCATCAGGGCAGAGTGGAAACTGCAGTGATGAACTAGACCTCCAGTTGTTCCAGAAGGATACTGTTACCAGAGCGATACCTGGGGCTGGCGGGAGTTCATCAGGGCCTGCACTTAGATTCCCCTGTCATGTATGTGGAAAGAGATTTCGATTCCAAAGCATTTTGTCTCTTCATGCCCGAGCACACAGTCTGGATAGAGACCGCCGAGCTTCTGCTCTATACCGGACTGGACTCCCCTCAGCACCCCTAAAGCAACACCTCAAAATCCAACAGAACCACAAAGACTTAATCCAGAATCACAGAAGTCACCCAAACCAGCGTTTACTGCCAGGAACTCTTATCCAGCATCTCACAGAAGAAGAAGATGCTGATGGTGAGGTCAAAGGTTTAGATGACGGCCTACAGGCGGATCAGAACCCAAACTTTTTGCTCGATGACAGTACACCATTGACACCTCCACTTACAGAGGACCCTGTTTCTGTGACCTCTCCCTATTCTTCTTCTATTGTGGACGGTGCATCAACTCCCATAGCGCCCACGTTTCGCTGCCATGCCTGCAAAGGAAAATTCCGCACAGCTTCAGAGTTGGCGCGCCATGTCCGCATTCTCCACAACCCATATAAATGCACTCTTTGTCCTTTCTCCGCCAGCCAAGAAGAGAGCCTGGCATCTCACTTGCAGGAGTGCCACCCTTCCCCTGACCTACCTGCCCTGCCACCGGTATTTAATTCCAGATCAGTTATTGCAACTCCCGACACTCCTGTGCCCACTCCAACTCATACCCCAGCACCAACACCAAGTACCCCACAGATAACGTCAGCTGCTGCAGTAGTTGCATCCTCCTCACTTCCAGCATTTCGCTGTGATACTTGTGGACAGCGGTTTACCCAGTCCTGGTTCCTGAAGGGACACATGCGAAAGCACAAGGACTCCTTGGACCATAAGTGCCAGGTATGCGGCCGTGGCTTCAAAGAGCCTTGGTTTCTCAAAAACCACATGAAAGTTCATCTCAACAAGCTTGGACTGAAGGCTGGACTGGGAACCCTTGGAGGACCAGGAGGTGCTGAGCAGCAGAAAGGCTCTGCTGGTAATCAGTCTCTCAATGCTCTTTACTCAAGCCTCCTTCTGGCTCAGCGAGGAGGTGGCAGAGGTGCACAAGGAAGATCAGAGAGGGAAACTGGTGGCAGAATTGGGATAGGTAAGTCAGCTATCCTGGGCTACCTGGGGTTGCCCAGTGATGGCAGTGGGGCCAGCTGTATGGAGAGACTTCAAGCAGTAGCTCAAGTGGCAGAGATGGGAAATGGTGGTGGTATTGGCAGTTCAGGAGGAGGGGGAGCAACTAGAGGTGGAGGCACAGGTGAAACTACAACATCAGTTTCAGAAGGAGGGGACCAGGCAACTTGGTGGCAGCTAGTGGCTCGCAGCCTGGCAGTGGCTCAACAGCAGCAGCAGCAGCAGCATAGGCCCCACCAGCGAGGCCAGCAGCAAGGCCAGCGAGGCCCAGGTCGGAGCACAGTGATCTCAGAGGCTGACCAAGTCAGAGCCTACCTTGGAGGTCTGGATCCTAGAGAAGAGTCTGGAGGAACAGGAGGACCATGGGAATGCCCAGACTGCGGAAAGCTATTTCGGAGCCTGCAGCAGGTGGTGGTTCATGCTCGGGTTCACACTCAGAGGCCCCAGAAAGGAGGTGTTGGTGAAGAGGAGGGGAGTGGGAGTCGTAGAGGATCAGGACTTGGAAGAGGAGGCAGCAGTGAGGTGAGACAGGAACCTCAGTTACACAGTGGTGGATCCCAACAAACCGGAGAAATGAGACAGGAATCAAAACTGCACAGTGGTGGATCACAACAAGCAGCAGCAGCTACGGGGTTTCACTCTGTCATCTCAAGCTTCAAAGGTACTATCACATTTGTTATGTTCTATTTCGTCTTTTTGCTTGTGTTTGTTTGCTCATACATAATGGTGTTATTACCACAAGAATATATTATTTTCATACTTCTTTTCTGTAGTAAATAGAAGCTCTCGGGGGTCCCTTCACGCCAGCTGTTATCTTTAAATTTTTCCACCTTTTCAACATTTGCAGGGGAAAACGGTTTGACAGCAGTCTCCTCCATACCTTCAGTTCCCAGCAGGGAGCGAGTGCGTGGTAGAGGGATAAAAGACTGCCCCTACTGTGGTAAAGCCTTCCGCTCTTCACACCATCTCAAAGTACACCTGAGAGTTCACACAGGTGAGAAACTGCTGTGAGTTTAACAAACCACATTTACTGTTTTAACCTTTATAAATCCCTGGAAAGGTTTCATTGAGCATCCTCACTTTAGCAGTACTACCTTTTTCTTTTTTACACATTCACCCCAGAGAGCTGGCCAGCGCTAATCATAGCCCTCTACTGCAGGCAACTGAGCAGCTCCACTGGAGCAACTCTTGGTTAAGTGTCTTGCTCGAGGGTATATTAACAATAGTTTTTGAGGAAAGAAAATCAAGCCACTCCAGGGATTGAAATAGGTAAAATCTCAGTAAAAAACTCACTTTTCTCACTAGCTTGATGTAGGTTTTTGAGATGAAGTATAATGATTCTTATGTAAATATCATTACATAAAGCATATGCTCACAGATTTCTCCCTAATATTGATATTTTTGACTTTTATCTTTTGATATTCATATTCTGAGTTTGGCTCTAAAAACAAACCAAACCAATCTGTAATTGTTTTCCTTATATTTACATCAAATAATATGAAAATTATTCTGACTGTAGAGCAGAGACAGAGGGCATTCAAACACACACTTTCCAGTAGACTCTAAAAGGCTTTTTCAAGATTTAGAAAAACAAACCAAAATTAAAAAAACTCATACTGAATGGTGACAAGTGAGTAGGACTGAATGAAAATTTGGAACTCTCACAGCACTCACTCACACTCCATATGATCCATATTCATAATCAGCGTGAGTCATTGCCATTTTTTATTATTTGCCTTTGCATGATGTATTTGATCAAAATTAAGACCCCTCTTCCATTTCTGAGATGACACCAATCTCCAGCAACGGGTAACTGGAGCACATCCAAGTCATTCCAGCAAGACAGTGCTCAAAATGCATTCAATGAAATCTATTTAGTATTGCCATTATAAATGCTCATCTATGGCTGACAGGGCCGATCACATCACAGCTATATTATTCATGATAGCGTACAGCTCTTTTTCTCATGCACTATTGCTTCTCTGTGCCATCAAGTGATTACCACATGGTCAGTAATTTAAGTGAAGGCATCAAATTATAATAATAGTCTCTTGATATTACTGTCCTCTTGAGATTATTGCCCCTTGAGACTTTTATCCTGTTATTATTTTTTGCCTCAGTAACAAAATCTAATTGTACATAGTTTTCCTGTACGTTTGAATTCATCAGTAGAGCTGTGTTCTTCATTTTTTTTTGTTCTGGTGAATAAGATCATTTACTCTTTTCATATGTAATACATTTCCTGCTGTTGACATGCCTCCAGCATGATGCCCCCTCCCCTTTATCTTTCCCAGCAGTGACATTTTAATCAGTGATGAAATACTGCCATCTTCCTTTAAAATGTATAACTACATCTCACATTCACCATTGTAAGGACCACATCTGTTATTTTGGAAATACCTGCTGATCATTTTTAAATAAATGCTGCAATGTTTCAGATCCCTTAATGTATTGTTCTGACTCTCCAGGTGGCCTTCTATTAATTAATTTCTACTCATTCAGAATCCTGAAACTTGCCTGACATGTAATCTTTTAAAGACAAGGTCGATTGACTTAATCTTAGTTTTCTTGGATTGTGTTGCTTGTGTTGAAGCTCCAATACATTTGCCCACATCTTATCCAGTTAATCTTATTTTCTTTAGGTGAGAGACCCTACAAATGCCCCCACTGTGACTATGCGGGTACTCAGTCAGGCTCCCTGAAGTACCACCTCCAGCGGCACCACAGGGAGCAACGCAATGCCTTGGCAGCCTCCTCTAATTCCTCTTCCACTGGTCTCTCATCCACTATCAACAACCTGACCTCTGGAACCTCTGGGTTGGCCAAGCAACGCCGATCCCAGGTCAATCACGGCCCGGTCAACCGAGGCCCAACCGACACTGCCACCTCTCGGCCCAGCCAGCAGTCTTGGCTCCTGGGGCTCCCAGACCAACGTGAGCATCGGAAAGCCCTGGCAGCTCTAAGGGATGTTGACTTGGAGACCCAGTACAGGTATCTATCTGGGGTGATGGGAGCCCTTTATCAAGGTGGAATGGAAGGAGGTTGGATCAGGGAGTCTCCCCCACCGAAGGCCCCTAAAATATCCCGTCGTAAGCCTCTGACCACTAGTCGTATGGTTCAGTCATCTATTGACAAGGAAGGGCCTGCACCTTCAACTCAAGAGGGTGGGTTTGAACCTCTGGATCTGTCCCGTCGACCCTCACCTGGCTTAGGAGGGATGGAGGAGGATGGGGGCATGAGCTTAGGGGAAGGAGGAGGTATCAGTGGTAGGGATGGTGGAGTAGATAGTTCAGCAGGGGTCAAACTGAGCCAGTGTTTGTTCTGCCCTTTCCGTACATCCTCAGCAGAGCTGATGGCCATGCATCTCCAGGTCAACCACACCAGTAAGTCCAGGCGCAAAAGAGGCTCTTTAACTGCACTGGATGATGATGGAGCCCCAAAAGCCACCAAGTCCCAGACAGATCACTCTGACCTTGACTCTCTGACGATATGGAGGCATGTGAGTGAGGCAGAGTCCCAGGCACCCCTGGGGGAATGGTCCTCAACTCAGGCGAAGACACTGAATGGACTCTCGAGGGATACAGCAGACCATCTGGACGATATCCTCAACCACCCAGACTCCAACGTGGCATCGGTATCGAACAATGGAAGAGATGGTCTGGCACTCAAGGGAAAACTGGAGGGGGATGAGGAGGAGCAAGAGGAGGAATTGGAAGAGAATTTGGAGAACAGCAGTCTGGAGGATTCACAGGACCAAGATCTGAGGATGTCCCTTGCTCTGTCACCAGTGCTGAGCCCTAACCACATGGTGGGAGAGGAGGAAAGAATCTTAACAGATTAAAATGGTTTTGGATTACACCATTTAAATTGGAGAGCTGAGTTTGATATTTTCAACCACATTTGATGCAGCATAGAAGAAGGGGCTGTTAGCTTTGCGGGGAGAAAAGGGGTTTAAGGTCAGATGAATATTTGCTCCTACTTTCATTTCTGGACAGAGGATTCTCGACTCTTGAGGTGCTTAAAAGGATGAAGAGAAAGATCACTGCTGTTATATTCCCTCCAACATTATTCTTCTACTTTAGTTCTGACAGTATGGTCACTTAGAAAATGATCTTCCTGTAAAAACAGCATAGATTTCAGGATTTTGTCAGCCACTTTTTCCTTTTTTCCAAGTTTCACTCCAAAAGATGATTTCAAAGGTGAACTCCTATTTGATAAATGAAAGAAATGTCTAGGGCAGATTCTGCATCATTCCACATGCATTTATTCCACACTAATAGTGGACTGTATATCTAAGACTACTATACTGACCAAGATAAAGCCAGCTGTGAAGAGATGCTCTCCTGACTGACCATTTAACAGTTTGAAACCTTCAACTTCTAGTTCCTCCTCAACCCACACACATATGGAGGAGAGTTTAGTCTAGAAAGGTTTCAAGCTGTGAACCTCAGCTAAGCTATTTGGTATTAATTTAAGGCATGAGGTAACTCTTGGAGGCCACGTGCTTTCCCTCAACTATATATCACTGCCTTGTTTGTCTGAAAAGTGTTTCTAGATGATTGTCCTAAGAAAACAGAAAGAAGAGTTTGTAACATTTTTTTCTTTTCAGTTAGTGCCTGTTCATGTATGTTGTCAAGAAAGTCTCTGGTATTCCTTCGCCTTGAGGCTTTGATAGGTCATTCATTTTATCTGAATATACAGTTTAAAACAATTTAAGTACAGTATATTTGTTAAAAGTGGTTTCTAGGGTGTTGTGAATAGTTAAGTTGTAAAAGAAATGCTACATGGTAGCGTGATGTCTTTGACACAGACAGCAGCCGTTTGTAGGCTCAGCTTGAAAAGAAAACAAAAAAAAAAGCAGTCGATATAAATAATGTATAATGCGACGAAGGAGGTCAAAGGCTGAGCGATAAAAAAGGGGTCAGAGTTCAAAATCCACTGTTTACAATGGTGCCAGATGCGGGTTGTGTTGCCAAGGCAACTTAGGTGTGTGAAAAAGAACAAAACACAGAGCGTGAGTCGGTTTGAGGGTTATAGGGACAACGCTCGAGCCCCCAAACACAATCAACTGACACACCTTTTTAAAGAGACAGAGACTTAGCAACTGTGTCAAATAAGGAACAATTTTACTTTTTTTTGCTCTATATGAGAGAAGATACAAGGTAGAGAACGAAAAAGAAAGCAGTATCCCTGCCAAACAGGACTAAATCTGAGGAACAAACTGTACTCTTGGGGTATGGTGTCTTTTAGATGAGTAGATTCCCTCTCTTCTTTTTTTTTATAAGAAAAGAAAAGACAATGGTAGGAGTAATTATTAAAACACTAACAAATGCATAGACATCCCAGTAGAATATGTGTAGCTTTTGTAAAGACAAGAAAAAAAAGCAGACTTTTGTTTATTTTCATTTCAAGATGCTTACAGAAAAAGGTTATCAATATAGGTAATATTGATTATAATGTTTGTGAGCTAAGACTAGTTGGAATGTCTATACAGAGCACTGTGCAAGGTTTGAGTTCCCAAAGTAGTTGTTTTTATTTTGAATTTACCGATAGACCAAACGTTTTTCAATGGAAGTTGTCACTTTCTGTTGTCGATTTAAATGTGTAAAGCTGTGGTTTCAATAGACTGACCCCATCAAACAGCGAAATCAAGTCAATCAGTTGATCAGTGTATCAAACATCCAACCATTGAACTGGTTGTTAAAGAAAGTTCAAATTTTGTGTAAACAGCAGCACATCCTCTGAATTGAAAACAATCAACTTCTTATCAGGACTTCTCGTGTGTGGAAGGTGTATTTAGGAAACAAAATATGAATGTGAGACAGCAACATCCCCTTACACTGGTTAACCACCACTATTTATCTACTTTTTGATGGGGTATTCTACGATTGCAACCACACCATAATGTGCATTAATGTGTTTAAGTTCTTTTCTTAGAGCACCTTATGAGTTTTGTAGTGAAAGTCCCTTAGTGGTGTCTCCTTAACAACTACTGTCAATGCCATCGTGCCTTCTGTTTCAAGCACTTCCTGGTGTATTTTGTAAAACTCACCAAAAGCACTTAGCCTATATCTCCACACTCTTTCCTCCTTTCTCTCTCTGTCCTTCCTCTTTTCCTCTCTTGGCTTCCTACCCTCCTTCATCACCTCAGCCCATTTTCCTAATCCTTTTCTCGTGTTTTTACCTCCTGACCCCTCTCTCCTGGGGGAAGCTGTCTTCAGACCCGATTTCTATCTGACGCTTCAGGCCTGTTAGGCCTTAAACAAGGTCACCAGGCCTTATTACAATCTAGCATGGCTAGACTCTTGAAAGAATGGACTACCTAACCTTTAGATGAGTAAAAAATTATTATAGATGTAGGGTTAGACTAATTTTGGTCTTAATACTAACCCTTGGTAAACCAAAGCCCAAGTCTAATGAATATCATATTTAAGGTGCCAAAACATGTCCGAGGCGACACTAAAACCTTGTATCAACTTGAGAAAACAAAATAATTCACCTGCCCTCTCTCTTTCTTATTACTTTCTCTTTCTTTAACCCCCCCATCCTTCCTTTTCTCTCTCTCTCTCTCGCTTGCTCTTCCTCCATGCCCCTCTCTCGTCCGTAAACTGTCTATCTCTAGCACCACTTGAAGGTGACGTGTACTATCTGGTATTGAGGCCTTTATTAGATTTTTATTTCAGTTTGTGTGGTGTTTGTTCAAAGCCGTTGAGATGGAAAAATGCTCTTCTTATAATGATAATTATTATTGTTTTGGCATTATGGTTAAAAAAACAAACAAAAAAAAACAAGAGAAATGTGTTGTTGAATGTTGTACAGATAGCACTAGAGATGTTGTGTTTTTTAAAGAGAGCACAAACCTGAGTGATGGTCCCTTCCGCTCCTCCCACCGGCAGATGGGAATAAAACAGCCTGCCAATCAATCCCGAAGTCTAATGACTGAAATTTCCTCGGCGATGACAGATTTTCAAAATAAACCCCTTTGTATGAGTAGCGCTCTTCTCTAGAGATTTGAGTCTAAAAAGGCAGCCTTTGCCTCAAACTGCACTCCCAAATTTCTTGCACAGAAATGGAGAAAATCCTCTGTAAAAGCTGCACTTAAACCAACATTTATACTCTTCTGGAGGTGTAGTTTGATTTTCGGAGACACTATTTTGCTGATTTACAAAGAGTTAGACAAACACATGGGTGCTCTTCTATAGGATTAGTCAAGGCTCCTCTGAAAACTAGTGAAATATATCTTTATGTTCCTCCCAAGATAAACACTTGATTTATTTAAAATCAATCGTCATCTGTAACATAGATGTATTCAAAGCATTGCTAATTTCCCCTTAAGAATTGAGATTATATCAAAC
>JAOXYL010000051.1:4616752-4641048 GCA_028564955.1 Terapon puta | reverse complement strand
GGGGTTAATATATGCCCTGGTGGTGTTATTAGAGGTGCTAATGCAACACGATTACCCCACTGAGCGATGCCACACGCTCAGATCCACGAGGCGTCATTTTCAGCTGTGGGCTTGTGTCCTCCGGGCTGCCGGGGCGCAGCAAGGTTATCAGTAACATAGAGAGTGTGACACTATCCGCAACGACTATCAATAATGCTCGCCAGCGCTACCGTATCCCCCGAAGGAGGCGAGCGCACTGATACCCTCTCTGAGAAACCAGAGAGCATCAGGAGGGAGGAGGAGGATGACACAGAGGAGCGGAGCAGGAGAGGAGAGGAGAGGGGAGGAGAGGGGCTGGGAGGATGCAGAGGAAGCAACATGCTGAGATGTGAGAAAACTATACATGGAGCGAGTGAGCAATTTTTTTTTTTTAGAGGGAGGGGTGAGCGGGGGGTAACCTAAAGCTGCGTTTTCCGGGGGAATTTTCCTGCGTCCATTTGCGAGCAGAAAGAGAGAGAGATGGAGATGCAACATGAAGGAGTTTAGAGTCAGGTGTGGAGAAAAGAAAGGTGGTGGTGGTTGGTGGTTGGAAGGGGGAAGGGGGGGGGGGCACGGTGCAGTGTAGCTTCCAGCAGAGACTCGGGTTGCAGAGGAGGAGAGGGGGAAAAAAAAGAAACAAGGAACCAATGGAGAGAATAAGAGATACAGCAAAAGGGAGAAGGGTATAGCTTCTATTTATAAACCTGAAAGAGAATCTTTGGATTGGGCTGGATTGGAAAATGAGGAACAAAAAGGAGGGGGGGGGGCAAAAAGAAAAAGACAAGCAGATGTGGTGAACAAGATGAAAAGATGGATTCAAAGATGAGCTAGAGCTGCCAGAGAGAGAGAGAGAGAGAGAGAGAGAGGGTGGGGGGAATACATTTACCTTGACTGACACTGCGACAGGGAGAAAAAGCAGAATCCCCCACTCCAAGAAATTGTAGCTCCATAACATCATGCGACACAATCTCTGCAGTGGGTCTGCTGTAGGGGCTTCGCTGAATATTATAGCATGCGCACACACACACACACACACACAGGATAATCAAACCTCAAAAAGCACCCAGATTTGCAGACATAGTAAAAATAGTAACAACAACTTGTGTCTTTTGGAGGAAGTTTTTTAAAAATGTGCCTTTCAGCGCCTCATTAAGCTTTTGGAATAAGACCATCAGTGAACACAAGTGAAGTGGGTGTTTCTGAAGAAGCTGAGGAAAATGAAGACACAAAAGACCATCAGTAATATGCGACTGATAAATAGAGATGCAGTGACATTTGCAGGAAGTCAGAGGGATCAATAACACCTCGGAGACCCGGACTTGTGGTCATTCTTAGAACGGAGTCTCGTTGGCATTGGTGCTGTTGATGCAAAGAAATCAATCTTTTTTTTTTTTTTTGAGGGCTCATAATTCAAAGTCAGATTAGAAGGATATCATGTGAAATGACACCAACTGCATCGAGACTTCAACTCCTTTCTGGTTGGAAAGTATCCAACAACACTGGCGCTGCAGTGTTTAGTACCTGCAGCAGTTTTTACCCCCAAATATCGATTAATGTTTGTCACAACCCGGACCTGAGTTTCATCACGCTCTATTGTTGTGCTCATATGTTGCCATGGGCGACAGGCATCAGCCACTGTATAGGCTAAAAAAAAAATGCTTCATGAATGTAAAGTGTCTCTGGCAGGAGCAGGTACTTCCTCAGTGCCAGTCCAATGACGCCCACTAGTGGTGGAGATAAAGAGTTGCAGCCTGTCACACACATTATATGCACTGAATTTAAGATTAATTTAAAGGGGGAAACATGAAGATTTGATAGAATTAAGATGTATGAAAGTCCATAAAGCCACCAGATTAATTTGTATGAACAGAATTAACTTCTTCAAAAGAAAATGTCAAGTCCGGTATCTGGGGAATTACAAACTCTTACAACAAAACCCACCTAATAATGGAAGTATTCAGATTCACAAACACATTAATGTAGAAATACTCCATTACAAGTACAAAATGTGTTGTCAAATGTTGAATTACTGAACATCTGAAATATGACTTATCATGGGTTTTAAATGCTACATCTTAATTTTGAATAGAATTACAGCTGTCAGGTAAATGTATTGAAGTACAAAGTGCAATATTTCCCCCTGAAATGTAGTAGCATGAAGGTATAAAGTACCAAAAAAATGGAAATACTCAAAGCACAGGTACCTTTACAATCATACTTAAAGTACAACACTCGCTTAAATCTACTCAGTTACATTCCACCACTGTCATCTGACTTTAATTAGAAGCATAGTAAGTAACACCCTGTGGCCCAGATAAAGAACAATTTGATACCTGACACACCTGAGCAAACCGCCAAGAGACGCCAAGAAAGGTACAGTACGTCTCGATGTTTTACAGGCATCCCTGAGAATGTGTGGGAAGTCGTTGATCTGTTTTCATTTCAACTTACAATATTTCATTTGAGACACTGCAATGTTATATTGGCAAAGCAGGTTAAGTATTTAATGCTCAGTAAAAAGAAACTAAAACAAAATGTGATAATTCAATTTAAATGAGATTTTCCTTCTTTTTGAGCAAACTTGTGTTATGCATGTTTCTGTAAGCTAAAGGCTAAATTATTGAATAAAAATAATAAGTGGTACAAAAAAAAACAAGCGTGGTTCATGAAGTGAGACACATCGGGCACAAACTGTCCAAACGATAATGCCAAAGTCCTTACTTGAGACTTTAGTCATTTTAAAGAAATATGTATTCGCTGGTCGCAGAGGAACAATCTTCGCCTGCAGCCGGGGTTACAGATGACGTCAAAAACAGGAGCCTCGAGCGATATTGGCCTCCATCCCAGTCTGTTTTTATCTTTCAATTAAGCGAGGTTGAGCAGACAGACAGTGGTTTAGCTAAATCACCCAGCTACGACTTCTCTCTCTGACGCACAAGATCGGGCAACCAATAGGACCACGGGGTCCATTTATCATGAAATTACTGCAATTACTTCTATTTCAGTGTGATCAAATCTTGCTGGATTAACTTTCAGGTAACTTCCAGCCGCCCCCCTTTGCCTGGCAGAAACATGTGGTAGAAAACTGCTGAGTGAAGAGCTTATTTTTGTTAAAAGGACTCTAAGGTAAAAAACTAAGGTTAATTTTAAATGTGATCTTTTTGAAAGTAGGGGAAGGCTCCCTAATCATGGCAGTGGTTTAGTCTTCAAAGTAGTTTACGGTTGTGATACAGCGTGTGAAAAGCTCCTAACAGTGTTTGCGAAGGCAAATCCAGATCAAAGTGTTTCCCAATCCCACCCCTCAGATTCAGATTAGACTCAGGAGCAGCAAAAGAGGATCGAAGGAATCGATCGTTACAGCGAGTTCACGCTCAACTCAAGAAACTGCAATGTCTCAAAAAGCCTTTAAACTCGGAGGGAAGTGGCCTCAGAGCGTTACAGGCGGCAGAGAACGGCTCCTTTTTATCAGCCGTCCACACCTGCTTCGACTCACGCTCACCTGTCAGTGATACACCTTAATGAAGCCTCCACTTTCTCCACCTGTGTCTCATTTCCACACAAAACAAGTCACATTGTCCTTCCCGATTTTGAATTCCAACTGAACTACAATAAAATAAATGCAAACATCATAACATTATTTGTATGCTGGTGAAAGTGAATTTTTTTGAGTGACATCAGGAAGGACTTGGATCATTCGGTGAAGTGAATCTGAACTCCAGAACATCCACTGTCCTTTTATGAAAGCTGCTATTCAGATAAAATAGAGGTGTAAGATATGAACGGGGGCGCTCATGATGGCAAAATGACAAAAAGTATTATCTTTCAGCATCATTCATCTCATTGTTTCAGTTTCAGCCCACAGCTTTACTCTTGAACAATGAACTCCAGTTTCAGTTTTCTCGCTTTTTAAAAGACTCAGCCGTAGTGTAAGTATATTTGTAATGATGTGCACGATCACATACTAACACTGTAAATCCACGTCAGCTGTTGATGATGGGTTTCACGGACATTTTTGATGAAAGATTTGTCAACCTGGGAATTAGAAAGCTAAGAGGATAAAACACTTCCTACTGGCCGCTCAGTGTTTCTGACTCTGTGTCATTCACAGTCTGACGGGTGGAGAGCTGTTTGACGAAAACGCACATTAAAAGAAAGGTGATGAACTGTGGTGTCACTACGACCGCTGCAGGTGATTTGATAAATTGAGCTATTTTTATTCATCTAACCGCTCCGTCATTTATCATTTATCAAATAAAAAGCATCATCTATCGCTAATTATGGTCTGTCCTCTCCCACTGAGCTTAGCAAAGTGCAGAAATTTGCAGTCTTTTTATTTTTTTTACATTTGAAGTTGGGGTTTTTTTGTGATTTTATGGAAATTACACATAACTAACCTTCATATCCCGCTGTCTGTTCACGACAGAGGACGTCACCTCTGACCCCTGACGCTGCAGGGACCCGGGTTAAGGAAGAAAACAAAGTCAGACAGTCCCTAAAGAAACAGAAAGTTCAAACTAGCACAAAAAAGGTGCTAGACGGAGGTTTATTCTGATTATAATACTGTTATGAACTGTTATTATATAAAAGAGTGTTATATTCAAATTTAGTCCAAATTGAAGCACTATATTTATTTATTGTATAACACACTTTTTTTTGTTTTTCTTTATATTTTTTGCATTACAGTTATAATGAAGTTTACTCGTACATTGACAATATAACTCATATTTTTATATAATGGATAATTATTGTGCTAATATGCTCTATCTGCTAAAAGGCAAATGTAGAAATCTGAAATAGGTGAGGCTACAAAATGTTCAGTGCAAAAAAAACAAAAGTATTGCATCATTTTTTGTCCTAATTTTGCATGTTCTTTTATGTTATTCATTAATCTTTGTATATTTTCAGGTACTGTTTTTATTTTTCACATCATTTCTGGCATTGTTTGTGTGGCCTTTTCGTGTTCCAGTGATTCCATCTTGTTGCATGGTTTAGTTTTAGTAACACTTTAAATTAATTCATCCATTTTAAACAATAAACTATTTGTCTTTAATTTTTAACAATTTTTAAAGGAGATCTATTCTAAATCTACTGAATTTTACCAGGTGAAGCTTTAGGGAAAACAAATAAAGGTGATCAATATGGTGAATTTTTTGGATTTTTTTTTTTTTTATCATCCTAAAATAAAAATGAGCTTTCAGATAATCACACATGACCCTGATACCAGTGTGACACTTATCATAAAGAGTCATAAAGTCGGTGAGTTTAAGTGATCAGCGAGGTAGAAACAACAGAAAATAAAAAAAAAAAACAGCTCACCTGCAGCTGCTGCTGTAGTAAAGTCTTATTCAAATCTTTTCGGGGAAAAAGTGTTGTTGATTGAGGGGCCTTTGCATAACTTGGCTGCAGAGCCACAGAAATCAGAGCGAGGTAACAAAAGGAGGGCACGTGTGGAGGTTTGGGTGTGTCACACCGAGAGTGGGAGGGCCACTTCAAGTTTCAGGAAGAGTGGAGCACCTGTCAGTGTGTTTCACAGCAAAGAGCACAAAGTGAAGGACCGCACTGCTCCACGTCAGAGGAAAACATGCAGAGTAAGTTCAACTTTGGAAGTTTTTAGTGGTGGTTATATCTTCTTTTGTGATATTTTTTTGTTAAGTGCAGTTTTCTGAAGAGCTTGTCCCATATGTACAGTGGATGAATGTGTGAAATGAACATACTTCTTTACTGTAAAACACCTGAGTAAACCTTTTACAGAGTCACACATGGATGAAGCTTCTTTGGCCACGACATTAGTGATCAAAAGATGATATTTTTTTAATCTTCTCATGGTGTTTTAGCCGACTTAATGTCCTAAAATAATGGTACCAGCTGATATATTTAAACCGTGTCTAATACTCTGCGGCTGTTACATAAGGGAAAAAAATAAATAACCCACATTGCTGTCAGCACATTTAATTACCAAAAAAAACAAGATAAAAAACACATTTTACATTTTTAAATACTGACTCTGTTATATCTATTTGCATTAAGCTAATGATGAGCTGTTGGAGCCTGATTTAAAAAAAATACCCACATAATTAAAAAATACCAACATAATTAAAAGTACCAACAGCAGCGCCTGTTTGTCGAAGCTGGTGCGGCGTAACTTTCCGGAGAGAGCTGTGTTTTCTTTTAAACGTGAAGCAGGTGCTGCGAGGTAGAAGGTCCTGAGTTTCTGCATTCCTCAGATAGTTTCTCACCCACCGCAGGACAGAATGACGCTCTTATATCCACTTCCTGCTTGTGATAACGAGGCTTTGTGCTCTCTGGTGCTGACTATCAGATCACTTTTAAGCATCTGTGAAGTTCCACTGAAACTGAAATGCACAGAAATGCCTTTGCAGTGTGGCCTTGAAATTGTGTAGTTTAAGGTTATAAGTGGGGGTCAACATCAGTAGTTTTTTACTTCCTATCATCTGTGCTGTCAGCTGACAAAACACAATAAAGATCCAAAAGACGTTTCTGAAGTTATGAGCTTTGTTGTAATATATCACACCCAGTAATCTCGGCGTTTTCCTCCCACCGTCGTGTGTGCTTTGGCGGGTCACGTGTCAAACTGTTGCAAAGTTCACAAATCAGCTTGGGGGTGGGAGGAAGTCCGGGGATTTCAGAAACGACAGAAGAGGCATCGTGTTGCTTGAACTTACAGCGATTGTTTGTTTCGGTGACTCAGATAAGACCCCAGCCGGAGAACAAAACAACTTCACCACTTTTATAACTCGTCATCCTCTCTGGCGCTTTACGACCCAACTCAAGCGCCGCCGGAACAATATCAGATTAGAGCCGTGGACATGTTGACCTTTGACCCCAGACTCAGAATGAGAGAGTTACACGCACTACAACGTATCTCCAGACTATTTCTCTCAGTTTGTCTTCCACTGTTTCCATCTGATATCAACACATTTAGCCTGACAAGGTAAACAGCAAAAAGTATATTTACTGCAATTTTTCAGCAAACCCACGCACAAGTTTCAACTTCTCAGCTGAAACCCTTCTTATCAGGCAGTTTCACAGAAATTCACTCAGTCCATGACTCTGCCTTGACAGCAGTGTTGATCTTGGTGACTCATACATGATGGAAAACCTCATAGACCTCATGTTGGAGGCTAAACTATTAAGGAAGTCTCGGTTTGTAGTTTCCTATCTAGAATCATAATCAAAGACTGTGAATCTTATCCAGATCCTGTGTCTCCCTCTTCCTGGTTTCCTTCCTCTCTTTTCCAGGCGTAAGCTCTCCGGGAGGCCGGGTCCTCTCAGAGGATCAGTTCACCTGCTCCATCTGCCTGGAGGTGTTCGTGGAGCCCGTCTCCACACCCTGCGGCCACAGCTTCTGCAAGGCCTGTCTGCAGGGCTACTGGAACCACAGCAAGAAGTTCCTCTGCCCCATGTGCAAGAAGAGCTACTCCAAAAAACCAGAGATGAGCGTCAACAGGGTCCTGGCTGAGATCTCCTCCCAGTTCCAGGGCCTGATGGTGGCGGGAGGAGTCGGTGGGGCCTCGCGGGGATCCACGCTGAATCTGAGCTCAGACCTGGGCCAAGTGAGCTCTCCAGGCCCCGACACGGGGGAGTTTGCCCGGGCTGGGGAGGTCCCTTGTGATGCCTGCATAGGAAGGAAGCTAAAGGCGCTCAAGTCCTGTGTGAACTGTCCCGGGTCGTTCTGTGAGGCCCATCTCAGGCATCACAAAAAGGTCAGTTAATTTCTTTTTTAGGGTTATTCTCAGCTGATAAATGTCTGTTTTCTTTCTCCTCTCCAATACGTTTCCTTGTTCCTTTTTGTTATGATTTGATTATTTTCATATCGTTAAATTTCTCTACTTAACTGCTGTATTTTCATGTGAACACAAAGTTTGACAGTATTCAAATTAAATTTCTCTTCTGTTGTGGAGCTTTAAAGTGAAATCAAGCACAACCTCGCTCCCTTTAGATACCCATGCATAGTGTTATATACAGCATGTAGCCTCCTTTTTTATATAAATTCTCTTTCGTGTCATTTGGCTGTGTGGAATTAATTGATTTATAATATTAACTAACATTTTGTGGAATTTAAAATGAAAAAAAAAGATATTTTTGTGCTGCAGTCAGCGCTCTGATGTCAGACCTGATAATATTTCATGTTCAGACTGCTGTCATGTCAGGACTGCTGCTCGCTCATCATTCCTTAGACGACCATCAATATCTCTGACTCTTATATGCATTTGTCTCCTTTATCTGCATGTGAGCAACATGCTGAACATGCTGGTCTCAGCAGTGTTCTGCTCTTGAACATTTATGCAGCCTGCAGCTTCACGTCGGCCTCTCTGCAGACCTCTGAATGTTCTTGTTTCAGATTTCTTACCAAACTTCACACTCGACTTTGTTACTCCTGCATCTTCCCATTCAAATTCCCGCGTCTCTCCCTCCACGCAGGCCAAGTCCCTGATATCACATCGCCTGATCGAGCCCACTTTCCACCTGGAGGAAAAGATCTGCAAGAAGCACGAGCGCCTGCTGGAGGTGTACTGCCGCACAGACCACACCTGCATCTGCACAGCCTGCGCCGAGGCCACGCACAAGTCCCACGACATCGTCTCTACCGACCACGAGTGGAAGAAGAAGATGGTGAGCTGTTTTTTGAATGACCGATGATAAAATCATTCGCGTTATGGTCGTTTAGCTGGGTTTTTTTGCACCTCGTGTGAGATTCTGTGTCTTGTTTCAAAAGCAGCTGATAAGATTTCAGTGTTATGAAGCTGAGTTGATGTATATTTGAACAAGCCGCTGCGCTGATTTTCTCCCTGCAGAGCAATCTGGGTAAGAAGAGGTCGGAGCTCAAACATTTGATCAAGGAGAGAGCCAAGAAACTGGATGAGATCAAACAGTCCATCAAGGTCATCAAGGTGAGACGGCCAGCAGAGGAGGAGTTAGGAAGCAAAGATCATCTGTGGCGTGTTATTAGAGGCGGGCGTGTTTGAAAGCTCCAGTGTCAGATTTCAGCTCTTTAAAGTATCAAAGCAGCGCAGGTAACAGCTTGTTTGACGATGTTTACAGCTCACATGTGGCCCTATACATATGGCTAATTTTAGGGCAAAAAAAAGTAAGGCAAGTTTAGATTTAATGTATAAAAAACATAAAATAAAGAGGGAAACAAGACTAATTTTAAACGATAAGTATGAAATGTTCTATCATAGGTAGATGATGGTTGACCAATAGCCAAAGCTGCTCCCATGTAGTTGGTTTTAACCTGGTTTTTAAACATGCGTACCATATGTTTTAAAGTCTGCGTCCATCAGCCAGTCTGTTCTTGCCTCTCATGTACTGCATGTTAAATATTTGCCCAGGCTGCTCTAATGTGGTGCTGAGCTCTATTTGCACTTCAAGCGGCACTCTGATCCAGCCCAGCATGCAAAACGTGAGCGGACTGTTGCTCGGGGGAGGGGAGGGACCGGACACACAAATATATTTATGGTTTTATTTCACTTACAGAGTCGGTGTAGTGCAGACTTATCTTTGCTTTGTTCGAAAAATCTCAGTCTTTTCTTGTGTTTCTCGTGCTCTGATGTGGTGAGGAGGACGGCCCGCGGTTCGGTTTTCTCTTTCGTCGACGTCTGCGGCTGTCCAACCGGTGTGACCAGCCAAAACAATCACCTGCCTTCAGTTTCCCACATCCTGTTTTTATCTGCAGCCCCATTACAGCTAATCCTACCTCAAGGATAAGCAATGAAGGATTACCAAATTAGCGAATTAAAGGGCTGTCACTGAAACTCTCCATAGTGTGAGAGATCAGGCTAAAAGTAAACCGCATCAAATAACAAATGTGATGCTGATTTTTAAAAATCTTTTTCATCTTTTTTTTTTGCCCTTGGCTTCCTGCCTGGTCGCATTTTTATCTCCTTTTACAAATACAATGAGGATTCAGTTACCAGAGGTTTGAATATCAGGATGTAAAAGTGTGTGTGTGTGTGTGTGTACTGTACAAACAAACGGCCACACATCTACATGTTGCTGTGTGTGGGTTCAACCGATGGTCTGATACTGACTCAGAGATACCAACAACAATGCATCACAGTATCCTTTTGAATAAAACACAACTCTCTTCGTACTTGTGAACTGCAGAATCATTTGTTGGAGGGTAATATTGAAGCGTATGAGGGGTAAGTCTGACATATAAAAGGCTGTTACTTCTCGCGTTTGACTGGTGGAGGACCAAACCTGTTGGTCCGGTTGCACCAGCGGCGGGTGGACAGACAGACATTTAGTCAGCCAACCGGAAAAACAATAGATGAAAAACAGCTGTGATTACTGAAACTGAAACATTTCACAGGTTCATTTAATGGACTCTAATTGTTTTATTTAAGGCCTAACCCAGTCTGCCACTTGACAGACATGGGAACAATGTAGAAATGTAGAAGACACTGAGCACGAGTCCTGAGTTTATTCTGTGTTTGTGGGCGAAGTAAGTTTAGCTGTACCACACCCTCAACAACATGGCAGCTCAAAGGGATTTACACATCAATTAAGGTATTAAGACGAGATATAAAAGAAAGAAGGGCTGACATAAACACATTAAAGAATCTGAAATAGAAATATAATGTAGCTCATAAAATAAGATGACATAAAAATTCAAAACAGAGCAGTTCGATTCAAATGTTTAAAAATATCTGGAGCTATCTGGGAGTTTGTGTATTTGCGATACATCTCTTTTTTTATCAGATGAAATAAAGAAAGCCAACCAATAGAGGAACTGAAATTAGATAGAAATAACAAGATAAAAAAAATATCTGCTTTCATGGACAGCAGAAAGTAGTTTGTCCATCCAGGAAAAGTTCAGAGGTAAAACAGATTGGATTAAAAAGATGCTGATTTGTCTTCGAACAGTCTTAAAAGTCTAAAACTACAACTGCCCCAACCGTGATTATGCATCTTGGAATGATAAACGAAGTGTTACCACAGCAATTTATTATTACACATCTGAAAAGTTGTGGGGGGATTCACATATTTTTAGAAGACTTCTTAAATTTTAGTCCATATTATGGATTATTCTCACAATGCAGCTAATATAATCTTTTTCTCTGGACACCCTCTACCACGTAAACCATCCAATTTGCACCTTTTCTTTGCAGGCCAGTGCTCAGAAGGAGCTGGAGGAGAGCTGGCAGGTGTACGCGGAGCTGCAGCGGATGGTGGAGCAGAGTCAGGCGGAGCTGGTGGAGCTGATCGCCACGAGGCAGCGCGATGCCGAGCGCCACGCCCAGGAACTGGCCCGGGGCCTGGAGAATGAGCTGAGCCAGCTGAGGAGGAGGAGCAACGAGCTGGAGGCCTTCGCTCAGACCCAGGACAGGGTGGTCTTCCTGCAGGTAGGGCAGGACTTTGTGTGAACGCACCCTGTGGCGTCCGACTCTTTGATGATGATACCTATCTATGTTTTGGTGGTATAGTGAAGAACATGGTGGAAAAAAGGTTTTCTTTGTTGTCGTTTTAAAGCAACGGGAAATGATGAGAGATCTTCTCTTCAAATTTCTAAATAATCCATTTTAGCTAAGCCACTTCTGCACCATCCTCCACAACCTCCCACTTTTCCTCCAGCTTGTGGTGGATTTCTTCCATTTCATGATCCATTCCAATTCCTTTCGTTGCCATTCATGATCAATATTTTAAATCAACTCCACGCTCTGACTGTCATTTTAAAAATGCATAACTTCATTAGTCATTTTTTTCCAGCGCGTAGCCTACATACAAAAAAACACACTTAATATGGATTTAGGACACCGCAAGGGAGCTAATTAGTTAAAAGGCCGAAGAAACAGTGGAGTAAGCCGAAACAGACATCTGAGAGAGCTCCACCATCACACACTTTATATTTGTAATGTTACTGACCAGAATGGAATAAATATTTTTATCGAGCCGGCCTCCACATTCTGCACAGGCTGTAGTTGCCAGGAGATTTGTGACACAACATCAAAAGGCTGTATGGAAGGAGGCAGCTGTTATGGAAGTGCCCCCCTTGTGCATCTATCCTGGACTGTTTACGCAGATTAGGTGTTGATTTTCTCTCATGAAAGACGTCTTTGAAGTTACTTTCATCGGGTGTGAGGAAGCCAAGTCGTACCATCACACATACCCCATGCTGTTTTTTTTTACCCCATAAAGCTGTATAAATCATATGACAGTGATGAACATCAGTCATATTTACTTTCACTGCAAATACTTCCTTTTTCCTTTATGCATCTTTCAGTTTAACCTTGCTGTAACCGTGATCTTTTTCTGCAGAACCTGACAACGCTGTCGCCCCCGCCTGAGCCGACTGATTGGTCGGCCGTCAGCATCAACACCGACCTCTATCTGGGAACTATCCGCTCCTCTGTCAGCAGCCTTGTCGACAAATTCCAGGAGGAGCTCAAAAGGCTGTATGGGAAAGGTGAGGCCAGCAGGGCGGCGTCAGCATCTCACTGATATGTCAAAGACTCACTTTGTCGAGTAATAGAATAAGTACATAAACAGGAATGTATACATACCACAAAAACATGCAGGTTTCCTTGACATTCAACAACGTTACACATTAAATGCTTCCAAAATTCTCAACGTAGAGTTGAGTAAAAATAAGAGAAGGTAAACTGCAGCAAAACTGAACTGAACCAGCCACACTTCCTGTGCAAAACCCAAAACAGGCACATGTAGGTCACCATACAGTACAAGCACTTGGAAATAGAAAAGTGACTCATCTTTGCACCAGCCTCCCCCACCCCACCACCACCTCCACTACACTTGCACGTTCACACATACAAGATGGTCGGCCAGATGGAGATAGTGTCGATGCCAGAGCTCATCCACTTGGACTTGACTGACAGCAGCACATGTCTCGAGCATTTACAGCTCTGGATTAGTTCTACATGTTTACCACCCACACGTGCCATCTGCTTTGACTTTGACTCTGGCTGAGTGACTTGCTGACTTGGTTTCTTTTCCCTCTTTCTTTTTTTCTTTCTCAGAGCTCCGGAAAGTGCAGAACTATTCAAGTGAGTAAAACTATCAATAACCTCCACTTTTACTTTGTACTATTTGGTTTGGACTATGGCGCTTCCTGTAAGAGCGTTTAGAGGAGTGTTGTTGGCGATCCTGAACAGAGAAACCAAAGCTTTACACAAGGTTCGGTTCTCCAAACTGTCCACAAGATGGCGCTAACTCTTCACAGCAAAGCCAAGCTCAATTCAGAGGCCTGCAGCTAATTTAAGCCTGTAATTTTCACTGTCATAACTTTGCTGTGTGCTTACTAAGGCACTGTGTCCTGAGCACAATTTTGAGGTAGTTTGACTCCCTTGAGAATTTCCAATTTCCACGGAAATATTGCACTTTTTACTCCACTACATATATTTTACAGTGATAGTAGGATTTATTTAGTCTACACAAATAAGATTGATCCTAAAAAATGACAGTTATTGTGACTGTCAGGTTGGAGTTGTGTGAAGTTACCAAAACTCTTCCCTGCCCTCTCCAGGTGAGGTGATCCTGGACCCCAGCACGGCCCAAAGGAACCTGGTCGTGTCCGATGACGGTCGCCAGGTCAGGTATGAGGAGCGGAAGACCTCCCACTCCGAGGGCCCGAAGCGTTTCAGCCCCGCTCTCTTCGTCCTGGGCCGGGAGGGTCTCAGCTCTGGACGGCACTACTGGGAGGTGGACGTGGCGCGCAAGCTGGCCTGGACGCTGGGCGTGGCCAGCGCCTCGGCCCGCCGCAAGGGTGAGATCAAACTGAGTCCGGAGGGGGGATACTGGTGCCTGTGGCTGAAGAACGGGGAGGTGAAGGCCTTGGAGTCGTCCCGACTGCCTCTATCGGTGCCCTCCCAGATCTCTAAAGTGGGAATCTTCCTGGATTATGAAGGAGGGCATATTTCTTTCTACGATGTGAAGGCCCGCCTGCATCTCTACACCTTCGCCCACACCTTTAACGAGAGCCTGTATCCGATCTTCAGCCCCTGCCTCATCCACGATGGGAAGAACACTGCCCCTATCGTCATAACGCCTGTTAAACACACCTGAGCGAAGGTTAAACTTTTATAACATCTTTGGGACAAAACAAAAGTTTGGTGCAAAGTGCAGATGCTTTTTTTTTCTATTTTGAACAGGTGATGCTGTGCTTTATCTAGTCTTAAAATATGAATATTTTATTCTTGCTGAGACAATTCTAAGATGGTTTTACTTGTTTGCAAAGCACTTTACCTCAAATGACTTGCAGTTTAAAGAAATGAAAGTAGTCAATAATTCCATTATTCTGCATATTCAAATTATATATATAAAATGAAGACAGACATTTTGGTGTAAAGCCATCTGAGGGAGTGAAGGAAGTGTTTAGTTGAGTTTAAGTAGTTCTTTACTTCTGGCACTTTCCTTTCACTTTTCCTTTCTGTATAAACTGTATCAAACTATAACTGCATATAAGAACTTGGACTTTACAGATTAAAGCGATGAAGTTAAATAGATATAAATCTATCTATCTATATGTTTAGCTTTTCCTCTGGGACCAATTGAGAGATCTTTGTATATGACGTTGTTTGCAATGGGAGTTGTATTTTTTGTAAACTTATAATGGATTTTTTTTGTAAAATTATAATGGATTTTTTTTAAATCAAATGTTTGCTTTTGTACCTTCTCTCCGAACTTCAGATCAGTCACACAGAAATAAAGAATTTAACACCCTTTTTTAACTATTAAGGAAGAGATTTGTCTTTTATCTTGTTCTCATCCAGGCTCTGGATGAGGCCTTCGGAGCTACAAAAGGGCCCTTTAATATAAATAGTGGATAAATACACAGGTGAAGTTAAAGTAACAAGCACTTGGAAATGGATGCATTATTAAAACACAATTTATGACCATATTTAACAGACTTAGTAGCTGGTTAGCTGACATGTTTGTTTAATATTAACAACGAGTACAATTTTCAGTTTGTCTTTGTTGTTTGTTTTCTACAGAGGATTATGTGTTGGACTACTTCTTAGCATAGTCACTGAATGGAGGCTTGTATGATGAGTTTGCCTAGTAGCCAGCAGAGACTCTTTGACTATGACTCTTTGTTAAGCTACTGGCTGGCAAATACTTTATAATGCATTATTTTTCTCAGTGATCTGCTTAATACGTTCACACGTAGCACATATCACTCCAAATACCAGTAAAATCAAATAACTAATTGGTCAGTCAGTTTGATATATTGAATGTGCAGTTTTGTGAAGGAAAGGAGCAAATAAATAGAAAGTTCAGTGTTGCATGGCTGTTGCATTGTCATGTGTTTGTGTTTTGTTGTTCCCCTCATGTGTGTGACATCTTCTTGGTGTTCCCCGAGGAGTTAAAGCCAGCCCTCCTTGAGCTCTGGGGGCCATGGCCAGGGAGTATAAATTTGTATCTGGGGTGAAAAGAGAGTGAGGGAGGAAGGGAGGGGGGTATATTTTGGGTATGAGGTGTGTGTGTGTGTGTGTATTAGTGTAAAGGGGGGCAGGAGGTGGCGGTGGTTTTAGCCTGTCTCATGTGTCAGTGCACAGCGGAGCCTTGAGGCAGCTGCTCTCTGGTGAGTGTCCCCATATCTTTGCTTTTTTTCCTCTCACTCCTGTCCTGTCCTGCGTTTTCATTTCTATACTGTCACTTCAGCTTCTCTGTGCACCAGTAGGTCTCTATGTAGGGGAGTGCTGTCTGTATTGTGGATTATTTTTTTTTATCACCATTTGGCTGCCTAAGAGCTGTGACCGGGGATAAGTACTTTTTTTGCGCTGCAGTGAGTTTAGGACAGAGTCAAATAAAATTTTTCAAGGGCACCATGTTGAAATAACCCAGATTTGTGTTTAGAGCAGGAAATCAAGACCGTTTTTAAGGCCAGATATGTTCATCAATATGACACAAATAAACTAGGCCTCAAGCAGAGGTCTGCTTCTGTTAAAATGCAAACTCACCTATTTACAGCAGAGACACACTGCCAGTAGGCTCGCTGATTAAAAAGTACGATGTATTTAGTTTAATTGTGAGTAAAAGGGCAAAAGTTTTGTTTGAAAAGCATGCAGATGTGAAGTTTAAAATGCAGGTCTGCAGCAACATAAAATCATTTTATAGTAGCAGCAGAAGATATGAGCTTATTACAAATATATTAGTCCGGGCATATGTGTCAGCCAATAAAGTGGGAAGAATTTGCAGATAAAATATGCTGAAAATATTTCTGAGGTAATTTTACAGCAGTGTTGTTATTGCATAGTTTGTCCACCAGAGAGCACCGACAGGCTTATTTCAACTGTAAACACACATACACATACAGCCAAAATTTGAGGGATACATTGTTCATATTAAAATTGAATATCCATTAATATATTGCTATCAGATTTGTAAAATGTAAAATGTAAAATTTGTAAAATAAAATACGGATATGGATGGCTAAAAATAGAAATCTGGTGTTGGTCAGGCTCAAAGGACTTAGAAGAAGAATAAAACAAACACACAGTCTGACAGCACTCCTCCAATTATCACAGGGCCTCATTTATCCAAAGATACTGACTTAATCTTGTAGTTTTAAACTTTGTCTTTGACATAGCCTCTCTTCATTTTTAACAATAAATGGGTCCTGTCATGCTTTGCTTTATAGATTTGCATGAAAATCACGTCACGCCATCTAACCCTCGGCACCTCATCACAGCAGGTTTGATGCCCCTTTCAGAGCCTGGTTGCTTGCGCTGAAAATGACCCTGCCTCTTCGCCGTGTAGGAATGGCCACTACCGGGAACCTTTCTGAAGAGCAGGTGCACTGCTCCATCTGTCTCGACGTCTTCACCAACCCGGTGTCCATCCCCTGCGGGCACAACTTCTGCCAGAGCTGCATCCTGGGATACTGGAAAACCAGTCCTTTGTACCAGTGTCCTATGTGTAAGAAGTCCTTCTACAAAAGGCCTGATATTAGCATCAACACTGTCCTGAGGGAAATCGCGGAGCAGTTCAAGGAGATCAGGGTTAGAAGTCTTGAAGGCACGGTGAACGAGGAGGAGGAAGGTGTGAAAGAAAAGAAGCGAGTGATGGAAAGGAAGAAAAGGGAGGATGAAGAGAGACTTTTGGAGAAAGATCAGAAGGAGCAGCTTCTGGAGGAGCTGAAGCAGAAGCAAGAGGAGGAGAAGAGAAAGAGAGAGAAACCAGGCGAGAAAAAGCTACTGCCAGAGGAGTTACCACCGCTGATCCCCTCCGTGTCAGCTCCCAAAAACTCTCCTCCGCCGTCACCCCAAGCCACAGCTGAGGTGCCACCCCCACTCCCTCAAACATCACCCCCGCCCTCACCTCAAATCGCTGCCTCCTCGGCTCCTCAAGCCTCACCTTTGCCTCCCTCCTCCTCGCCTGTGCCTCCTTCCTGGGAGGAGGTCCTCTGCGATGTTTGCCTGGGGGAAGGCCGACCCAAAGCGGTCAAATCCTGCCTGGTGTGCCTGACCTCCTACTGCGAGGAGCACCTGAAATCTCACTCCGCAAGGTTCACCAAGCACAAGCTGATGGAGCCCGTCGCCAACATGGAGGACCGGATGTGTCCGAAGCACGAGCGGCTCCTGGAGCTGTTCTGCAAGAAGGACCAGACCTGCGTGTGCGTCCTCTGCACCGAGACGGACCACAGGGCGCACTACACCGTCCCAGTGGAGAGAGAGTGGATGGAGAAAAAGGTGAGATTTTGTTGTTAGACAAATTAATGAGCAAAAATACCAAATATACAGATCACAGGACGAGACCAGTCTCTTCTTGAAAGGTCTTTCACAGTCTCTTACAGAGTGAGACATTCAAAGAGAGATGCCTCATGAGGCAAGTCATAAACACATATTAGACCCAGATGGCAACAACAGATACACATCCTGTAGGTCCTGCCATTAAATATAGCCATAAAGAGGGATACACTGATCCTCTGAGCCAATTAGAAGGCAAAACCATTGCCTGCTTACTGACTATTTTTCTGTGGTAAAAAAAAAGCCCCACGTTCTTCTGGTGACATTCAAACCAACCAGTAAAGACGATAAGTATGGAAAGAAGATGTATTGTCATGTTCAGTGTATGGCAGTGATGCGGTTATTGTTTTCAGGGATGTGTAAGTGTCAATATTCATCAATTACATCACAGTTATTAATCCCATTAACCGGATGTTTTCCTGTCTTCGATTGAGAGTTAAATGGTAGCTTTACATTAGTTTGGGCCCATGTAGACATGTTAGCTGAGCAGAGGGGTTTGAAAGTAGGGAGGCCAAAAAGCATAGAGATGTGAGATAGTGAGTCCCATTAATTCTTATTCAAAAAGTCTTACGCACACGTTGCATGTTCTTAGTTAACATTTGCTTATTCAGTTTAACATTGAAGAGTCACTGACAACTAAGGCTTATTGTCCAGGTTGATAAATTGCTGTCTGCCATCACTTTTACCATGACTTCTACTTTTTCTGCACATTAAATACAAAAGATATGATAGTTGGGTGTTGTACCTTCGACTGAGCTGAACTGGGTAACAAAAGTAAAGTAAATGCTACAGTAAGTAATGGTACTTGTTTTTGTGGGGTATTTACTAAAGTAATTGTCCTTAAAGAATTAACTTTGCACTTTAAATTGAATCTAACTGCAAGACTTTCACCGATCACACGTTAATTTCCTGGAACATTGTCTGGATTTTATCTCTAAAACCTGAAAAACAATCAGAAAAGGCAGAGACGTGTTCCTGTTTTTCATGTGTATGCCTGTCATCAGCCTCGTGTGATATCGTGTCGTGCAGGCGCAGCTGAAGAGGACAGAAATAGACGTCCAGCAGATGATCCAGGACAGAGTGAAAAAGGTGGAGGAGATCAAACACTCAGTGGAACTCAACAAAGTGAGTCCTCCTGGGATCAGATCTGGCTGGTGCACTGGGATTATACCATCAGCAAATGCATTTACGCAAAGATAATTACTTAGACGTGGATTTGCATGCTTTTGTCCACATTTTTTAGGCCAGTGCTCAGAGGGAGATCCAGGAGAGCGTGCAGGTCTTCTCCGAGCTGGTGCGCTCCATCCAGAAGACTCAGGCTGAGCTGGTTTTGTCCATCGAGGAGAAGCAGAGGCAGACGGAGAGGTGGGCCGAGGGCTTCATCACTGAGCTGGAGCAGGAGATCGCTGAGCTGAAGAGGAGGAACACAGACTTGGAAAACGTGGCCCGCACCGACCACATCCACTTTTTAAAGGTTGATTGATTACTCAAAAGTTACATTTACCTGAGAGTTTAGCCTAAAAGGTTTTTAAGGTATAGATTTAAGTTTCAAATTCCAATCCATCCCTTATGGCAATGTTTTCATTTGAGAGAGAAGAATTTTTGTTCTACTTTTCCCAACTGTCTTATTAAAGGGTATAATTGCAATAAAATGAACAATTTCATTGGCTTCTCTTCCACCAGACAGGAGAATTAGACCTTTTATATTATTTGTGTAACAACAGTGCCCTCTTCCTGTCCTGAAGTGTAAAACAATCCGAATGCACTTCCTGTGAGATACACTGTAGGCTTGAGCTTGTGAGTCATTGTGGAAATAATAATAAGAGGCATTTCTTAAATGCCATTAAAATGGTTTAAATGTCGTGTGGTAACTAACTGTTTCTCTGGTGCTCTGTCTTGCTGTAGAACTTCCCAGCTCTCAGCACTCCTCCCTCTGTCAAAGACTGGTCTGAGACCAGTGTTCCCACAGACACGTGTGTTGGCATGATCAGGAGATCTGTGTCTAAACTGGAGGCAACATTAAATGAAATGATTAGAAAACTGGCAGACAGTGGTAGGATTCCCTTTAATGCTTTAATTTTTTTTTTAAACTGAGAACCCCCACGAGAATAAACTGAATTTTGTATTTTTTTTTTACAGAGATCAGAAATATTCTAAAATATGCAGGTAAAGTTTTCTCTCTTTTTTGCACGTGATTTGATCTTTTTCTTTCAAAGCTTTCCAATGAAATACATCCTTGGTTTTGTCTCATGTCTCTGCAGTGGAAGTCACTCTGGACCCCGACACGGCCAACCCGTGGTTGCAGCTTTCCCAGGACAGACGACAGGTGAGACACCTGGGCGCCTGGCAGGACCTCCCAGACCACCCTGATCGCTTCGACACAGTGGTCATCGTCCTGGGCCGCGATGGCTTCACCTCCGGGAGACACTACTGGGAGGTGCAGGTGGGGGACAAGGACGACTGGTACCTGGGCGTGGCCAGGTCTTCTGTCAACAGGAAGGGCAGGATCTCTGTAAGCCAGACCCAGGGTTACTGGGCTCTGGCCATGAAGAAAGGCCAGGGGTACCGGGTGTCAACATCTCCGCCGATACTGCTCCCCCTCGACACCAAACCCAAGCAAGTGGGCGTGTACGTGGACTATGAAGAGGGCCAAGTGTCCTTTTATGACGTGAGGGCTCGGACCCACATTTACACGCTCAAAGATACTTTCACGGGGAAGATTTTGCCCTTCTTCTACCTGTACTGCTGCGATAAGGCCTCCGACACCATCGTTATCTGTCCAGTGAACGAGAAAAGCCTGATCAAGCAAAGCTAATGACAACTTTGACAGCAGAAACACCACTGATGACCCCTGACACATTAAAAAAAATAAATGACTGTATTTTGTTGTAGCCTCACCTGTTTTGATGATGATTTATGTTTTATGTGTAATTATGACGTGTATAATGTAGCTCAACAAATATAGAAATTGTGAGTTTTTAAATTTATTCATACCTCTTCTGCAAAGAGTAATTTGATATTCCGGGTAAATATCCTTCTTCATTTCCTTCCTGATTATTAGATTGTAAATATAAAATGACAGTGAACTGGTAGTTAGCAAAGCTTTTTGTTTGTTTATATTGTCCATGATTAGATAAGAAGACTGATACCACTTTTATGTCTCTATAGTAAATTTCTAGCCATAGTCAAAGGGTGGAAATGGGCACATACTGGTGGCCTAGCACTTTCCAAAATCATCAAACACCACCTACAGCATTTTTAATGTTCCCCATTAAGATGTTAATGAGTGAACTTTAGAGGTGCTCATAGTTGGATTTGCTTGCTTGGTATTGCTCCTCTGATCTGACTCACATCCGGAAAGCGAGCAAGAGTATTTCCTGAAATAAACCACTAATTAAAATGCATGACATGTCAAAAAAAAAAAAAAGCTTTTAGATGTCTGATTTCATGATTGCATGTGTGACTGATGCTGCAGAGGTTGTATGCCAAAGGGAAGCGTGTTCATGATGCAGAACAATAAATGCTCTCTCACATGTCATTACTGCCGGCTTCATGGGCTTTTGGGAAACACTTTGGGAAAAGTTTCATTTCGGCAAAATGATGTCAACTGGCCACTCCCACTAAAGGAAGCTCTCAGAGTTCGTCTGCATCCATTTCCATGTGAGAGATGATGGCTTTTGAATAGTCTGTGCAGCCATATTCACTGCATACATGTGAGAGACAGAGACCTCTAAAATTTAGAGGACGACCACGGAGAGTCAGGTGAGTCATTCTTGCAACTCAACTTCGAAACTTAGCTTGCTTGGTTTTGCTTTTAAAGCACAGACATCTAAGAATGATACTGATACAGAACTAAGACATGATTCACATGAATATGACTCATCGGGCGGGTCAGGATTCGCATTGACAACACCCTAAAAATAGACTAGATTCCAGTTCTGCAAGTTTTTTTGCTTGTTTTTTTCCTCATTTTTGTGTTTGTATTCCGTACAAATTATAAACATGGTGTCATGTCACATTGCACATGATGTAAAATGCCTAAAATCTAAGATATATAACGCTTAAGATCACATTTTGTCCCTCAGAGATTCCAAAATGTCTTCATTCGGGATCCTCGCTTCGTTACCTGAGGAGCATTTCAAGTGTACAATCTGTCTGAACGTCTTCAGCGACCCGGTCACCACACCTTGTGGTCACAACTTCTGCAAGACGTGCCTCAGCGAGCAGTGGGACAACAGCGATTTGTGTCGCTGCCCAACGTGCCACAAGAGATTCCACGTGAGGCCCGAGGTCTGTACAAACGCAGTGATCGAGGAGATTTCAGTCCAGATAAAGAAGAGGAGGGTCGAGACGGCGGAGAGCGCTGATGCTCCGTGGCAGGTGAAGTGCGACGTCTGCAGCGAAGTAAAGCTCAAGGCGCTGAAGTCCTGCTTGGTGTGTCTGACGTCATACTGTGAGGCCCACCTGGAGCCCCACCAGAGAGTCCCCTCCCTGATGAGGCACAAGCTGATCGACCCGGTGGAGAACCTGCAGGATAGGATTTGCGAGAAGCACGAGAAGATCCTGGAGCTTTTCTGCCGGGACGAGCAGGTGTGCATCTGTCTGCTGTGCAGCGAGACGGACCACAAAGGCCACGAGACGGTGTCAGTTGAAGAAGAAGGGGCTCAACAGAAAGTAAGAAACTGGTAAAAGCCACAGAGAGTAAATTGCAAGTGAACATCTGACTGGCTCATTTTGTTTTTAAATTTTTTTTTTCAGGAAAATATTGAGTCCAAGAAAACAAATATCAAAATGATGATTGAGGACAGAGTGGAAAAGATAAAGGAGTTCACAGAGGCTTCTGAAATGAGCAGAGTGAGTACTGGGAAAGACAGGTGTCCACTTTCATACAAATCTGTGCTCATGATGCGCTTTCCTTATTTTTCCATTCATATTAGGAAAAAGCAAAGACGGAGATCGACGTCGGCGATAAGCTCTTCGACACTCTGATGAATCATGTGCAAGACGCGCATTCGAAACTGAAGTGGAATATGGAGGAGAAGCTCCGAAAGTCACAGGAGAAAGACGAAGCGATGATTAAAGAGCTGCAGGAGGAAATCGCCCAGCTGCAGTGGAAGCACTCTGAGCTGGTGGAGCTTTCGCAAAGTGACGACCACCTTCAGCTCCTGCAGGTCAGACGCCACTGCTTTCCACTATTTCAGATGAGATGCAAGGAAGAGGAGCTCAAGGGCTGATCGAGGCGACGTGTACAGCTTTTTATTTTATGTATGTGTAGCAAATGATGGGGAATCAATGTGAGAGACATGAGAGTAGAAAATGTACATAAAAAGCAGGGTTAAGGATATTAAGTGAAATAAAATGTATGCAAAGTTTTCGGTCATTGAATTCCCATGCTAATGTAACACATATTTTGACTAAATTTTCATAAAAATTTGCATGTAAAGCCAAATTTCAATATTTTATTTCTATTGAAGGACCTGCACTCAGGTTTTTAAACACAAATTGACACCACCTGTTGTTTTTAGCACCCATATGGACCTTAGCCAAAAAGCCAAAAATATGATTTATTTGAGGGATAGTTTTATTCTTTGGTGAAGGCGCTGGTTTGCTTTCTTGCCGGTAGTTACATGAGAAGAGTCACATACTGTCGCCACCGCCGACAGCGGGATTGACTTACTAAAATAGCCCCTGTGCTAGTCATGATCATGCCTTTGTGAATCATTTCAGACTTTGCAGGCTCTGAGCACCATATCAGGCCCCAAGAAGTGGTCCAACATGAGGGTTTACTCAGACATGTGCGTGCAGACTGTGAGGAGAGCCATGAATCACCTCGTGTACATTTTCCAGTCAGAACTGAAAACTCTGACAGAAAGGGGTGAATATTTGCTGCTTTTATCTCATCAGTCTCTCTCTTTTTTTTATGAGTTTCCCCTAACTGTGGCGTTGTGTTTTCACTCCCTTACAGAACTGACCAAGATGAGACAATATAAAAGTAAGATCATAAATACATCCTCTATCCTTCTCTTAAATCAGATCCACTTCTTAAAGATGAGAGCTCTAACAAAACAATGATTTCTCAGGTTCGATCACCTTCGACCCCGCCACTGCCGGCTTCTGCCTCGTGGTGACTGAAGCTGGAAAACGCTTGAAGCACATCAAAACTGCAAGCCCCTCATCGTCCGACGAGTTCGAGAGGTTCGACTGTCCCATGATCTTGGGGACCAAGGGCTTCACCTCCGGGCGTCACTACTGGGAAGTCCGAGTCGGCCTGAGAGCTAACTGGGATGTGGGTGTCGCCAAGGAAACGGTAAGAAGAACAAGGCAGGCCATTGTGGGAAGAGCAAGCGGCTTCTTTGCCATAGGAAAGAGGGGCAGCGATTACCAAGTCCACTGTAGGCCCTGCACGATCCTTCACCTATGTCCCCGGCCTAGAAATGTGGGTGTGTACGTGGACTATATGGAGGGCAGAGTCTCTTTTTATGACCTGGACAGGAAGATTCACATTTACTCTTTCACAGGAGAGTCTTTCACTGAGAAACTCTTCCC
>JAOXYL010000051.1:4597784-4610766 GCA_028564955.1 Terapon puta | reverse complement strand
GTGTGTGTGTGTGTGTGTGTGTGTTTTTGTTAAATATTATTATGAAGAGACAGTGCTCGTTCTTTGAAAAAATGTTTTTTTATTTCGTGTTACACAGGTTACTCACACCACATCATGTTATAACAGGCACGATTACTTGTATAGCGGAGTAGTTCATATTTCTACAATTTTATGTTTTCCTTCTCACTGTGTTACATCTGTTGTAACTGACCATCATCACCACTGAATACTGCAGACATGCAGCTGTTTTATTTTCTGACTGGGTTTCAGATCATTCGCAGTATTTTTGCATGAACGTACAAGAAGACCTTGTGCTGCTTTTAATGGTTTTTTTAATTTTTTCATTTTTGTTAATAAATATAGAGATTTGTGTGAGATTTGACTTTTACGTAGAGAGGCACAGAGCAACTGTGTCTCATTTTAGTGTGCTAAAAAACAGCTCAGCTTGACACTGAACATCTCCATCATGATCATTCTGTTGACCTCCAAGTGTTGTAATACTGGCTGCAATCTTAATTACAAAACAATATTCTGTTGTAATTAAGATTGAAACTCTCACGGTCGTACCTGAGAATTCTTCTCTTGTATTTCCATTTTATGCTGTATCTCCACAATAAAGACATTAGTGTCAATAAAGTTTCAAAATTGATTTTGCCAAACTGAAAATACAATATGTCCAAATATTTGGACAGTGCACAATGAGCAGAATTTTTTCATGAACTTACAAGAAGCACTGCTGCTGCTTCTGTATTAGCATGTCTTGCATTATTTCTCACACATGACAACTTCACACGTACAGTAGCTGCTCATAAAAGGATACTTCCTCATTCACATTCTTTTTCCCATAAAGGGTTTTTTTGAAGTTTTTTCAAGAGTCTAAGGACAGAGGATGTCAGACTGATGTGCAGACTGTAAAGTCTAGGAGGCAAACAATGTTTGTGAATTGGGGCTTTAAATAAAGAAATTTGAAATTTGAATTTGAATTTATTAATGGGGCCAAATTTCATTTACTTTTCTATGTCTAGCTGTTGCTATAGCCATTAATCAATTGGAGACAATAGAAGAAACAAGATAAAAACAAGATAAAAGATAAAACACAGACTTCACATCTCTACCTGGAGCAGGAGCAACACAGGAGACTTCACATCTCTTCTTTGGGTAGAGAACTCAGTTTGTTTGCTTCCAGTTTTAATGGCAGGTGTATTATACAAATGTTTAGTGGTGCTGTGTTTTCAGGGAAGCCAATCACTCTGCATACCTACCTTCAATCGGCCCATCTCTGCTGCAGCATCACTACCCTCGTCCTTCACCTATTAAAGGCCAGATTGTTGTCGGACCTACCACATCCCTTTAGCATTTTCCTTTGCATGCCCTCTTCTGAAGTTCACCTCTGCTCTAACTTCACCTTAGCCCTGTTTCTGTGTCCTGTACTTGGGTCCACCTTGCAACACAACATCAACAACACTTTGGTGTAATCATGATAGCACATTTGTTTGCAATCATGATTACAACACCCCAAACTCGATTTCAACTCATATTCATGGTTACAAAACTTGGTGTTTTGTTAATAACAAAAACACTTGAATTTCAACAGAATCCATGTTCACTGCTGTGACCAGTCAGTTGTTTGGCCCTTTTGACTCCCTTCACCTGTGTATGAAGAAGACTAAAGAATAGAATAAAGAATAAATCAGAAATTGTGATGACTGAAATGCCTTATATATACCTTACCAAAACAAGTGGCTGACAGTTTATAGTTAGCAATAAAATCTAGCTAGCTCGAAACCCTCCTTAATCTAACAAAGGTTGTGTAGTTACTATTTCATGTATGTTCTCTGATCTCAAAGTACAACATGTATTGTCTTCACAAGCTCTCATTTACACCCATCAAGGTAATTTAGCAATGAACTAATGAGCAGTCATATAATCCTACAACTTTTTTGCACCTTATAAATGATTGCCCTATACATTTCAGAATAATTTTGGTTGCCATCCCAAGTACCTCCATACACCTACAAGAAAAAATACAAAAGAAAGTCAAAAAAGGCTGGGCTCATCACTAAAAAGAAAACGAATACAAAGGAATTTAATGTATCTTGATCAAGTCTGGGGGACTTCAGTTATTAGAGGGTATTGATAGGGTATTGTACACTAAATGGACAGTATTTGACAACACACATGCCTGACTCCATTGTGCCAATTGGTGAAGGAGGGATAATGGTATGGGGCTTTTTTTTTACAGGGATTGGGCTAAGCCAATTTAAATATTTGAATGCAATGTAGCTTTACGGATTTAAAGATTATGTGATTTATGTTAAACTGGTATTCGTTTTCTTGACATCTGGGCCATTTTTAATTATCCTGCCATTAGTTGTCTTCATATTTATTGATGGGGCCCAGTTTCATTTACTCTTCTACGTTCAGCTATTGCTATAATCTTTAGTAGGAGACAATAGAAGAATGTCATCAGCATAAAACAGAGACTTGACATCTCTACACGGGCCAGGAGCAACACATTGATCCAATCAACAGCACGTTCATTTACATACTTACATAGTCTTAAATTACCGCTCGGTCAACCTCTTCTCTGGTCGGAGAATTTAGTTAGTTTGTTTTCAGTTTTAATGGTACATCTGTGAAGGATATTTCCATCTTTTTAGTGAATATGACATCGATTCCTTAGGTTGCATTGCAAACAAAAAGCTGTCCTGCTGTAGCTCCTTTTCCAGAGACCAAGATAATATGTGATAATACACTAATTTCAATCCACACTGATATATAGTCTCCACTTTTGCCTTTCACTGAATGTTACCTGAGCTGTCATACAACATGACTTAGATTGATTGATTGAAGAGTAACTATTGGAAACTAGGAAAAGAAAACAATAGAATTAGCCAATCGTTTCATTACCCATCTATCTTTTAACATCATAATGACATGGGTCAGGAAAGAGGAAAATATATTTGATACACTATTTCAGCTTCTTTGCAACTCACAAATCTGGTCATGTATTCCTGCATGTACTTGGAGGGGTTGTGGTTTGTCCCTGTGTCTTGCAAAGTGCACTTCCTCATTTACCAAAAACAGCCCATTGGTGTTAACACATACATGCACACTACCTTATGTCACGTAAATTTACAGTATGTTAATTGGCTGTTAATATTTTTTAGGGCTAAATGATTGGTTGCAATCGAATATTCACAAGAGAAGAGGAGTATAAAAAGGAAGAATTATTTCTTGACTTCATCAGATACTCAAGCATCAGTTTGTGTTGATCCCTTCAGACAAACAGAGCAACAAAGAAAGGTGAGAAAACCTCTCTCTGTTTGACAAAGTACATTTTGTGGCAGGAGCTTCAAGACCATTTTTTTATGCTGATGACTATTGTGGGGCATTTAAATCTCTTGAAATAGAATTTGTATCAATCAGCTCAAAAACTCTTGGATTCTCTCTCCCACTGCAGACAAAATGAACGTCATTCTCCTGACTGCCATTGTCTTCACTGTGGCCCTTGTTCACGGACAGCCCTGTCGGGATCAGAGTGGCAACAATGCGTACGACACATTTGTTCGCAGACACATCCTTCGAGCGAACTTCAACCCAGCTGATCGAAATGCCTGGAAAAGGTGAATGAAAAGTTTCAAACAATGATTTTATTTTGAAAGAACATGCAATTGTTGCTTTATTGTAATTTTATGTGATTCTTCTTACAGTGTGTTAGTGATCTGTGTAGCTTTGGATGCAAAAGTCATTGGCCAATGTTCAACAGCTACTCTTGGGCTACTTTGTACATCAACGAAAAGCAAAACAACGAAATTACAGGGAGTTTTCAAACTTCTGTTGTTTATTTCATATGATTCATTTGGGCAGATCTGAAGACAACAACAGTACTCATGTGTGGACCAAAGCAAATACAAGTAGTTTGGTCCAGCACAAACAAATTATGAAATGATGAGTGTATTGTAAGATGAAGAGTTCACAGCAGGAACATGTGACAGTTAAAAAGTTGGACAATATCAGTTTAAACCTTACATCTCATTACACAGATATCTTGTGAGCACCAGGCTCTGTGGCAGAGTTCCAGTGCAGTCCTTCATCAAAGCGGGCGTGGCGACTGTTAATCAGATCTGTTCTAGCGCCGGCCGGCGTGTGCAAGGAGCTACTGGAAGGAAATCGAACTTGTGCATCAGTGGCTCATCCATGCAGGTCTATAATGTTGTTTCAGTCAAGATCAAGAAGGATTGCAGAGTTGTATCAGTAACTCCTCTGAGGCAGAAAGTGGTTGTGGCATGTAATAATGTCGCAAACCAATGCCGTCCTGTCCATTATGAGGCCTACAGAAACCAAAGCCCAAGCAACAATCGCTGTGTGTAACCTTCAAGTCACACAAAGTTTTCTGAAGGGTTAGCACACCATTGATTTCAGCTGTCAGGCAAATTACTACCTGACATCTAAACATTTCTTGCTTGTGAAAACATGATAAAATATTCACCTGCCTTTTTGCATTTAAGCCACAAATTATCTCTCTCTGCATGTCTCTGAGCCTGCTTCAAAATATTTTGTTAAAAGAGATGCTTTACAGACAACAACAAGAACAACAACAACCACAAAAATCCTCTGGAATTTGAAACAGAGATAACTTTAAATTAAATTTCTGTTCATGTATGTATATTCAGTTCTGGCAAATAAAACATGATCTACTGTGAATGAGGTTTACATTTTAAGTTATCCTCAAGGATTAACATTCTATATTAACACAACAAATACATCTCATTGTATTATGATGCTGTTTATGTTTTCTTTGTATTCTGTCAAGTAAACACCTAAAAGCTGCATTAATCAGTATTTGAAATTGACATTAAAATCAAATGTCTCAATGGTAAAATTAAAAATCGCAGAGAATAATCAGCAAATTCTGCAGCATGTTTATGATGTGAAGAAGAACTGACGTTTCTTCTGTTGTGTCCTGCAGAATTCACTTTGAATATTGTGAAAATTGTTTAATAATTGGAAACAAACTACTCCTGTTTATTTTACATGTGATGAGGAAATGTCTTTTTTGTGATTCCATCATCATACCAAAAAAGATTAATTGTTATAGTACACATCTGCAATTTTCTACTGTCTTTTCATGCCGTTAGCAAAATAAATAAATGTTTGGCATTACATCTGTTGTGGTAACTGACCATCATCACCACAGACTGCTGAATACTACTGACATGCAGCTGCTTGATTTACTGGCTAGGCTTCGAATCACATGCAGTTTTTTCCCATTAATGTACAAGAAGCCCTGGTGCTGCTTCTGTCTTAGCATGTCTTGCATTATTTCTCGCAAACTGTGAACCACCCTGACTGATCTTCACACATACAGTAGCTGCCCTTTACAGAACTGGTATGCATACATGCACATTACTCTACTGTACAGTAAAGTAATTACCACAGACATATATGGTAAACTTTTAACCAGTTCATAATGATTATAATTAACTTTGCCACAAGAGGGAGACAAACATACTGCAAACAAGCTATCCACTTAGTAACACTACAGAAAAGTGACTGACCATCATCATCACAGACCACTGAACTGTAACTGTTTCATTTACTGGCTGAGTTTCAGGTCGCATGCAGTATTTTTGCATGAACTTAGAGGAAGCCTTAGAGCTGCTTTTGTCTTAACGTTTTTCATTTGTTCATTTGTGTCAACAAATACATGCACATAACCCAACTGTACACCACTACACAAGTAGTTAGAATTGACAGATATGGCAAAAGAATCGTTGTGGGATAGCAGCAAATTAAGGCAATAAAGTTAAAATGAGTTAGAATGCTGCAACAAGTTCAGGTCACGTGCAGATGAAGGCGACTGTAGGCAACTGACTAACATTACAGTACCACAAGAGCATGATCAGTGGTATTAAAGGTACTAGATGTGAGGACCAGTGTATGGAAAAATTAAAGCAGATTTTTGGTGGACAATAGGGATGTGCATATTACTGAAATACTGATACTTCCAATCTAGAGGTGTGTTTTACTCGGTATCGGATTGGAAGAAAAAATAGTGGCATCACACATCTTTAGTGGACAACAACACAATGATTTGCCAAAGACCAAATAATCTCTATAAAAACCCCTTATTGCTACTATTTGAAAAAAAGGTTCCAGGCCATTGTGATTAAGATTAATTTAACTCAGTTGCAGTTGTTTTCTTTCCAAATGAACTTAGTTCAGTCACTACTGTTTGTGTCTTTGGGCCTTGAGGTAAATAGACACATCATTCATGTTTGCCTTCACAGTTGGCACTTTGTAGGTTTGATTTAACATTCAGTGCCCATGAAGTGAGATTTGATCCTCACTGAGCAGATGAAGATGTATACTTACTTCAGAATGCCGACAAGCGAGCAGAGTGATAGCATTTTAGGGGCTAAAGCCCAGGTTGACACTGAACATCTCCAAGTGTTGTAATCATGGTCATATTGCTGAACTCCAAGTGTTGTAATCATGAACTCTTTTTTACTCTTTAGCCCTGTCACTCATTATCTCCAGGGCTGTGGCATGTTGATATATATTGGGTAGTAGTTGTGCTTTGCTCCCTCTTCCGTGGGTAGTTTTGTTTTATAAAGATTACACATTTATCTGAAATCTGAAGTTACAAATGCTGAAGTGATTAAAGTTCAGTTTTTCTTCTTTTACTGAATGTTTAAGATTGAGGAAGTTGCGTCTCTGTCTCAATGTCAGATATTCTGCTGGTTCATGATCACTTTCTCAGACCAGACTGGATTGTGGGCAATAAATAAAATCTCCTCGTTGTACTTAAAGATCTTTGGGCTTTTTTCTTTTTAGGGCATTCCCTGCCATGTTGAGACTCCTTGATGCTGTTATGATTATACCAAAGGAGATTCATTCTGTGCAACAAGATCATATTATTTATGATAAACTGGTATTTTTTTGTGATATCTGCTGGATTTTTGAATGATCATGCCATCAGTTGTCTTCACATTTAGTGATGGGGCCCAGTTTAATTTACTTTTCTATGTCCAGCTGTTGCTATATCTTTTGTTCAGTTGGAGACAGTAGAATAATGTCATCATCATAAAACAGCATAACGTCGATCCATCTCAACAGCAGGTCCATTTATATACACATCAAGTGAATTCACATTTAAATCAAAGCTCTGACAAACACCTCTCCTCTGGGTGAATAATTCAGTTTGTTTGTTTCTAGTTTTAATGGTGCAACAGTAAAGGACTTTCTCCATCTTTTTAGTAAATATGACACAGATTTCCCAGGCCACATTGCAAACTTTGCGTCCCTTTCAGAGCAATAACTCAGCTCTGTTGATGAAGGATCACCGGCTGTGGCTCCTTCTCCACTGAGACCAAGATGATATGTGATAATACACTAAATTCATCCACATTGACCCTCTTTGATATTCACTGAATGTGGCCTGAAGTATCATACAACATGACTTTAGTTTAATTTAAGTTAGTCAACAGTTTCTCTGTTCAGGATCCAGTAAAATCTTCACACGTCCATGAAGAGTAGCCTTACTTAGATATGTAGTGAATCTCATATTTAAGAATCTGAATACATTTTCCTAGGGTAAGTCATCCAGGTCTCCTGAAACTTCTTCACTCAAGTTATCCGGTTATCAGTGCTCAGCTGTCAGGACACCGATTTTCCAAATAGGTTTATTTAATCAGATCATGCGCTTCGTCCCCAATACCACAAAATAGAGATCTGTAAGAAAGCCTGACAGATGACATTAGATTAGACTTAATGCAAATTTTGATGCCAAATGTAGTCAAATGCTTTAATGAAATCAATAAAACAAGCAAATATATTACCATTATGTTACGCTTTGGGGTGAAGTGGACGAGGCAGGAGGACCCAAGATGCAGGACACGAGGACGCAGAATACTTGAGAGTGCTTATTTAATTAAAGATAAAGCTTAAACTGGATATCACAATTACATGACACGCCAGAACAAGAAACCAGACATGACATGGAATACACAGAAAACACACAAGACCAAAACTCAGGACAACACATGACAGACCCAAAAACAAAAAACAAGAAGACATAAAAACCAAAACATAACCAAAACCTAGACCAAAATAAACAATATCATCAAGGCATGACACATTACATGTCTGATTATTCTATTCAAAAGTGTGACAGATGGATTATACACATGGTTGGTGGTGCTGTGTTTTGGGGGGGAAGCCATTCACTCTCCCGGCTCCTTTGCATGCCCTCTCCTGCACTTCAACTCTGTTCTTACAAAAAACCACCCTAATGTGGTTTATTGTGTGTAATGTGTGTAATAATGATACCACACTTATTTGTGGTCATAATTACAACACCTAGAATTCAACAGAATATATTCATGGTTACAACACTTGGTGTTTTGCTAATAAAGTGTTGTAATCCCAAGTGAAGCCATTAAAACACTTGAATTTCAACAGAATCCATGTTCACAGCTGTGACCGGTCAGTTGTTTGGCCTTTTGACCCCCAACCTCTTTATGAAGAAGACATATAATAACTCGAAATAATAACTAGAAATTGTGAAGATTGAAATATCTTCATCGTTGCAGACTACACCTTTAAGTCAGTGAACTCTGGGAAGACAATAGAACTTATTGATACTGTACAAAAGGTCACAGCATGGTCACCTGTTTTTGGTGCAAAGACGGTTGAAAAAACATCATACCTGAAATTGAGCAGGAAGGAGTCAAATACATGATACAATATATGATCTACATATTTTAACTGGTTTGCAACTTTGTGGTCTGGTTATGTAGTCCTGCATGGACTTACCAGGGCCCTAGCAGTCCTCATGTCTTGCAAAGTGCACTTCCTCATTTTCAAGAAATAGCTTGTTTGTGTCAACACATACAATTACATTACCTAATATGTAGTAAATTTGCAGTATTTTAATTGGCTGTTAATATTTTTAGGTCAAATGATTGGTTGCGATCAAATACTTACAGGAGAAGAAGAGGTATAAAAAGGGAGAATTATTTCTAACTTCTATCAGAGACTCAAACATCAACTGCTGTTGACCCTCGCCTGAATAACAGAGCAACAAAGAAAGGTAAGCCAACCTCTGTCTATCTTTAGAATCACAATATAGGGTAGATATGATTGACTTATAACCCATCGCCCTTTCTGTTCTATCCTGATCTATCTGGTATACTTTTTTTTTTTTTGGGTGGGAGTACCCCACGGTGATCTGAGAGCAAAGACCTAAAAAGTCTTAAAAAGTTTCAGGCCAGTTTTATAGTGATTTGTTTAAAACTTCTTTTTGGAGTCAGTAGTTGTAAATTTCATACATATAGCACTGACAAATAATTTTTGGTATATTTTTATACTAATTTTGACAAAGGTATTAATCTGCTCAAAAAATCTTTTTCTCACTTTAGACAAAATGAACATCATTCTCCTGACTGCCATCATCTTCACTGCAGCTCTTGCTCACGGGGAGGAAGAAATGTCTATGAATGGACCCCCTCCCTCTAAAATACGGCCCTGCACGGTGAACAGTGGCAACTATGCATACGGGAAATTTGTCCGTAGACACGTTCTTCAATACAACTTCAAAAGAGGCAATCTGAAGGCATGGGCAAGGTGAATTAAAACTTTAAATTAATTTTTTCATTTAGAAAAAACAAGTATTTTTTTAAAATTGTGTGTTTTGATTCTTCCTAATCCTACAGTGTGTTAGTGCTTTCTGTAACTTTGGATGCAAAAATAGTTTTATATTTTAAAACATATTAATGACCATCTAAGCGTAGTGTCGTAGTTACTCTGCAGCATACAAGCACTTTGTGTGATCAACAGGCCACATTCAGTTTGTTGCTTTGAAACAAGCTGTGCTCTCACTGATGATCAGCAGCAGGGACATTTGTGGGGTGCGAACTTTGGTTCTTTTTCTCTCTTGATTGATTTAATTTGGGCAGATCTGAACACAGCAGCAGTAATGTGGACCAAAACATCTGGATCCTTGTAGAGGAAGTAGTTTTGGTTCAGCTCAAACAAACAGTGGAGTGATTTGTTTATCTCTGTAACATGATTTCACAGCAGAGTTCACTGCAGGAACATGTGACAGATGAAGGTTGGACAATGTCAGTACTCTGTAGTTAAACCTTGCATCTTCTTACGCAGCTACCTCGTGCGCAACGGGCTCTGTGGCCAAGTGCAGTCCTTCATCACCAGGAAGACTCAGGTCCGTGTTGAGAGGATCTGTCGAATGGGCAATCGTGTGCGAGGTGATACTGTCGGAAACTTGTGCATCAGCAGGATTCCCCTACAGGTTTTTCGAGTTGTTTCAGTCAATAAAGGCTACAACTGCAAAGTTTTGTCAGCAACTCGTCGCAAACAACGTTTGACTGTGGCATGTAACATAGTTGGAAATCAGTGCCTCCCCGTCACGTTGGAACCCTTCAGAGACCAAAGACCAAATGATGTTCGCTGTGTGTAACCTTTGAACAACACAAAGTTTTCTGCAGGATTAGTAGACAACTGATTCCAGTTGTCAGGCAAATTATTCCCTGACATCTAAACTTTCTGTCAAGCTTAGTTAAACGAAAGATTTGTTCTTGTGAAAGCGTGAAGAAATCTGAGCTGCCTGTTTGCTTTTAAGCCGAAAATTGTCTCTGCAGATCTACATGAAGTGCTTGACAGACAAAAAAAGAACATTTCCCCAAAATTAAAAAAAAAAAGTTAACTATTAATTAAATTATGGTTCATTTATCTAAATTCAGTTCTGCCATATAAAATATGATCTACTGTGGATAAGGTTTACATTTTAAGTTGTCCTTGAATATTAATATATTCAGTTAATACAAGAACCTTAATCTGTTATCTCCTTTGCATGGAGCTGTTTTATGAAACTGTCTTGTAATCCTGTTTTTTTATTAATCAACGTTTGATTTTAAAATCAAATATTTATAAATTACAGAGAATAATCAGAAAATTCTGCAGCATGTTTATGATGTGAAGATGATGTTTCTTCTACTGTGTCCTGCAGTACTCACTATGAATATTGTGAAAATGATTTAATACTTGGAAACATACTCCTGTTCCTGTTTATATGTGACGTGGAAATGTCTTTTTTGTGATTCCATCATGTCAAACCAAGCAAGATTACTTCTTATAGTACAGCACGTCTGCAATTTTCTACTTTCCTTTTCATGCTGTATGCAAAAATAAATAAATGTTTGGCATCACCTCTGCTGTGGTAACTGACTATCATCATCACAGACCACTGAATACTGCAGACATGCAGATGCGTTATTTACAGACTGGGTTCCAGGTTATGTATATAACCTGGAATAACTGGGTCTGCAGACATTTGTTATTAAAAAATCACATCTGTCCGATGTTCCGAGCAGCTCACAGTTATTTGCTCCGTTCTGCACGTCTCAACTGTGACGAAAACGTTTTGAACAAATTAGATGTAATAACTAGAATTTGATGGCATTTTTCTTCGTTATTCAGCTTGATCTTTGACTGATAAAGTAATTTATGTAAATGCATGTACAATACTTGTTCATAAAAATATGTTACGGAGTAGTTCCATTTATACATCGCCCTTTATTCCCCTTTGAGGGACACCATAATGCTGATGTGGCTCGCGAGTGTGACACCACTGGTGTACAGTATCTATGGATGGTGACTGTAGGCTACTAACTAACATGAGAATTTCAGTAAGAATCAAGAGCATGAGCAGTGTAAAGTCCTAGATCTAAAGCCCAGGTCCCCGGAGCAGCAGTAGTTATATGTAAAAAATTTATTGTATAACAGAGTGTAAATGTAAATTTCCCCATTTGTGGGACAATAAAGGGTCTTCTTAATCTTTAGCGGACAACACCAGCTATTTGAGAGTATTCAAAAACCAAAGACTGCAAATAATGCATTAAAATGTCATCATTTGACAGGTCTCTGTGATAAGGATTCAATTAGCTTTTCGTTTTGCAGCTGGTAAATGTTGATTTTATACCAAGAAATGTGCAGCAGAGAGAAATATGTTTTTCTATACTTCTTAAATGATTTTGAATTGTGGAATTGGCAAACAAACAAAAAAAAATGTAAAACTCACCCCTTGTCAGGTGAGCCACACTGAGATTTGGACAAGTTAGATCAATAGTTGCTAGCAGCTATTTGAAGAGTGAATTGAGGTCTGACCTGCACTAGCATCAAAGTTCGTTGAACAGATCAATGTGTTATGTGGAGGAAGGTGGACCTACATGCAAGACAGCAAGGAGGCAGAGCCAGTGTAGATGAAGGTGGTGCAGACAGGCACAATGACAAGATGTACAGGGAAAAAAGAAAAAAAAATGTATTACAGGAACACCCACACAAAGGCATGACAAACAGAGTCAGGACAAAAACAGGTGGACTGACAAAGAATAAAAGAAAAGAGACTGACATATTTAATGTGGCTGTGGGGGAAACAGAGACAGGCGAGGAGACAAAGGAAGGACAGGTGAAACTAATCGGGGTGGAGTAGGTAGGCGGGGAAAACAGACGAGGGCGGGAAGTAAAGCATCAGACATGTGAGGAGAGGTAAGTGCGCAGAATAAAACAGGAAGAGCAGGGAACGAGACGTAACAAAGACCGAACACAACAAGAGAGAGACAAATGGGATCACGGAGAACACGGGGAGGGGGGAAACACGGAGAAACAGACAAAGGGCAGTTACATGACATAATCCTTCATATAGACCTTTTTTAATGATATTAAATGACACTTGCTTTTTGTGAAAAGAAACCAAGCCACAAGGAAAAATTTTACAGTGATGGACATGATATTGATCTTTTCATCCAACACTGAGATGGGAAGAGAAAACGTTTATTTTCCAAAATGTCAAACCTTTGCTTTAACATATTAATTATAATTGATTCCTTTTTTATTTAAAAGAACAATAAGGTATATATATATATGTACATACATACATACATACATACATATATATGTA
>JAOXYL010000051.1:4571666-4581777 GCA_028564955.1 Terapon puta | reverse complement strand
CATATGTCTCTCGTCTGTCCAAGTTGTATAACACTTTGTATGATTGGCAGTGCTAACATTCATGTAAAAGGAAGAAACCAGGCAGGGCACTAATGCAAATATATAATGGTTAACCACAGGTTTCAGGGTGTGTACAAAGCACACAAATCAGTGAGGAGCATGTGGAAACTATAATTGTCTGCACACTGCCAGAGGGAAATGAAAACTTTCCTGCAATGAAAGTTATTTTTAGATCTTGTTCTACTACTTGTTCTAGCACTACTTTACTTCTCAGGTTGACATTAACTCATTCTAGGCCAAAGTCTGTTTTGTGTGTCAGTAGGATGACCATAAACCACATTTCTTTGATAATTTTAAAGCGACGCAAACTTGATCTTCATGCAATCTGGTAAGGCAAATTTTCCCTCCAGGAATCAATAAAATCTGATCTAATAGACTTATTCCAAAGCAAAACTTGCAGTCATGTCTGTCCCCACTGACTGACTAACTTTCTCCTGTAAGACCTGGTGCTACTTTCTGGTTGTTCAGGTTGTACAGCAGGAAGTAGTTTATGCTGTGCAGTATATATTATAGGAACACAAGAGGGAGACAAATTACCGTCTTATCTTAGTCCTAAACTCAGGGCAAAAAAAAAACAACTGTATCAGAATCTGAATTATTTACTTTTATTGACCTTGTACACATACAAGGAATTTGACTCCAGCTTTACAGCACTTGTATATAAAAGGTCAAAAGAAAATATAAATAAATGATAAACATAACTTACATAAAGATGACATAACAGCTGCAAAAAACATTATTTCAAGTTATTGCAGTAATTATTGAAGGTTAATTGTCAGACATTATTGCAAACAAGTTATTGCAAAAACATTCCATCATCAAATAATTCATCACTGAAAGTAGTTAACACATTACAGTAGATCCAATACTTGCTGTATGAAGGATCACGTGAGAATTCAAATCTTCAGATAGGCTTTTCCCTGGAAATTATACTGTTCCAAGTAGTAAAACAATTTATTTTCATTGTCAGAAATGTGTATTTTACTTTTAAAGGACAAAAAATGTATCAGCTTACAATGTCACATAGACTGCAATGAAAATGAAATTTTGGATTGTGCATGATGATAATAGTTGTTTCCAGGTTCGGTACAGTGTTACTGAATGCTGATTACATACATATTAATTTTACTGCAAAGTGGAGCAAGAGCTTTCCTGAATGTGTTACAAACAGAAGAATGTATGAAATAAATATCTTTGATGGATAAAATATACCTTTGACTTCTACAGGCACTATAAACATCAGACATGAGCCATCAGGTTTGTCACTGTGGCTGGTCCAAGGTCACATCCTACCAGGGCCTGAGAACTCACCAGGGGAAGATGGGATGCACACCGAAGGGAATGAGGATCCCTGAGAGTGAACAATTTAGAGTGAACAGTTACCTTCCTACATTTACCTACATAGGATCGCCAATCAAAGTAGAAGACCCATTCATTGATATTTTCACATCTTTTCATACCAAGTCTGGTGAGTCATAGACAATTGATTCATTCATGTGTTCAGCCATATTACTTAGTTCCATACTACATTTATCCCTGATGTGGGATGCCTGACGGGACAAAGCAGGTATAGAAAATGGATGGATAATAATAACAACAAGAAATCAAATGGAAATGCTCTGAGATGAAAGAGATTAAATTTATCAATTACAAGAAATAAAAAAGTGTTTAACAGTAACCTTTTTGCCTACAGTGTTTGGAACTCAGCAGCAATCTCATCAAACTACCACCAACTTGGACAAAATTCCCCAAGCCTTTGGTTTGTCCACTGGTGGACAGCAGGTACGACACATTCTCAACCTGTTCAAACATCCTGCAGTGCACAAAAACACTTTAGTCACATGAACTCTTTTTCTCTATCTCTCTCTACTTTATATTATATGTTAATGTCTTTGCAAAAATAAGTTAAAGTTTCCCAGAAGTGGAGGATAAGATTTCATGTATCAGGAAAAAGACACAAAATCTTATCCTCCACTTTTATCTGACAGGCTTTGACCTTCACACCGGTGTCACAGACCCTCAGCACACAGGTGAATCCCACAGCTGGAGATGTCGAAGTAAAGAAGACAAACACATCAGGTGTGCTTTCTAATTGTCATTAATTCAGAACTGAAACAGAACAGTAACAACATACAGAATTGACTCAGCATCTTGGTTTGAGTACCACCATTTTCTTTCTCTGCAGTGTTTGGAAGTTCACAGCACTCCACTCAGCCTGCTACCAACTTGGACAAAACTCATGAAATGCTTGATCTTTCTAGTGTTGGACAGCAGGTACAGCAGATGTGGACAGAACACTGTTTCAACTTGAATGCCTTCACTTACATACACTCTGCAGTACAGGATTTGAATGTGTCTAACTTGTGCATCATACAAAAATGTTTTTTGGGCAATCATTATCATAATATATGTTAATGTATTTGTAAAACAGGTTATTGTGTCCCAGAAATAAAGAGCAGTCAGTAAAAGTCAAGCTTTTATGAGCAAGAACAATGAGATTGTATCTTCAACTTTTCTCTGACAGCCTTTGACCATGATGTCAGTGTCCCAGACCTTCAACGCTCAAGCAAATCCTGCAGTCGGAGATGTCAAAGTGAAGGCAACAAACACATCAGGTGTGCTTTCTAACTGTGATCATCCCAGAACAGGAACAGAACAAGAACAATTTGTAGAAATGACTCAGAGCAGCTTGGTTTGACTGTGACCATTTTCTTTCTCCGCAGTGTTTGGAACTCCACAGCGTTCTACTCAACCTGCCGCCAACTTGGACAAAACTCATCAAACGTTTAATGTCTCCACTGGTGGACAGCAGGTACAAATTCTTTAGAAATCCTGCTGTGGACAAAAAAGCTTAAATTATCTTACCCAGATACTCTCTGCTGTAGAGAATTTCAATAAGCAAGCACTGTAACAAGCATAACTTTTATGGAACTCGTTGTTGTCCATCATACAAAGCTGGTTCACAGTCAGTGTCAAAGGATACATTTGTAAAAGCATGTAAATGAGTTGTGGAGGTACTGCATGACTGTAAAGAGTTAACAAAGTTCCAATGTGTAAAACTCATGTAGTCTTACAGTCGACTTTTCTCTGACAGCCTTTAACCACGATGCCAATGTTCCAGACCTTCAGCACCCAAGCGAATCCTGCAACCACAGAAGTCAAAGTGATGGACACAAATACACCATGTATGCTCTCTAACTGTGATCAAAACAGGAATAAAGAATAGAAGCCATTCAAAGCTTTGACAGAGACCATCTTCTTGCTTTGCAGTGTTTGGAACTCCACCACGCTCTACTCAACCTGTTGCCACCTTGGACAAAGCTCGTCGAGCACTTGATTTCTCCACTGGTGAACTGCAGGTACAGCAGATTCTTAACTTTTTATTCTTTTTTGTAACCACGAGCATCTTAGCTAGCTAAGGTATCTTCATGAATAAATCTATTGCTAACGTAGATGTCTGAATGTATATTAATGAGGTACATAATTATATCATCATTTGTTCTTGCTTCAGGTGGGCCAACAGCCCAGGGCTCCTTCAACAACCACAGTTCAGAAAACGGCACTGCAACCAAAGGAGATGGAGAGGGAGGCAGAAAGGGAGAAAGAGAGGAAGAAAGAAGTTCAAAAGCAAATAAAGGTACTAAACTTCCAGTAATACCATTTTTTGTTCTTAGCCAAAACTAGTGGTGTGGCTCAAGGGATGTAATGTGAGGCTATTGGTGAGTCCATAACTTCAGTCCAGGCAACATATAACAAAAGATAACTAACCTTGGCGATTCTGTTTTTTTATCTAGTGTCATTATGAGGTCAAAGTGTTTGCTTATTTAATGAAATGTCTCAACATCTACTCAAGGGTTTGACACAAAATTTGGTATAGACATACCAGATATTGGATGAATTTAGTCACCTGATTATTTGCTATAATACATGCTGCATATCAGCATGTTAGCTTTATCACTGTAAGCATGTTTAATGTATGTAGGATAATTTCTACTTTAATATATTTCTACTGCTTGTGCATTCCATTCTTCCTTCTTGTCTTCATTGAAGGCAAAGCAGGACAGAACGAGGGCTGATTTACAGCAGAAGATTCAGATACGAGAACAAAAGATGGCTGAAGTCCATTCATCTGTAAAAGACTGCAAGGTAAGCCACGGCATAAATTTTTTAAAATTTTTGCTTTTTGATTCATATAACTTTAACATCCTCATTTTCCATTCCTCTTTTTCAGGGCAAACTGGATGCTGAATGGCTGGAGATCAACAGTGTGTTCTTAGAGGTGACAAGAGTCGTGGAGGCCACTCGTCAGAGAGCCCTTAAGCCTCTGGAGGAGAGGTCTGTCAAGCGTGGCTCATGTCGTAAAACAGTGATATTTTACATTAACAACACCACTGTTCAGAATCAGTGCTAAGGATATTCAGTATGGAGTTATGGAACTATGCATTTTATTATAAATAACTAATGTACTGTATTGTATGTTTAGGAGACAAAGAGTAAAGCAAGATGCACAAGATCTTGTTCAGAAACTGCAAAAGGAAATTGACCAACTCAAAAAGGCCATTGATGACATGGACAAAAACCCAGAACAGCAGGTGAGCAGTCAAGAACTTAACTGTAGGGGGTTTTGAGGGATTAAAACAGTAAAAAAAAAACTTTCATTATGTATGCTAAGTTAAAGTAACATTAACAGATCTTCTAATGTGAACTACACTGAAACTGAACACGTTCATTTGTGTTGCTGTGGATACACATAAAAGAAGACTCTCCCACACAGGGCTCTACATCCAAACTTTTGGCCTTTTTATCATCTGACCTAGTCATTATGCTTCCACGCTGATGCATGTGAAAGCAGACCCTGATCAGGGAAGCTAAACCAATATTTTCAGAGTTTTGTCGTCTACAGCTACTTCTAAATTGCTGAAATACAACATCAAGATTCTAATCAACATTCTTTGCAATGTTCCACTGTTTTTGCATTTGGGGTTTGTTGGAATAGTTTTATACTGATAATACATCATTTCTCTTTGCACACTCACAGGTTTCTCAACAAACAGGCCTGGATGGATGGAGAAATGTTGACACTTCATTGTCTTTCGGTACACTGAGAACTACAACATCAAACATGATGGAACAAATTCACCAGAAGCTGGAAAAACTCTCCTCTGTTGGTGAGCTCTCCCTGAGTTTATAAAGGTTTCTACTACATTTGATCATGGTCAGTATTTAACTCATAGTCACTTATCTTAATATACTTTGTCTTTATACAGAACTCAAGAGGATCCCCAAATTTGCAGGTGTGTGACTTAAAGGTTTAAAAATGTGATTACTTAACCAGACAAACAAATGGCATTTCTACTTCCAGTGGAAAAATATAGCAAAATAAGGCAAATCAGATGTATTCTTATATATGTGTAAAACATTTTAAATTAATATAATAAATGGTTGGTCAATGAAAACAAATTTACATTCACCACTTGTAAATCGATTTTTTAAAAAATATGATTTTTATGTTTATTAAATACTTGAGTGTTTGATCATATGATCTGAGTTTTCTTAACCCAGATTTGATTTGTCGGTATACATTTTAAATGGGTTTAGTTTTAGAAGTTTAAAATTTGGTCCACAAAATGACTTACATTTGAAAAAAATCCCTTAAACAAATCTTTATTATTGCATATTGTTATGAATTTACACAATTTTAAAAAATAATAATAAATGGATTTTTTTAAACCATCTATTAAAGATAATGATTTTCAATCTAATACAGCAGTATCTCCAGGTCTAAATGCAGCAACTGAATTTAGATCTTTTTGTGGATCATTTGTTTAATTTTACATTATTCTTTTGTGCAAAAGTATAAAAAGAGTCAGGCCAGGAGATGTTATGGCATTCGTAACCTAGAAGAAAAGCTTAGGTTAAAACTGGTTGAGGCCTTGTATAAACAAACCAGTTGACCGATGAAGGCAGTATATGTTGAGTTCATCTCACATTTTTCCTTTCTTTTTCTTCTTCCTCCTTTTGGACATCTATTTGACTAAAGTGGATGTAAAGCTGGACCCAACCACTGCACACAACTGCCTTATTCTTTCTGATGATGGGAAGAAAGTAAAAGACGGAGGAAAGACCAAGGCAGCCTTAGATGTTCCACAGAGGTTCGACATGTTCGGCAGCGTCCTGGGGCTCAACAGGCTGACTTCTGGGAAGTCATACTGGGAGGTGGAAGTTGGTAACAAGACAGGATGGGACCTTGGCGTGGCAAGACACAGCGCAAACCGCAAGGGGGAACTCATGCTGAACCCAGATAATGGTTACTGGGCAACAGTACATTATGAAGATGATAAGTACGCGGCCCTGTCAGCTCCCCCCGTCTGCCTCCCTCTGGCAGTGAAACCTCAGAAAGTGGGAGTGTTCGTGGATTATGAGGAGGGTCTTGTGTCCTTTTACAATGTGACAGCTCGGTCTCACATCTATTCGTTCACTCAGTGCTCGTTCAATGATGAGATTTTCCCATATTTCAGTCCACATCTCAAACAAAACGAGAAAAACTCTGCTCCCCTGATTATATCTCCTGTGAAAAAGCAGTAGAAACTATAGGAAGCGCATGTGTCACTGATGTACTTGGGTGTATATTATCATGTTTATGTAGCATGATATTTCATGATCACCAAAATGTTTTTATTGGGTTTTCTGACTTGATTGTCATTTCTGTCCAAGCTTAGACTTCTTTCCTAAAGGGGACCATAATAATTTCACTTTTAAGTGCTATATTTTTTTATTTAAGGTGAATGGATATCTGGGTTTTTGCGTCTGATGTGGTATAAATGTCATTAGATGCCAATAAGTAATTGGCTCTGAATATACAGTTTGCTCACATATTATATTTATCTATGCCTCAGATAACCTAAACACTCCAATTCCCATTTCAGCTGTTTAACAAATCTTTTTATCGCATCATATTCTGTCTAACTGCTGGATTATGTTGTTACTGATATGAAATATGGGTCCCACAAGTAACTCTGAATATGCCAATTAACTGTTTTTACAATATGTTTTATGGTATGAAGTGAGAATACAGGAAAAGATCTGCTATTTGGTAAATATTTTCTATGTAATTTCTAGGTCTTTGGTAACAATAAAAAATTAAAACATGTTTGACGTTGTATTTGTGGTGGTAATTACAATTTACAATGACACATTTGTTCTGAAATTTGTTTCTCTCTTCTCTTGTCATATCATGAATGCTTGTATCAGTTAAAATCATGAGCGTCACCTATTTAGCCAAATTTCAAGTGACCAACTATAAATTTCTTTGTTGGCTACATTTACACTAAATACCTATCTAATGCCCGTCTATGTCTAGATGTATGAGCAACTTTCTCTGAAAGAAAAGAATAAAGGCAAAAAGAAGATAATGAGAGTGTGACCGTTCCCCTCCTGTCCATTTTGAGAAGTAAACCAATCGATGATGAAGCACAAGAGATGTGAACCTCATGCTCAAACATACAGTCTGCCTATGTTTTTTGAAGGTTAGGTGACGTTAAATTCCAGCTGTCAGTGGTTTTTTTTCTTGCTTTCTGTGTTATCAACAGTTAACCGCCCTAACAGCTTCACACATACAGAAGCTACCTAGGGAAGGACACTTCCTAATTTATAGAAATGGGAGTTGATATGTGTGAACAACTACATGCACATTACCCAACTGGGCACTAATATACTGTACATCCTCCTTGACATGCAGTTCATTGGCTGTTCGTCTCTTTGGATGAAGATGATTGGTTGATGAAATCTTCACAAGACAAGAGGATATCTGTAAAGGAATTATTCCTGGGCATTTACTTGTACAGCAACAAAGAAAGGTAGGAAAAGCTATCAAACTGATTGACAGATTAAATAAGCTTACAGCTGCTTTATAGATGTTTCAAATGGATTTTTTGTGATTTGCCTATTTATTTAAAAATTAAAATACAAGTTATCATGTATTTTCTAATGAGGATGATAGCATGTTTAATTTTGTAACCCCAATAACCCTAATAAAAGATGAATAAATATGAATAAATAAAAGTTTTAAAATATGTGGCAATGACCAAGAGCATGTTTGCTGCTACAGTTAACTGATGTGATGAAGATGAAGAAGGAAAAAAAAAAAAAAAAAGACATGTTATTCTATCCTGATATCCTGATATATCATTAGTATTAAAGATACCTGATGTGAGCCCCAGAACATGGAGGAATAAAGCAGGGATTTTGGTGGGCTACACCACAGGGATTTGAGAGAATTTTTTAAAAAGAAAAAGTTAAATGTGTTCTTTCTCTCACTCCAGAAGATGAACCTCATGCTCCTGACTGCCATCATCCTCAATGTAGCTCTCAGTTACGAGGGCCAAGGGGTATTCTTGAATGGCAACAGCATGATGAGTAGCTTGGCACCCGACCGCTATGCGTTAACGCCGTGTAACAGGACGGCAAAAAACATGAAGGCGTACGAGACATTTGTCCACAGACACATCCTTCAACACGACTTTGACAGAAACCGTCCAGCAGCATGGAAAAGGTAAAGTAAAAGTTGTAATCAGTGACTTTCTTGTGACAGAACCAGTGATTGCTGCTTTATTGTAAGTTATATTCTTCTTCATCCTATAGTACAGCAACCTGTGCTATCAACAGTGTTCAGCTATGCAATTATGTTCACTCTTGCACTATATCATGCATTAAATGATGTGAAGGCCGCAGTCATAATCAGGGGTGAACCAAGGTCTGACAGCAAAGGTTTGTCTTTGTATTTAAGGAGATTCAGTTCTTTAGGATCTTTTTTACCCATGACTCGTACACATCAAACTGATGAGTGTTGGTGTTTTCTCACGTGTCTTTAAGAGATAAAATATAGATCACATAAATCGTACATAATCTTTTCTACAGCAAGTTCAAAGATTATCCAAGAAGTCTTGAAAATGTCCAGATTTCACAGCAGGGACATGTGACACTATGACAGATGAAAGTAGGACACTGTCTGTAATACATAGTTAAAAATTACATCTCATTCCACAGATACCTCAATGAATACGGACTCTGTGGCAGAGTGAAAGTGCAGTCCTTCATTGACGCGAACGTAGACAATGTCACAGAGATCTGCTCTGACGCTGGCCGACGTGTGCGAGGTGCTCGTGGAAAGAAAGGGAACTTGTGCATCAGTAAGTCCACCATGATGATATATAATGTTGAATCTGTCAAAATAAAAAGAAAGCGTTGCAGAATTAATAGTGTGACACATGATCAACAACGGGTGATTGTAGGGTGTGATAACATTGGAACAAACTGTTTCCCCGTCCATTATGAGAGATATGGGAATCAAAAGTCAAGAAACAGGCCCTGCGTCTCTCAAATTTAGAGTGAGGCACCTTTCTGTCAGTGCACAGTTACTCCAATTGTCAGGCTGATTGATTATTAAACTTCCTATTAAGCTTGGCTAAATGAGTGATTTTTTGCTCTTAGCTCCATCTTTGAGCCTGCTTCCATAACAATTTAAGGGATAAGCATGATTTCATGAAAAACGTGTGCTATAGTCACAGAATATTCACTGCTGAAATGAAATGTTTATTATTACAGCTTTTATTACCACAAACAAGTCTCAGTTCAGACATTATTATACTTTCAACTATCTGTTTTTGTAATTGTTCTTTTTTAAGTTGTTAAATTGTTTGTAATTTAAGAGAATTTCTTTGCAGTTGCACTGAAAGTTATAAGAAATACTTATACAATTTTGGAAGTCAAAGAGTGTTAAACCCTGTTGCAATTTTTTGCAAGAACAATGTAATCACATTTTTTTTCTTGTCAATAATTGTTTTTATCCTTCAGACAAATATCGCAATAATGAATGGTAGTATGTCAGCATTTGTAATATTTTCACACTTTAATTCACTTCTGCTGATACAGTTGCTTTTTGTACAACCACACCCACTTTTCTTTCTCATGTTATGATTGATGCTTCTTCCATTGTGTCCTATATAATATAATATAATATAATATAATATAATATAATATAATATAATATAAT
>JAOXYL010000051.1:4545843-4557493 GCA_028564955.1 Terapon puta | reverse complement strand
CATGATCCGTGACTCTCTGACTTACTCGTGCTTTCCCCACCCTCTGTAGCGCCTTACGGTTGAGGGCGGTGCAACTGCTGTACCAGGCGGTGATGCAGTCAATCTGGATCCTCTCTATGGATCCTTGAGTCCGTGTTGAGCCTGCGGAGGAAGGTCCTCGCTGAAGTGAACCCAGGGAACCTGGAGCTGCTGACTCTCTCCACCGTAGTCCTGTTGATGGAGATGGGGGGCGTGTTCCTCTCTCTGCCTCCTCCTGAAGACCACAACCAGCCCCTTAATTTTGCAGGACTTTCCTGTCACCAAGGTGCCAGGGCTCTGACCTCCTCTCTGTAGGCCATCGCTGGATAACTTAACAGCACATGTTCTTTCAATGTTCTCTAAAGAACTCCTGCAAAAATCAGTCATCTCTTATCTCATATTGTGACTTAATGATGATGGAGGTAAAAAGGTCATTATTCTTAATCAGCAACAAAGAGAGATCTTGAGACAAAAAAGGGCACTGTTTGAGGAAAGTCACCCAAGCTGTAGAAATGAAAAACATTACCCTCTTGTATATATCTTGTATATGTTGACTGACCTTATGAGACATTTAGGCCTGAGGGTGATACAAGGGAGGACTTATCCTTTGGGATATAATATGCCCATTTGATTTACAGAAGATACTTTGTGTAGAAAATACAAAAAGAAAAACCTCCTCATTAATATCGACTGTAAACTTGAATAATTTCTTCTATTTGTTTGTACAAGTTATATTATGTCATATTATAGATTTCAATAATCTAAAACACTATAACCAACAATGTATAAGAGGGCAACAATATCAGCTTTTCACTCATTTTTTTAAACCAAACATTAAGCTTTCCAGCATGAAGAATTACACAAAGCAGTCATTGAAGAAGAATTTATTACAGCATTCCGTTTCATCAGATTTGAAAATGTAATTATAATACAGGTATTAATGATGTATAGTGATGTCACATTTACACATCCACCTACAATGTCCTGATTCTCACATCTGAGTGACCAAAGAACCACAGTCGTTTTCAGATATCCAAACAGATGAATATGCACAACAGGAAACAACAGGGTGCTCATCATACTTTAATCCTTTGTTTTTTATTAGGAGTGAGACTTCAAATCACAAATGAACGGAACTCTTCACCATTTTCAAAAATATGATCTCAAATTTCTTCCAATTTTAATCCTTTTTCCAGTTTAGCTGACCTGTCAATCTGACTTCTCAATATGAATTGTCTGAAAAAATAACTACTACTAATAACTACTTTCATGTGGTACACGGCGCTCAAAAATCTGTCAAAATGTGTTAGTATGACTTTGGTAAAGTACGAAGCTGCACCACTTGATGGATTGTTGGAGCATTGCAGCTTCCATAATCAGGAGCCTTGCAGAGTAATACATGCCAACTGTTTTGTTTCACTTAATGCGCCTTATAATTCGGTGCACTTTATGTATGAAAAAATATGAAAATAGACCTGTTGATTGATATTGCGCCTTATAACCCAGTGCGTCTTATGGTCCACAGACACAAAATGTGACCTTTATGTGTTTGAAGGTCTGTTGGCATAGAGAGGTTTGAATCATGGATGGAAACAGCTATTTACAATTCATTGAAACAACTCTCACTTCCCTTTATTTACTATTGCTACTTCCATGTCTATGCTGAAATAAAAGCTACATCATTTTTATAAAAAAAAAAAAACACAAATACACCCTTTTTTGCATTGTTGGTGTTTTATTGTAATACACACAAAAATTAGGAGATCAACAGCTCACAGAGGGCCAAAAGAAAGACTGTGAAGGTGTTATCATTCACTAACTTTCCAGCCTCACATACACTCTGCAGAAGTTGCAACTTGTACATAGCCAATGTTTAAGTAAATGCACTTCTTAACCAGGAGTATCTGACAGGCTTCTGGGTTTGAACCCATTGGTTTGGTTTGGACCTTCCTGTGTGGAGTTTGCCTGTTCTCCGTCAATTTTTATGGTAATTAATGGGGATTAGTAAGTATTTGCATAAGTAGGTATTTTTATGCACTTCTTATTAACCTCGACTAACCAGAGAACCACTGAAAGTGGTAGTTGCATCATTTCCCCAAACACTTGTCTTTGCACTCATGCGTACATACACCTGGTCACCCTGCTGCAATTGTAAGAACACAGCATTGCCTCCATTATCAGTCAAGTCATGCACCGTAGGGTGGTCATGGCCTGATGCAACAACCACGTTATTCTTTAAGAGTAGTAGACTTACTGGGTGTTGGCCTAAAGCATGATAAAAGAAGGTGAAGTAGTAAACGCCTGGAACAGGTGCAGCGAAGATACCTGTGGGAACAACATTTCATGATATATATCTCTGTGCAATGAGCTCTTTATATCTGTTGCAGCATATAGCAATTAAATATATATAACTTGTTTACTTAGCACACACCATTGTAAAACCATTAACACTGCTCTATATTTTATTTATTTGAGAATAAAAAAATATACAGCATGCCAGCGTCACTGTACTCACCGGTGGATGGACTATAGGCATTGCCAATGTTTGTAATCACTGTTTTGTAGATCAAAGTTGTGTCTCTACTGAAGGGTCCAATGGCTCCATTCACACTTGTTGCTGCACTGAATATTACTGTACTTTTTCCTATATAAAGCAGAATGTTACTTTTAACAAACACATTTGGTAAGTTTTGGAAACACATTTCCACAGTGTTGAATACTGATTTTTAGTTGAGTTCTGTACTGAAAACTTTAAATCGATCAGAGCAAAAGTTTCACTTTACCGTCATTCTTTAGTTCAAGGATGTGGTTTTCACTGTTTTTCAGCCTGGCTTCCAGAGTTCCCAGTTTTTCTTTCAAAGCACCAAACTCTTTCAGGAAATTGCACATGTCAGGAAAGCATGACTGTGTTTCTGCTGGTGGGATAAAAGCAGCGGCCTTTCCCTCTCGAAGACCTGGAAAGTTTAATACAACAGGAAAAGTAAGTGAGTCATGTATTCTATCTCAATGTCTTGTCTCTCAAACATACTCACCACCAGTCACAGCCAGCATGACAACAAGCAGGATAGGCAATGGTACCATCTTCATTGTAAAGTTGATACAGACGTTTGAGACGATGACCTTCAATAAAACAAACAGACATCTTACTAGGTCTTGTCAAGGGAGAAAATGATCAATCCATTCAAGAAGGAAATGAGAGTAACAGTTGCAAACCTGTTGCAGAATGATCCTCTCTTCTTCCCTTTCAGTGTCACTCTGAGGTACTGAACAAAAACTCAGCTCTTTTATACAGTTGATGGCCTTCCATCCCATCACCCGGTCATCCTAGTACCAGGAACTCAGGACAAACACATTGAATATCCACACCCAAAACACAAACACAAATGAACGTGACACCAATATTAGATCTAACCTCTGTATTTGTTTTGTCAAAGTGTTTGTGGAGTCCAGTGTACCATAAAAAAGATCAGATATCATTTTTTTACTGGCATAACTAAGAAGATTCAATTAGACTGGATAAATCTTTATGAAATGTTGGAAGACCATAAACCTCGAAGACACTTTCATTCTTTCTGGTATTAGTCATGATGGTGAGGGGCACTGCTTAAAATCACACTTTGACGTTCAGTTCAGCTCACATGCCTATGAATGGAATTGCATACTTGTGTTCTGTGGACAAGGGTGTTGCCTTACTGCAAGAGATCATACTGATCAGAATGGAAATATTTCAAAAACTTACGAGAGGTTAAAAAAATCACGCAAAAATATCTTTGTATTGTATTGACCATGAATTAATGACCGCATGGTCGATCATTCAGACCTGTACAGTTCTTTTGGTGGGCACAACAAATGGCCACCAAAAGAAATGTAAAGACCTGAATGAGCGTCCACTTGTAAGAAAGATAAGCTGGAAAAAAGTCAGAAAGCCTAGGCCCTCAAACATGTTTTGCCCCACATCATCCTTCTGCAAAATCTGCACTTCTAGACAAGTGGAGTCTATTTTATCACAAACACTTGGCCACGAAAACCCTCTCCTGCTCCTGCTGAAACTTGGAGGATCTCATCCCATCCATCCCACCTTAACTGGATATTTACCTTAGTCCTTCCTTCTACTGTGCACATCCATCACAAGTGTATATCAGCACACCGTCATCAAAAATACACAGAGTCTCTCAAGCATGCTGTCATCATCATGGCTGGAAATCACCATTGGATGCCTGGGAGTCCATATCAGGAAGAATCTGGCATGGTCCATGCACACGGACAACTTGGCAGAACGGTGAGGAACCTCCTTTACGTCTTCAGACAGTTAAGCCTTCCACTCTGGTGCTATGAAATGCATCCTAAATGAGAGGAAAGATCTATGTTCTTGTATGTTATGTATTTTTCCAGATCTACCAATCACTCCACTTCAATGCTTTCATTTTTTTAAAAATTGACACTGCGCGTTATGATCCAGTGTGCCTTATGTATTAATTCTGGTTGTGCTTACTGACCTCGAACCGATTTTATGTGGTACACAGCACTCAAAAGTCTGTCAAAATGTTTTAGTATGACTTTGGTAAACCACAAAGCTGCACTGCATGATGGGTTGTTGGTGCTGACTCTTTTGCCTCGCTTAATGCGTGTTTTAATCCATGTGCCTTATGGTAATAAAAATACGGTAGTCTGCATTTTTCTCTTTGAACACGATTGTAATGGTAGCACTCAAGTGTGCATTAATCAAACTCACATTATTTTCTGTTGTTTCTTCAAACTGGCACAACAGTCAAAAATCTCCTGTAGGTGTCCAATGAGCTTTAGATCCGGCAGCAGAATAAACCCACCAATATCACCTCACTGGAGGGACCAAGGATTCTGATTTTTCTTATACAGTGTCATCCATATGAAGATGACAGAATTTTGTCCGTCACCTTATGATCACAAGTGTGTGTCACACACACCAGTGTGGTGTGCTTCCATCTGCTAGAAGCATTTGATTCAGACCTGGTGACAATCTGGTAGAATGAAAAAAAATAGGGCCTGAATGATGTTCAAAGAGAAACTTTACAAAGAGCAAACAGCATGTTTTAGTGACTATAAACATGTTTTTGCTGGATCATTATGTCAAATGAATATTTTAGATCTCCAGTAAATGTGACCCTTATGGGTCTTTTGGAGGTAAGTTGGCAATCGGGCATACAGAGGTTTGATTTATGGATGTTAACACCTGTTTGCAATTCACTAAAACCATTCTGTGCCAAAATCTCTAAGGGACTTATCTTGTCACCAACCGAAAGACTGACAGAGATTAAATCCTTCTTGTTTTAACTAAGCTCACAAATATGGTGTTATTATCGAATGTTATCTAGCTTTCCAGCCTCATGTACGCTCTGCAGAAGTTGTGGCATTTAGCAAAATGAAATAATTTTGGTAATCTTAAATGACCTGAAACAGGAGAGGTTTAGTCTGATTTAACTTCAGGTGGTGAGAAAAAAATGTGTTGTGTCTTTTTGCACAGTGTATGTAAACGTCTGGTTTCAACTGTATGTCAACCCTGTGATTGACTGTCAGCCTGTGCAGGGTGTACCAATGCTAGCCAGCCAGCCATCCTAATTTTAGATATGTTAAAGTCAATTCAGATTGTAATCATGATGAAGAACATATCATATTCTTCCAAACATGACAAACTTCTTACAGTATGCTTCTCATTCACTCTCATTATCCTGCTGTTGATTGGATGACAAATACAGTCAAAACTGAGCATAGAGCATTTTGTACACACAGACAAATTTGATATCAGCTTGAGGCAGAAAATGTCTACTAGGACATATTGCTGATGTCCACAAAGAAATGTAGGACCTTATGAAATCTGTTTGATTTTTGTCCAGATTCTGTTTTATTTTTCCCAGATTGATTGTTTTCCCCTATAAATATATATATTTTTATTTAATTTTTGAGAAGTGAAGTTATTGAATATTTTTACCCCACTTGCTCTTGTTTGATTGTGCACCCATATCACATAGAAGCCAATCTTATTGGTCCATCTCACAAGACAGCCTGTAATGATGAAAATGTGGTTGTGACTTGTCTGTGTCGCTATGGTTGAACTAGCTAATTATTATAATGAACATATATAAAAAACCTTCCTGAACTTTTATTCTCAGCAAAATTCTGTGATCATTTCTCATCTCTCTGCTTTTAGCGTGTCACACAAATGGGGTGCCACAGAAACACCAAGCTCAAAGCTCTGCTGTGTCATAGCCACACTGTCTGTCTTTGGCCAGGCCAGCATTGTTCTGTTTCTTAGATTAGCTGTCAAGAGAGAGAAGTAGGCAGACGAGAACTGGAACAGATAAGAATTACATACCACACCCTAGCTTATGCAGTTTTCAGGCCATCACAAAATCACACATTTTTATGGTAATTAATGTTGATTATTTGATATTTTTATTAGTTTAACATTTTTATGCACTCCTTTTCAACCTTGACTGACCAGAGAACCACTGAAAGTGGTAATTTCATTGTTTCCCCAAACACATGTATTTGCACCCAAGCGTACGTACACTTGGTCCCCTTGCTGCAGCTGTAAGAACACTGCATTGCCTCCATTATCAGCCCCATCATGCAAAGTACGGTGGTCATAGGCTGTCACAACAACCGCGCTGTTCTTGAAGAGTACTAGACTCACTCTGTGTCCTCCACCAGCATGATAAAAGAAGGTGAAGTAGTAAACGCCTGGAACAGGTGCAGCAAAGATACCTGTGGAAACAACATTTCATGACATATATCTCCATGAAATAAGCTCTTTTTATTTGTCGCAGCATACTATAGCAATTAAATTCAATCATAGTCTTAAGCTTGAAAGGAAAAAAAACTTGTACATACTTTATTATGTATTATATGAATTATATGAATTATAGAACATGCCAATGCTACTGTACTCACCGGTGGATGGACTATAGGCATTGCCAATGTTGGTAATCACTGTTTTGTAGATTATAGTTGTATCTGTTGTGAAGGGTCCAATGGGTCCATTCCCACCTGTTGCTGCACTGAATATAACTGGGCTTCTTTCTGTATAAAGCAGAATAATTATATTTCAAAACTCATTTACACACTGTTCAATATTGTGTTTTTTACATAAATGAATTCTTTGCTGAAGACTTTAAAATGATCAGAGCAAAAGTTTCACTTTACTGTTTTTCTTCAATTCAAGAATCTGGTTTTCACTGTCCTTTAGCCTGGCTTCCAGAGTTCCCAGTTTTTCTGTCATGGCACCAAACTCTTTCAGGAAATTGCACATGTCAGGAAAGCATGACTGTGTTACAATAGTTTCTTCTGTTTCACGAATATCACCTTTATCCTGGGCCAAACTCAGACCACAAAGGAGCAACAAAAACAATAAAATGGTAAAATTCATCTTGATCCAAGTTGGTTCAGTGTCACTGAGTTGCCTCTGATCCCTGTGGTGTTGTGTCATGTTGTTTAAAGGTGGCTTGTTAATTTTTAACATAGCTTTTGAAAAGTGGCTTTATCAGTTCATTGCCAATGATTGATTAACTGTGCCAGGAGATAAGCAATGTGGTACTACTAGCCACTTCATTTACTGGTAATCAGTTGACCTGGATATATGTAAACAGAAATATTTCTCAACTTTTGGAAACTTCACAAAATCTTCACAGCACTGATGATTGTGAACGTGTGACTCATTTTACGTCATCAGTCACTTTGTGGTGGAATTGCTTTATATGGGAATACCTTGAAATCTCATACCAGTGGATTATGTCAGTGCACATGCATGGCATTACTCATATGACCCACAGCAAGCAGCTTTCTTTACACCAAAAACACACATTCACTTCACATTAATTCATTTAATTGGTAAATGTTTTATTTTCCATTTCTAGCTTGACTGTCTCAAGCCATGTACATTTCAAATTTCAGAAGTCACAAAAACGTTTTATTGTCAAGTGTTTAAAACAATAAGATAGGTGGAGTGAGGTGTTCCTGTTTTCAAAGTGTTCCAGTGGTATGCAAATAGCATCATGCCTCCTATAGAAAATAATATTGCTTTTTCTGTAAGTCTTATATTGGCTTGGACATTGCATAACCTCACAATGGAAGCACACATTTTTATGTTTTATATTATTGTATGGGCAATTTAAAAAGCTTCGGATAAAGTCTCTCTCACACGTTGTCCAGTTTACCCATTCTGCATCAGAGAATTCAATCCAGGAAACTCTATTGCTTGCCAAACGCCAAACAATAGTTCTTCATTCCTTTCATTCTGTCTGGTGTTGGCCACAATGGTGAGGAGCACTGTTAATTAAAAGTGGTCTCGCAAAGATAACTTGGGCACAACTTTCTCATGCCTCCACCTGCCAGAACTGAAAGATCTTGTGCCATCCATTCCACCTTACCCGGATATTTACTTTAGTCCTTCTCTCTACTGTGCACATTCCACCACAACTGTGTATATCAGTACATCACAGTCAACAACACAGTGTCTTTCAAGCATACTGTCATTATCATGGCTGGGAACTGTAACAGTAAATGCATACGCCCACTCTATCCATCACCATCGGGTGCCTGGGAATCCATATCAGCAAGAATTCTTCATGTTCAGATGGACAACTTGGCAGAAGGGTGAAGAAAGTTGTTGACAAACAGCTAGGCCTAACCCCAAGGGCTGCTGTGCATTTGCCCTGCAAAGACCTGTGTTCTTGGCGGAACCCAGTGTGATATCTGCACTCCCAAATGTGGGATCTACTGTACCACTCCAGTCAGAGGATATTTCATCTTAAATAAAAAATTTTATTTTTAATGAATACTAATGAATCTAGTCCATCCTGATGTTTGATAAGGTTTGATTACTATGTTATAATTGTATGTTAGTTTGCTATTAGTATGAATTATTTTTCTCTTTCACTATTCTTGTACTAGCAGCATTTAAGTGTGCAATAATCAAATACATGAATACAAAGACTCTTGTTTGCAAAGATCATTAAAGTGTGTCTTCATGTGCACAGATGCTGCCTCCCAGTTTGCACTTAGACTGAGTGGACAGAACATTTTTGGTATCAAAAGGAGGAGCAAGGTGCTAGAGCTGTGAGGAGGTAACCAGCTTCCACAAAAGAAGGAAATATCACATGCTGGTATCTCCAAACACGGCTTTATTATATGCTGTTTCTAATGACCTGGCATCAATATGTCTTTATTTGGCTTTAGATTTGGCACAGCAGAATAAAACCACCAATATCACCTCACTGTTTTCCAGTCCACAGCATCATGCCTCCTATATGAAATAATATTGATTTTTCTGTGAATCTTAAGAAAAAACAGAAAATTGTGTTGCTCAGTATTATTTGAAGATTTTATGGACTGCTTTCAGATACAACATTTATACCAATAAATTTGGGATGCAAAACAAGGGTGTTTCATTGATTGAGACTTTTAATCATGCCTGATACAAGAAAGAAATCACTGAAGAATACAACTGCACAAAAAGCATGCTTTCCAAAACAAATTCAGTCTGCTCTTATTTAATGCTCAAGGCATAAGAAGCAGCCTCTGTTTATGTCACTTGTCGTTTCCTTCCTTAAGTAGCATTACAGCGATAGAAAAGAAATACAGATTTGATTTGAGATACAAAGCCTTCATGTTATTTATGAGGCTGCTGACACAGAGACAGATGAGTGCACACACATAGACACGAACACACATCCTCCACTGCTCATGCTTTTGTCGGGTACGTCACGCCTCTGTGTTTGTCCACGAGTCATCAGCGATTGCGGACGCAGACAAATGAACGATGAGTCCCACAGCCCTGATCATCCCAGCGCTTTTGACCTGTGATTAGACATCAGAGTTAGTTATACCGACACAAAAAAAGAGATTTTTTAGAAAATATATGGACACGTAATTGTTCAAGACACAGTTAATATTTTTCAGAATCACCACAAATATTACAGGCAAAAGTTGTTGTCTTTAGAGAGAGGTTCATGTTTTTAGATTAATATTTTTAATGTAAAAACATCATGAATTTTTTAATTACACTGTAGATTGGATGTGTAATACATTACATTGCTAGTTATCAAAAGATACATTTAGGCCATTTTATCATTTCCAGAAAGCAATCGATATAAATTTTTTCATCCTTATTAAATTTGTCTATTTTAACTCATGAGACTCCTTTATTGTGCAGTTAAAACTGTATTGTCACTTACCGCCCCAATTAATTACTAAACAGTCTTGATTGCCACGATTATCAGGCTGTCCTCGACCCCAGTTCTTATAGTTTACTCGTGTCCCATCAATCCAGAACCAGTGACGCTCCTAGAAGACAAAATCGTGTAGAAAATTGTATGTGCAATTTAAAAAAAAACTTTTGATTAAATATCTCTCAGACCTTGTCCAGTTTACCTGTTGTGCATCAGACAGTCCAATCCAGGCAAGTTTATTGAGTGCCAAACGCTGAAGAAAAAGTTCCTCGTGCCAACTGTGCACAGATGCTAGGTTTGCACCTCTGGCCTGACAGTAACTCTACAGTGGAGATAAGCAGTACAGACAGAGAGTTGAGCTGCCAAACGAAACACAACATGACTGACATGAGAACACCAAGTCGATGATGATGATGTAAATTTTGTTTGTACAATGTGAACTCTGTGTGCTCATAGATGCTCCTGATTACCTGAGCCTGATACCAAGGACAGGTTATTGGAAAGTAGCGGAAACAGCGTTTTCCACACCGAGACCAACCACAGGGACAAAAAGTTTCTCTTTTGGCAACTTGATGTTCTCCTGAAGGCAAATCAAGAAGAAAGGGTAATACTGAGTCTTAATTTAAGATGAACAGCAAATGTAATACACTCACATCTACTGACCCTTTGAAATCATTGTCTCATTTCCACTCTTTGTGTCTGGAAGAGTTTGACAAGAAGTAGCTCTGATTTTCATGAGTCATGTAATAGGACATGGTAGTAATGCTGATTTAAAAAGAAAACTGTTGAGAAATTTGTACTCACCTTCTCCAGCTGGAGGTTCTGCCATGGGTTCCTCATCTTCTTTGTAAAGAGATGACACAATGGAGCGACTATGTTTTACTAATGTCAAAGTACAAAGTACACAACAAATGGCAACGTACACAAGACACTGTATAATGTGCTTTAAAGGAAATCTAATGAACCATTCACTCACTTCCATCCAGATCATCGTTTGTGGTTTCTTCTGAAAGAGATGTTTCACAAACTGAAAATGTTTGTTTTTACACATTTTTCTGAGTGTGCTGGCAAAGATCCTTTCTACCTTAATCTCAGTTTTAATATTTAATGCAGAATACTTTTTATAAACAATAGTATATAACTGGGTAATCATCTATATTTTCAATATACTAAGATTTTAACTATTCATCCATCCATCAATCTATTTTCTATACCGGTGGGATTGAACTCAGAACCCTCTTGCTGTGAGGCAACAATGCTCACCATGACAGAGGAAACAATAGAGTTATTTTACTTTATAAAAGACAAATAAAGAAGATACTGGTCTCTGTGATCATTCTGATGTCTCACATTGCTGCCCTCACCTCCTTCAGCTGCTGATTCACTTCCAGGTTCAGTCACTGTTTGACAGTTTAACACACCAGTTAGTG
>JAOXYL010000051.1:4517101-4531156 GCA_028564955.1 Terapon puta | reverse complement strand
TCTTCAGTTGGAGGTTCGGTGACAGTAGTGGCCTTTGCACCTGGAAGACCTGGACAATTTAACACAACAGGAACAGTTATTGAGATTTGTTGTCTGTATATCTATAAAATATGTACTCAACCACTGTCTTGTCTCTCAAACATACTCACCACCAGTCACAGCCAGCATGACAACAAGCAGGATAGGCAATGCTACCATCTTCATGGTGAAGTTGATGCAGACGTTTGAGACGATGACCTTCAATAAAACGAACAGACATCTTATTAAGACTTGTCAAGGAAAAAAATGATCAATCTATTCAAGAAGGAAATGAGAATAACAGTTAGTTGCAAACCTGTTGCAGAATGATCCACTCTTCTTCCCTCTCAGTGTCGCTCTGAGGTACTGAACAAAAACTCAGCTCTTTTATACAGTTGATGGCCTTCCATCCCATCACCCTGTCATCCTAGTACCAGGAACTCAGGACAAACACATTAACTATCTACACACAAAACACAAACATGAATGAACATGACACCAATTTCACACATAATTTCTTTATTTGTCTTATCAAAGTGTTTGTGGAGTCCAGTGTACCACAAAAAGGATCAGATCACATATCTATTTGCAAGTTTTGCAACACGTCCTTTTCATTGGAACTTCAGGTGCTGTTCAAATGGAAGAGATAGTACAAGCTTGCTGACACAACTAAGAAGATTCAATTAGAATGGATTAATCTTGATAAAATACAGGGAGATCAAAAGCCTTGAAAACAGTTTTATTGTTTCTGAAGTTTGCCATGATGGTGAGATGATGGTGCACTGCTTAAAATCCCCCTTTTGCCATTCATTTGAGATCAGTTGTCTATGAAGGGAATTGCATACTTGTGTTCATTGGACAAGGGTGTTGCCTTAGTGGAAGAGATCATATTGATCAGAATGGAAATGTAGAGGCTCCTGTTTTCTCTGAATCATGTTTCACCCTACATCATCCTTGTTTGTTTTCCAGAATCTGCACTTCTCGAGAAGTGGAGTCTCTATCATCACAAAGACCTGGCTACCTGCTGACGGAAGAAGATTTTGCGCCATCCATTCCACCTTACCCGGATATTTACTCTAGTTCTTATCTTTACTCTGCACATTCTGCCACAAGTGTATATCTGTTAAGGCCGTGCAAAGGTCTTGTCTCTTGACTGAACCTAACGCAATATCTGTTCTCCCAAATGGGGTATCTATTGTACCAAATCAACCTGAGCAGATTATGAATGATCCCCTACGCTCCAGTTCGAAGTTACTCCCTCTTAAATCAAAATTCCCTTTTCTGCATGTATGTTTCAGTAATTTACAGGTAATTCGTCTGTTTATTTATGTGAAATTTTAATGAGAAATGTAGCTGTGTGTCATCTGTGTTTGTGATCCTTGTGCTGGTACAGTGATATGAATAGGCTGTTTTAATTCCTTAGACCATAGGGAGTGGTTTTCAATGTTTCTTCGTAGATAGCTGATCAATTTTGGCTTACCTGTATTAAGCATCCATCTAGGTGTATGCCTTTTAAAATGATAATGAGCAAAATTAAAACACTTTCTTTTTCATGGGTATATGTCTAAATTAAACTAGTCTGTCTCGGCCTTTGATAACAATGTATTAGTATGTAATAGATGTATATTAGTATTTCACTAGTATGCATGTTTTTCTCTTTATCCATGCTTGTATTGGCAGCCCTCAAGCATGCCTCAATCAAATATGTGACAGCCAGGTGAGACAGCACACTAAACCAATACCATCGTAAGAGAAAGTTAAACAATGAAAAACCTGGAGCATCAGCTACACTGTTTATTCAGATATAAAGACTCTTATTTGCAAAGACCAATGAAATGTGTCTTTATGTGCACAGATACTGCCTCCCAGCCTGCACTTAGATTACAGGACATGACAGCTTTGGTGTTGCCCTTGGTGACATATTAGCATTTCACAGGTTCTGGGGCTGTGAGGGGGTAACTAGATTCCACAAAAAGAGGAGTTATCACATTATTATATGTTGTTTCTTCTAAACTGGCATGATATCAAAATATCAGTAAAAAATCTCCTATAGGTGACCAATTGGCTTTAGATTTGGCAACCCACAGGAGAATAAACCCACCAATATCACCTCACTGCAGGGACCAAGCAATCAGATTTTTCCTATACAGGGTCATCCATTTGTAGATGACTGCATTCTGTCCGTCACATTATCTCTTGACAACTGTGTGTCACACACACCAGTATTGTGTGCTTCCTGTTGGGGTAAATGAGGTTATTATCATTGTTGTAATATCATTGTAATGAATATTGAAGAATATTTTGTACTCTGGCTATGCATGTGAGAAGGCAAAAGGGAAGTATGTACTTATAACCGCTTGGGTGTGTCATTGCACCCAAAACTTGCTAATCCTATTTTGCAAGGCTTGTGCAACATGTGTCCTTGAGAGACTGTATAATAACCCCTCCTATGTGTGATAATAAAAGAAAGGCTCTCCCTGTGCAGGGCAGAGTCATCTCCGAACTGCTTGCAGTGAAGAGATCGTTCTCCTTCAGCAGAAGTCTGATTCAAAGGCAAAAGTGTGTTGGTGTGATTCTGTTTGTATGTTAGTAAAGGAAAAAAAATACCTAACACTTCCATCTGATAGAAGCATTTTAATTAGAGCTGGATGACATTCCAGTATACATTTTTTTGTGGCAAGGATTCAATTTTTATGGGATCAATATGATATGTCAAATGACTTTTTCAAATCTACAGTAAAAAAAAAAAAGTAAATATATAGTATTGACAACAACTTTCTATTTTTTATTATACATTTAGTAGGCTAAGCACATGTACTACAAAGGATATTAAGGACAGGAAATAATAAATAAAAGTTGGTACAATTTTATATTTGAGTCACCAGAAATCCACTAAAAGTTGTGTGATGGTTGAATCCCCAAACGTGTGCTTTTCCAGCCAGTTTCACATACACTTGGTCTCCTTGCTGCAGCTGCAGGAAAACTGCATTTCCTCCATTGTCAGCTGTGTCTGGTTCTGACTTGTGATCATGGGTCATGACCATCAGCTCGTTATTCCTGAACAGTTGCAGTTTTCCCTCATGTTCTCCTCCAGCATGATAGAAAATGCTAAAGTAATAAACTCCTGCAACAGGTGCTGTAAAGATACCTGTGGAAATAACAGGGTGTTGGTGCTGGACCTTTAATTCAAATTGGATTTAAGATTGTTTAATAAATTCAAATTTAATAAAAAACATTTCCATTCATCCATTATTCTATCAATGTACATGCAACCCATCCTTCTTACAGAGGAAGGATCCGAATAAAAGTGAATATAAATTCACAAAAAGTATATATTATTAATGTATATGTATGCAGGATTTAGGCAGATATCTTAGCAGAATTGGAATATAAAATGAATCCCTCTATTTTTGTAAATCTCCCTCCTGGTGTCGTGTAAATTTCCTAAAAGTAATGAGCGATTGAACCCCTGATATCTACAAAGGGAAAGGACAAACATGGGATCTGAAGCCCCAATGAGAACGAGGCAGAGGTTGGATCCCCTTAATGCTGGCATAGGAAAAAACAATTGTCAAGTAGGCCGGCATGGTTTCTTCTACATACATAGCAAGGGAGGGTGGAGGGCTGGCTTGTTTAGGTAGTTGTCTGCAATCTCACCACTAGATGCCACTAAATCTTACATACTAGTCGTCTAGGTAACATTTAAAATATGCATTTGACATAGCGCTTCTTTAAGAAGAACGGACCTTTAAATATCACTTCTGGCCTTTTTGTGATTTTTGTTAAGAATATTGCAAATCACCAGATATTGTTGCTGACACTAAATCCTCATTTGTACCACCTTTATCACCACCAGATCACAGACAGACAGGTGTGTGTGTGAGTCTGTAAAGATGTTTTTACCTGTGTCTAGACTGTAAGCACTGCCAATGTTTGTAATAACTTTTCTGTATATTAAAGTTGTATTTGCATCAAAGGGTCCAAAGGCTCCAGTTCCTCCCAGTGCTGCGCTGAATATTACCTTTGCTGTGTACAAATAAAAGACATACACGTTCCAGTTAACACTTCATTTGATGAATAATCCTGGCCCAAAAGATTTACCCTACCTTGATGCTTCAGTTCCGCAACCTGGCTTTTGCTGTTGGTCAACCTGGTTTGAGTGTCAGTCATGGTTTCCATAGTTTCCAGTTTATCTTTCATGGCAACAAGCTCTTTCTGAATAACGCAGGAGTCAGGGCAGTCTTCTCCATGCTGGGCTGAATTCAGGTCGCCGCAGAAAAATGCCACCAGACAAATGAAAACAATCATGTTCAGCTTGATTCTCTCTGTGCCACTCTGACTGAACTGACTGGCTGATTTTATCCAGGTTTGTTAATGATTCTCACATGTTGCTGGCTGACTTTTTGCACATCTAGTTAGAATTAGGGCATATTGGTTGTATTGAGTGATTGAATAGCAAAGTTTTTAAATACATCCTACCAAGCCCTTCAGCATTGGCTGCAGACCCCCAGGAAATCACTTTCACGCACACATAACACACACACACACACATAAATTGTAATTTGTTTCATGTAGCAATGATAACAACAAACAGCATGTTTTTATAGATTTTTTTGTGTTTCATTTTTAATATGAGAGCAGAAACAAATTAGTTTGTATTTTTTTATTATCCAGTACCTTAATAGTTTTCCAAGATTGTAATAACCTTAAGACTGTCTAGTGAGTTTAGGTTTCTTCTCTTTACAAATAGTACATGAAGTGTTTGTTTCTTCTCTTCATCAAGTAGAAAACATGTCATTGAAACAGGATTACAGTAAATTGGAGAAAATGAGTCAGGGGGGAACCCCGGTCTGTGACATTAGGTAGAAATGTTTGGGAAGTTGGCCTCTACTAGCCTCTTTGCTCACATTCATTGCAAACCTCAGAGGTGAGAGATTAGGATATTATAATACAGTAACAAAGGACATATTACGCAACATTTTAAGCTGCAACCCTGTTCATCAACAAGGATGCAAATCCTCTGTACTCTGAAAATCTCTTTCCCAGACGGACAGTGAAGGTTTCCCCCAGGGTCATTACATTTGTCCCTTACAGGAAACCATACAGGAAGCAAACAGACAAAGTGTGTTTGCTGCAACATGAAAAAGTGGTGCTACTTTTGGGTTTTGCCATTACTGGCCAAATGCTAGTGGAGTGAAAGATGGCAGTAAACATTTATTCATCATCGTCATCATCATCGTCGTCATCATCGTCGTCATCGTCATCGTCGTCGTCATCATCATCGTCATCATCATCGTCGTCATCATCATCGTCATCATCATCATCATCGTCGTCGTCATCGTCGTCATCATCATCATCATCATCGTCCTCCTCATCATCATCATCATCATCTGGGTCAATCTTTCCAGAGAGAACGTCCTCGATCCACTGCTCGAGCTCGTCGGCTGTGGGCATGTCATCATCATCGTCCATTTCCATCCACACGCTGTCGGCCTAGTGGGGATAAACACACAAATATTATAAGTGTTGCATATTACAAAATGTCCAATGATTTCTACAGCCCAGTTTTTGACATCAATAAAAACGGAAGCAAAATAATCAATACATGAGCAATGGGACATCAAAATCAGGATCATAAAATCTGTCTTTTGCAGTCCAGCTTAGTTAGATAGTTGAGTCAAGTTTAAGGAAAACTTAAGCTACCTTTAACATTAACTTATCAGAGCTTTGATATGCAATGTTCATCAAGGCAAGGTGGAGAGATACCTCTCCATAGTATCAACGGGTTCATGAAAACTTGAAATAATTAACCTTATGACAAGATAAGACCACACTTGTAAAGCTTACTGCAGTGATACACAATTTGCTGTCTGTTGTTTGTTGTATTATTTGTTTGTTTGTTGTTGTTTTTTGCCATCGACACCTGGAGTCAGTTTTTCATTGGAGGTTTTTGCTAAGAAAGTTTGCTTACATCCTCAACGTCAACCACACCAATCTGTGGAGAAGAGAGGTCGATGTGGAAGGTCTTCTCCCAGTACGGCACCAGCTACAAATCAGACAAAGGGAGAGAAGTGATTAGACTTTTTTAGAGCAGCTTTTAGGTCACACTTACCTCCATTTAGCAATTTTTCTTCCACCCTGCTGACCTGTAGTTGCCCTCACTGTTTTCCCACCATTCCAGCATATAAATCTGTCCCCTCTCCCGGGTCTGTACTACCCAGTCTTGGTGGTCCAGACTTAATTTCTGTGCCTTGTCTATCTGCTTTGTTTGCACTTGCAGAGTGACCACCTGTCTCTGTGCTCTGCCATAAACATTTAAACAAAGAAATGCTTTTCAACTGTATGCACTGCCTCTTTTGTGAGCAAATCTCTGTGAGAACTAATTTCTGTCAGGATCCCTGTCTGTTTTCCCTTGTCTGTACCCAAGTCCCTCTCCCATCAACCACCCACCCTACTGCAGTACTTAAGCTCCGACTCATTAATCCACTCTTCACCAGATCATTCAGTTACTTACCCAGTACTCAGTGGCCCTGATAAATTCTTGTCTTAAGTTTAGCTCTAGCTCTAGTTAACCTTTGTCTTATTGTCTTAGGACACCTGGTTGCCCTCCTTTCTTCAAAGAACATTAAAGGCTGTTTTTGCTTCAGCTAACTATGTCTGGTCTGGTTTTGGTCTGTATCCTGGGTACCTAGATTAGCCTTCCCTGCTACCTTAACAGTTTCAAGTAAGTAGAATAAGTAGAATAACATAATATTCCAAAATACATAGATCAGAAATCAAATGAAGCTTGAAAATAAGATAATACATTTAAGGCAGCATATAATTTGATAATATATTTATAATAAGCAAATAATTTAAAAATGTATCCACATGCACTAATATAACATTGTTTGATATGTGTATCAGACACAAATACTATGCATGGTATCGAAGATAAAATCTGCTTTAAAAAATTATTTTCATACCAGTGGGAAATTATCAGGGTCAATCCAGATGATGCTGAGGTTGGGGTTATCAGTGTTCTCACGTGCCACTTCCTTCAGGATTTCCAGGAATTCAAAACCATCTAAAAAGAGGTTACATAAGTAAGAGGGCAAAGTACTGTTAAATAGCTTTATATCTGATGGAATCAGTGCTACAATTGCAAATGGAGAAACAGTAGCGAATGAACGTACCTGGGTCATCCTCCTCAGCAAAGGCAACAATGTGCTCTCCGTCAATGTCATCCTCCTGCAAACACAGAAAAGAGGGGATAGGGCGAGATGTCTTAAACCAGAAACACATATATGTTCTTCAGCACATGCGGGTTGTTTGATTACAAAGACATTTTAAGTCTCTTACCCAGATCTCATACATGCTGTGAGGCTCAAGCTTCCTCAGAGTGGGCCTGAAACATTAAAACACGCCAAATCAAACAGTCACATTTCCTTGCATCACACTTGCTGTTTTGATCGCCCATTAGTACTACTTTAAGATAAAATGACAAAACACAGATTTTCAACAAACTTCAGTCCTCATACAAACATGAAAGTATAGCCTCCTCCAAAAGAACCCTGTATGCCATCTAAAACTCTCAATTTCATGGTTAAGATCCAACAATGATAATCACAATTCGATCATTTAGCCGTTAAAGGATTGAGAAGCAGACACGTTGCTAATGCTGTTAATTACCTGTCATGTCGCTCGATGTATTCAACAAGCTCAGACTCAATGTAGGGCTTTCCTGGAATAGTGACGGACTCCTCCATGAAGGGCTCATAGAAATCGACTTCATTCATCTTCAGCTTCAGCTTCTTGGCAATCTGAAATCATGTTGTATGAAGAGCAGCTCAGGCAGAGAAAATATCTATCCATTCACCTTGTGTGCAGACTAATGCCAACTTTTAGATGATTATTGCAAATTAAACACTGAATCAAATCCACAGGAGCACCAAAGCAAGCAGTTTCAACCTTGGGGTCGAAGGTGGCAAAGAATTTGACAAAGGGATGGAACTCCTCAGCGGCATCGTCATACTCAATGTAGTCTGGATGGAGAAAATGAGGAAAAAGACATTATTAGGTTCATAGCAGCGGCACCTGAAGCTCGGCTTTTCGATCGTCATTGTGAACCTACGAGGGGATTTCTCGCTCTTGAAATAGCCAACCAGCTTGATGACCTCATCGATGTTGTGGAAGCCCTTCAGCTCACGCTCGTTGTCGATGATCTCCACAGGGTCTTCAATCACCTTAGGAGACGTGACGGATATATTACAGAGTTTGGATAATATCCTACTGCAGTTACAATAATGTACATCAGTCATTTGTATGTATATCTGGGTGACATAACTCTACATGTCAATATGTTAAGGCAAAATGAGGCACTATGCTGCTGTCTGATTCCAAAATGTATAATTGTGTTTATTTAACTATCTTGGGTGCAAATTCTACAGTTTGAAAAATGAATCAGACAGCCTGAGTCTGCCACTGGACTAAACCACAGTGTGATTTGGCTGTCGTAAGTGATTATAAATGACTTACATCATACAGAAACTCAACCAGGGTGTCGGCGGCCAGCTCGCCATCGTACTCGATGATCTCGTTGTCGGCAAAGATGTAGATGCTCTCCACTTCATCCAGACCTGGTGAGAAAAAGAGTTGCTTTTTGTTGTTATTTCTTTCTGTTTTTTTTACATCCAATCAGCAATTCTACATGTTCAATGTATGTTCAATGTACTGGGATCATATTCCTGCTTGTTTGTTTTTGATAATAGGTTGTAGAGTCTTATAATATGAATAATTTCCAGTACAACTGAGACAAGAACTTCTATAGACATAAACACTAGCACTAAAAAGTACAAATAGGCTTATCACAGAGCTTTCTATTCCTGGTGTCTGTCAGAAAGGGCTGCATTTATTTTTAAAAAGTGTGAATTTGTTAGTACCGACATATATTTGGTTGATTTTTATTTCTCCGGCTGTAAAAGAGTTACACTTCACTGCAGATCTGTTGCACCTGTTGCTACAAAGAGGCTGTGATATTTTTTGTCCAACACTTGAGGGCAGAGTTGTTTCACGTATACCCTACACTGGGCTCAGCCTCAGACATCAGCCTTATGCCCTCTTTCACTTTGAGTCCAGTGTTTTCAGAGACACTTAAATTTTCACATTATTATCAACATATTTTTAGACTAACTATTGTATTTTTATTCAACAATAAGTCTACACATTCTTTGTTTTGATCAATTGTGTATTCATTTGTTCATCATTGACTACAGACTAACACCAGTAAGGTGTAAATACAAAAAAATGAAAATATTGAAAAATTGCAAAGATAGAACATCTATTTTCTTTTTAAGATGCTAAATTAAATACAAAGTTGGTCAATCAATTAGAAGTTACCAAACAAAAAGGCTGTAAGTAGAAATACCAATCAAGACTGGCCCCACAATCCTCTTCTCCACAGTGATTATGTGACTGGAGACAGCTATACTTTATTAGTTTCAGTGAAAACAGGGTGAGCCATGAGAAAAGTGCTGGGCTTTGTTGGAAAGGGATGATTTACACTGAGCCAAACATTTTTTTCCCCTTGTGCTGGTATCATTTACAATTAGGCTTCTTTTCATTAGCAAGGTCTCTGGCAAGCTTACCCAGCTTCTTGGCAACAGCAGAGTCCTTCTTTTCATCCACCAGGCCGAATCCAATGTCCTCATCGTCAAGATCGTCCAGAACCTGGGCTGCAAGCTGCACAGATTGAAAAAACACAGAGAGAAAGTAGTATTTAATATCACGTGAGGGCTGATTCTATCTCTGACTGATCTCAGCGATGGACTCGTCTGTCCCTGATAGACATTCCCTAATCTCAGAACTCCATTAAATCATACTTTCAGTTTCATTTACACCACTATCCCCTTGGCATCTCATATTAATTTTCAAGGCCTTAAAAGCTAAAGCTTTGGATTGCTGCCTTGCACTTTCTAAATCTGAGTGAAACTGAAGCCAACAATTGACAGCCCTCATAGCCGGCGTGAGAGGAGCATGGACAGCGGGGTTTCCAGAAGAACAAGAGGGGCAGAACTTGAGCCAACTATGTCAAGGGGAAGAGACGCTGCAACAGGTGTGGTGGAAAGGAGAGGAGCTCACACTTTGCGAAAGTAAAGCCGCTGCATACATGCGCATATGTACTTATACTGTAAATGTAACCATACTTTACAATGGCATTCTTATATATCTTTCTCTAGATACACATTTTCTATTTTTCAAGCTAATCTGTTCTCCATTATATTAATTTGCACTTGCAGCCTATGAAAAGATGATAGCCCCTTTTAAATGTGCGGTTGCACTTTGTATGAAGTGAGTCAAAAGCGTTATGTAGCAGCTTGCAAAGCAGTATTGCAAAATAGATAACATTCATAAGCGGCCAAATGCCCCAAAGCACCAGCACAAATAGCTTGTACTGAATGTATGGTATGGTAGAGTATATGCGATGTTGCTCTTCTTTAATGCTGTCCATTCCTTTGGTCTCCAGAGCCCAGACACATTAGCTCATGTTGGACCTGGGGCCAATTCTTTCCTAATCTGGTTAGCAACATTGGGCTACTTGTCTTGAAAGACTAAGGCAAGATAATCACCGTGTAACAGCTAATGGGAGAGGTTCCATTCAGGTTAAGGCTTCTTTAACCCTAAAGGGCGAGTTCACCCAAATCGGACAAACAACATATTTTCCCACTCTCTGTTCAAGTCTAGCCATTCGTGTGGCTTTGGTTTCATCTTAGATTTTAAAGGGACTGTTTGGTATTTGGGGAAATGCATTTTGTTGTGGAGGCTAAGATGAGAGGGTCAGTCCCATTGTCATATCTATCTGTTCAATATGAAGCTACAGCCAGCAGCAGGTTTTCATAACTCCTGAAGTCCTGTCATTGCCTTGAGGTTGCCAGGCAACCAGAAGAGACTTTAAGTTGTTGCTTCTCCCAGCCAAGAAATAATGCAGCACATAAACCACATAATGCTGCACGCTTTTTACATTTGGGTTATCTATCCAGTAAACAAATGCTGTTTCCTTTCTTTATGTTATGTTAAGCTTAGCTGAGTTGATTTAACTGCCTGCTTACCGTGGCTTCATATTGAAAGGACAGATATGAGAGTGATATCCAATCTTGTCATTTGACCCTTTGCAAGAAAATGATTTAGCACATTTCCCAAAATGTCAAACTATACCTTTAAAATATCTATTTCTCCCACGTGTTTCCAACCACAATCAGTTCACAGACTTCATTTCTGTGGAAAATCATTGTTAAAATGATAAAGTGGCATAATTTTTCAATGTTTTGAGAGCAGGTCAAACGGATTATAATTCACATCTGATGGATTGGGGTGGTGGAAGAAATTTGTAAGAGATATTATAGTGCATAAAGCAAATCTACCTGCAAGGTAAGATATCAGGAGTGGTAAGTCAGAAAATATATTTTTTTGTGATTTGGATGAAGTAGCAGTCGGATTAAAGGGATGGGATGGTTATATCAAAGTTTGATCAACAGATTTGATGGGTAGAAATCGAATTGCTGTGGTACACAAAGGTACAGTCAAAATACTGACTCAAACTGGCACAGCCCAAGCTGCTGCTGATGGACTTTTGAAAGCAGTTCAGTCTCCATTGCTCTGTGATGTCTGATGGTTGGTTTTCAATTTCATCTCTTTCGAACTAAACTGCAGTCAAGGAGTGGAAGAGAACAATCAGCAGATTCTGCAGCAGGAGAAGAATCTGTGTTTCGCAGCCCAGCTTTACAGACATAAGAGGAAAACCTTAACATACCTGAAAGATAATTGCTGCTTGACTTGAGATCAACTGCAAGAAGAGGTAACGCTTTAGGGCAAAGCACAATAGTCACAGCCTCCAGGTTTACAACAAATCGGAGTGGCCTTCACAGGAGACAAAATGGGTCCAAACTTAAACACTGAGATTGCACTTGGGTCATTAAAGCCCCATTCACACAGGACCATCAGAAAATCTTAACTTTAAGTACTACTTTAACATTTATAAGCAGTATACATACATTTAAAAACAAAGCTCTGTAGTGGTGCACAGCTGTGATGCATGTAGTAATGTAAAGTATTTGCCAGCAATTGCGGTTGCTGAGAAATACTATTATCCGTTACTGAAATCTACTTACAACCACATTATAATGAGGTTTATCCACTTTTTAAATGTTATATACTGTTTATAAATGTTCATCAGGAAACCTTAAAGTAAAGTGTTTCTGACTATCATTACCTGAGGACCTCATGATATCGCTACAAATTGCAGACGGTTTGTTTAATCTTCCACACGTTTTTTTGTTTGATACATATAGTACAACAAAGTACCCTCCATATTTTAATAAGGACACAAATCGGATAAAAATTTTCCCCACCTGTATCCTCTGCTTTTTTGTTTTATGAGATGGTATAAACATCTTAGGTATATTTGTATTTCTTGATGTCCACTGATGGGAATTTTGTCTGTAGATTTAAGTAAAACAGATTTTATTTTGTGCTGTGCATGGAAAGCGGTCCATCCTTTCATCACATGAGGTCATGAGGTGATGCTACCTGAGTCTTAACAGGGCTCAACACAAGAAATTAAACAATTATTGAATAATTGTGAGTGTGGTGTATACCAGTCAATGAATAATTTGATGCGGTTTTATGAGCACCGTGGGCAAACTTTGCCTTTACATGGTGCTCGACCTCAGACGTAAATTCAATTCCTTTTTTTCCCCCTCCCCTTGTGTTGCATGGAATAGAAGAGAGCAAAATCCGAATAGTTTTGCAGTTCCTTGCGCTTTCATCTGCAGTAGATTGCAAAAACACCATACACAAGTTGCAGATGTGGTTTTAGAAAAGAGGACTGACAGGACAACGGCAGCAAGACAAAAACGAGTTGCCAGGTTGAATTTTCAAGCGTAGAACTTGTTCGTCCAAAGCTATTGCCAAAAGCTCATCCTATATTCCCCTCCCCATTACCACGGGGTACGACCATATTAGTAACACTGGGGTATTTATAAGAGAGGTGAAGTTGTGAGTGCTTGCAGTGGGGTGGAAAGCGAAGCAGGGTGCTATATAAGGACGTGTAAGAAAGCATGTTGAGGAGCAGAAAAGGACGAGATCCGTTACATATAGAAATGGGTGTGGAAAGGGGAGGGGAGGCGGGGTTGATGAATGGAAGACGACTCTTGACACGCAAGTTAACACTTTGCAGCCATCGCCTCCCCCACCCCCCGTCGCGGCCATCAGTCTCGCACCCACTCAAACATCTCGCATTTCTGCTCCGCTGTGTTTTTCTCTCTTTCCCATGATCGCCTTTCTTTCCCCGTTCCCCTCAGTCTCCCTCGCTATCATTCGACCCATCCAAGAGTCAGCGTGCGCACGGAGCCAAGTGAGAGTAATCGCTTGGCTCCATCTCCCGAAGCCCAGTCAGTGTCGGCCTGTCAGGTGACACGAGATGAGGGCAGAGTGCCACGGTGAGTTGTCAAAAACGTGCTCCAGGTCCCTGCTGTACTTGGCCCGTGGCACCAAATCATGAGCTGGGAGAGGGTGGCGAGATCGCACCGGAGCAGAGAGGTCACATTCTAAGCCTACACACTTACTGTACATGAAGAGACATTTGTCTAAAGTGCGTAAGATAGTGTTTTTATGTTCAGTAGGAATCACAATCCCAAACATATCAGCCTTGAATTGCTTCTTTCTTTGCTATACCAACTCAAAGCATTACTCCACTCACAGCTCATTTTTGCAGCGGTATCATGCGTTCTTGAATGATGTCTCTGAAAAGGTTGCTCTTTGCTCCATCGCAGAGGACAGAAGCTTTTGTCAGCAGTTATTCTATCGAGTTACCTCACTTTTACTTCACTTTATGTATTAGTCTGGCAGACGCTTTAGCCAGAAGTAACATACAAATGAGGTACAATTCAAACTGAAAATCTACAGAAGATACAGAAAATCAAGGAGAAGCCGGTGGCACAACCTTCAGTTTTGAATTCCCCCCAATGAAAGTGATAAATTCCACCTGATGGAAGTGTAAAA
>JAOXYL010000051.1:4437863-4452090 GCA_028564955.1 Terapon puta | reverse complement strand
ATCATAATAAGTCCCCACACGCCGATGTGATGTCTTCAAATATCGTATTTTTTGAGAGCCACAGGCCAAAACCCAAACATCTTCTGGTTTGCCGTCACAGGAGACCGAAGATAATTAGTAAATGTTCGTATTTGGAACACAAAGGGAATATGGGACCAGTTGAGTTTTACCATTTTGCCTTTAAAATCGACTGCTTGAGATGCTTTTTATAAACAACCAGCACAAATCATGGCTTGTTCCTTTGTGACTCTTCATGTTGTGCACACGCCCGTGACATCTGCAGTAATGCGCATCGATATTTGCAGAGATGCATGTGAGTAGCTTGACCCAAATATGTTAATAAATCGAGATATAAGCTGCAGCACTGCTCCGCTTTCTTTGCATCTTCTGAAAAGACGCAGCCGAGCACAGCAGACGGCCTCACAACACGTCTGAATCACTCTGTCTCTCCTTCACTGTGTATTTTTCCCCCCTTTCTTTCTTTCTTTCTTTCTCTCGCCGGCTGCCTGTTTCTGAACAACTCGGATGCCAACACACACACTCCTACACACACTCACACACAGACAAATACCGTATCTTTGTGAGAATAAACCTGGCCCTGCCATCTTGACGACGCTCATTCCTCAACGGCAGCCTGATCTGTAACCACTGCATGCCTCCGTACTGACTGCTCAAACCACTGTTCTCATTTCTGCCCTAAATCCGAAAACAAGTCGGTGGAAATTAATTAAAACTATTTTCTTTTTTTCCTTCCAAAGATCAGAGCTGGTGTGTAAAAGAAAAACCTCAAAGAAATGCTCTTAAGATAGTCGGAAACTTTCACATTTCTTATTAAAATCAACTTTTTTGTGGGTTGAAAAAATAATAATTGCAACCATGTCCACCCACAGCGTCCTCGCTCAGGCTCAAAATCAGCCAATCGTGGGCCTCACAAAGTCGTGCGTCACGGCTGCAGCTCAGCTTTTCATGATTAAGACTCATTATTCCTCCATCTAAGGTTCTGATTATGCTGACACTGCCAAAATGTCCTGTAATCGATGCAATATTTTATTTATGAAACTCCTAAATGAGTTGGAGAGGACGCTCTTTTTAAGCGAGAGCCATCAGTGGAGGTTTAAGTTCAATAAGTGCATGTGCAATAGTTCCTCTTTTTCTTAAATGGAACAAACCTAAAATTAAAACAGTTCACGGCAAAGTTATATGTTTAGAATTATTTTAATTCATCACTTCTGTTTTTTGCTCTTTTTCTGTTCAGTCCCCCACAACTCTCACAGCAAAACCTTTACATTGTCTGATATTTACTGACAGCTGACTGATAGCTTTACCATCTTCAGAAAAGCATATTGTGACCTCCATAGACCTTTGATTGAGATGTAAAATGTCAAATCAGTTTACCCTCCTGCTTGAAATAATTTTTATCTTAGGCCATGTGGACAAAATGAATGTACCTGGCATATAGAAAATCTAAATTTAGCACGCTTTGTCTTGGTTTGTACACTAGAGGGAGACAGAGAGACACAAAAATGTTCACTAGAACTTGACTTGATGAAAAGCAACATATAACTCTAATAATTTTTTAACTCCATATTAGGGTACTTGCTGAAAAACGTGGAAGTTGTTGCTCTATATTTTTCAACAGATCACATAAAAGAGGAAAACCAACATTTCTTCAGTGCATCTGTCAGTACTTTCCAACTTCCCCCCTCCTGTGTGGTTCTCAGTCCATCAGTTCCTACATGAGATATTAAAAACACCTACCACATTTATAGTTTCTTATTTTGAAAAGGAATTTCCCCGAAACGACTGGTCACTGCACTTCACAGCAGACTTTACTCAAACAAGAGGAAATGATGCATTTGTTGGGGACTATTTTAAGCGGCGGATTGATACACATTCTGGGCATTTGCGAGAATTTAGGGAGAGACTCAATATAAACTAAAATTAAGTTAAATTTAACACAAATATTGCACTCAGTGGGGTTTTTAGTAGTTTTTGGACAATAAATGGAGCACAAAGATATATCAGACTTCGGATACACAACAATCCTGTAAGATCAGTTCATTGTAGGTGAGATTTATCGACAATGAGGGAAAATGTAGAATACAACATCCTTTAATTTAAGATTAGTTAAACAAAATGAAGTCCTCTGTTGAGTTTTCCCTTGTGTGAGACAGTGTTTAGTCTCGAATGTCCCGTCTGCTCAGCCAGTCTCCTCAATAACAAAACCTTTTCATGCTTTTTCCATCCTGCTCTTACAGTATGCTATTGTCATTAGCATAGACTTCCTAACTGTTTTCCACTCTGCAGTCTGGGAAGTAGGTGGGCTGTTTGCACGCCGGGCAATTTAACAACACTGGGGTATTTTCAGTTCAGGGTAGCATCTGTTGCTTCACTCGTCCTCTTCCGCTTCTACCACCACTGCGTTCGGTATCTTTAACCGTGTCTTCTCTCTCTGTTTCTCTCCAGACCATGGCGGAGTACAGCTCCCTGCTCAGCGACCTGTCTGAAAACATCACCAACGAGGACTTGGAGCAGCTCAAGTCGGCCTGCAAAGAGGACATCCCCGAGGACCAGAGCAACAACATCACCTCCTCCAAGGAATGGTTCAGCTACCTGGAGAAGAACGACAAGCTGGCCCAAGGTGAGAGGCTGCCCTCCAAAAAAAAGCAGAGTTTGTCTCCTCTTACTTCCTCCTCCACTTAATCTGATGCACTTCTCACGCAGATAATCTGTCGTACATCGAGCACATCTTCGAGATCTCGCGGCGACCGGACCTGCTGACGAGGGTGATCGAGTACCGCACCACCGTGCTCAAGATCTCCGAGGACGACGAGATCGACACCAAGCTCACGCGCATCCCCTCAGCCAAGAAATACAAAGGTAACATTTGTGCAAAACTCTGCAGCATATGGTTCGATTTCTACATCCAATAAATCCTCAATCCTCTTTTTGGACATCAACGGGTGTTTGACTTGAAAGAAAGAAGTCTGGTTCGTCTCCTGGTCTGTTAAATGTGATAAAGCTCTGCCCTCTAGTGGCAAAATATAAAACTGCCAAAACATCCTCTTCTCAGCAGCTCCTAACCTAAAAGTCAGGACTTCAATATGACAATAAGATGATTTTGAGTTTTTCCTTTGTTTGTTTTTAACTTACTCAGGATAAAAAGTCACCCATAACTGTTCTTCATTTTAAGGAGTGACACGAAAAGAAAATTATACACAGTTTCATCTGGATTAGTCTTAAAAGTCAAAAAGTATGTATCAAGAAACATTAATATCACGTTTTCCTTCCTCGCTTGATTTATTCAAATGTATTATGAGGAAAGCAAACTACTGCTACAATTATTATGTGTGTATTATTATACATTATGTTTACGATCTTATTAATACATAACATAACATAGTAATACTGGGACAAAAAACTTACATGATATAAAATATTGGATAAATGACCGGTCATACGATTTAAACCTTGATAAAATGTGATTTTTAATTTTCTTCAGAATTGTTTTATTTAGTCTTCCCAAATGAGCGAACAACAGAAACAACAAAAGTTCAAAGAAAGTTCAAATAAACTAAATGTTCATAATTTGACATTGTCAGTTCTACATTTTCCATTCCAGGACAATGATATAGTACTGATATTCATATAAAATTAATAATAATCTACAAACAAACTGTGTAAATATCTGGAAAATATGTGTAAACAAACACAAACTCCAGTATATAAACAGGGAATTATCATCTGACTTTAACATCACCACTGAAAATCAAAACCAAACTTGATATTTCACAGTTATGAAAGAGGAAACGAAAGGGAAATAAAGGCGTATTTATTTTGTTCTCCTGTATGACGAAATGCGATTTTAAAGCTCTCACATGTGTCCAGGTCTTATGTTTCATGTGAGGATCAGATCATTTTGTTTCATAGAGAGCCAATAACCTTTCCTGAGCCCAGTCATGTCATAATAAAATGTTTTCTTTCTTCCTGTCTCAGCTCGCTGTTTGCTGCCATTATTAGGTTTCACCAGTTTTCTCATTTCTTCAGTGTTGTTTGGAGCTCAGTTGAGTTCATGGGGGAAATTCAGCTTCAGCAGTCTGTTTAGCTCACTTCAATTCAACAGTATTATTTTTATGACAGAAGTATCATCTGTTACTGTGATTTTTTTTACATAGATAAACTATTAGAATAATTGTTGCAATATTAACTTTTATCACTCGTTTTTTAACATATTCTTTCTCATATTAATAGTTGTTTATCTCCTGCTGCTGTTTTAAGGCTGCCTGTTTCCTCTCATCTCCGGTTTGAGCAGCACTATGTAAATAAAATCACACTTAATGCAAAGATTAAAAATGATTTTAAAAAAATAAAACAATTGAAGACATATCCAGACAGAGCAAAACACTTTAAATGCAAAAAGCACTGAGGTTCAGCATCCTGCCCTGCTTATGATACTGAACATCTTAAATAATTTGCTGAAAGAGTGCTAATGTTTGAATATGAACAAATGTTTGAATGTCTGAACAAATATATTTGGATAAGTCACATTAAAGTAAATTAAAAGTACATTCACAAAGAAATGAATGCAAATGTACAGAGTAAAATATGACAAAATAGGTTATATTTCAGTAGAATAAACTGAAATATGATGAAGGTGACAAAAAAAAGTCATACAAAGACTCTTCTCTTTCTTGCAGCAAGATTGAAGTATTAAAGGTTAATTAGGCGTCATCTATGGTTACCGTGGTGACAGCAAATGCACTTCAATATCACATTGTTCCAGAATCACTTCCTGTATCTGTTTTGGCTACGACCTTCTCTGTTTAAAGCTTAGGTTCCTTATGAATTCTCTCTTTCTCTCTCTTTTTCCACCCTTTTTTCTCCCCCCCTCAAAGACATCATCCGCCAGCCCTCTGAAGACGAGATCATCAAGTTGGCCCCGCCCCCTAAAAAAGTGTGAGGTCCGACCCCCAGCCCCGATCTTTGCACCTTGATTTCTTCTCTCCCGGCACTCCAATCAACCGACCAACCGTTTCTCACCAACCCCTTCACTTCTCCCCTCAACCTCACCCTTTACACACACACACACACACACACACACACAACACACACACATCCAGCCACGCCACCCTCCTTGCACTAACACACGCCGTGACACAGAAGCACGCAGGCGGCCACCTACAGAGCAAACCAATCAGATCGTAGCGATGCAGCCTCTTCTCAAGCTGAGGGGAAGCGGGAAGCTGCGTCACAAAAAGACAGTAGAAGAAGAAATCTGCAGACGGACCGACAGTGTGTGTGTGTGTGTGTGAGTGTGTGAGTGTAAGAGAGAGAGAATAAGAGAGAGAGCCAAAGTCTACCATCGATTCAAAATGCTGAGTGGGTCAGTTCAGGATGAGTGTGACCTGTAAACACCGTTCAGTGTGTGATGCTGTGCGACCGACTGTATGTGCATCTCATGGTTGCCATAGTTACAACGTCCACCCATGAAGAAGAATTTAAAACCCTGCCTTCAAAACTCGACAACAAAATGAAATGAAGAGTGCGAAAACCTGATAAGTAACCATAGAAACGATACAGCTGTGCAAGCATCGCCTGTACCGTGATAGTAATATAGCCAAAAAAAATGTCAAAAGTGGCAGACTTGAAATTATCTCAATATAATAAAAGGCGATTTCAAAAACAAAACTGCAGCCACTTTGAAGAATTTAAGTCTCATCTTCATGTTCATGACTGTGGTTCATTTCTGTGAGGCTGCTTGTTTGAGTATGTCGCTGCATCGCACTTCCAGGTTCACTTGTTCACACTTTTCTTCAGTGACTTTGCTCATGTCTGCGTCCTTTAAAATGCACCAGCAGGTTTAACTTAGCTCAGCACGAAGACTGGAAACGAGGGGAAGCGGCCTCTGTGCAGATTGAATAAATGATACATATTGTGTTCATCCGTGAGCTTTCACAGGTGGAGGTGGAAGGATTTTCCTTCCTTTGGACGGGCTCCCAGTCTTTGTGCTACGCTAAGCGACCCGGCTCAGCAAAACAGCTTCATATTTAGAGTACCAACGCCAGAGTGGTACTGATCTTCTCCTTTAACTCTCGACAACAAAAAAAAAGACGAATGAAAGCGTTTCCCGTATGATCCGACCACTTCAGTCCATTAAAAAGCGACCCATCGCCTCTCGCTGCATTTGAAACAGGACGGCCCCTCAGCTAGAGGTTCTGTATGCATTCCCTTTACTCTTACGCAGATAATTATATCATGTTTAAAGAGCATTAAAAAAAAAAAGAAAGAAGAAGTCTAATATTTTAGAAGATATTTAAAGTTGATTTTCATAGGAAAAGCCAATATTTGCCTTTAGCTTACGAGAAATAGTTATTTAGAGAAAACTATTTAGATGAGAAACTTATAGCAATTATTTCTATACTATGGATGCTCCCCGTCCATAGCTTCTCTTTTCATCCAGTGGACCAGTTAGCATGAAAGTCTGGTGTACGAGCTGGCCAGAGATGTAAATATACAAATAATATATTGCAAGAAAATATAGCAGAAATAATATATTGACCTGCAGTGTGTAGCCCATAGAGGGCACTGTGGCTCTAGCTGCAAATTTCCACTGTACGTTCAGTTTTCACCACATCCCAAGAAGCTACGGGACAAATTGAGAGCGCTAACCGTACTTCGAACCACTAGTTACCATAAAAGTATATTTTGAGAGAGCATATTGGATATTTAACATTTACCGTGTTAAAATGTGCTATGAAGATCCAAACGCGAGACTTTCTTTCACCCTTGTGTCGCCACTTCATTTTGTCGCACACGTAAGCAACTGACCAGGACTCTGGAAATTAAAAATAGGTGCAGATGAAAAGTAAAAGAAGGGAGGAAATATCAGAGGGAAAACACAGCGCGTGATTATGGAGCAGATCCTCTTAATAAACTGTACATAAAGTAGATCGTGGCAAAGATCTCTGATGAACACGACGGCTAATAACCCGCTGACTATGCCATTCCCGCCATGCGCCGACATAAAAGCTAGCAAGACTGTTGAAACTAAACTATAATAACTGCTCTTTTGAACACTGTGTCTCTTCACTCCCCGCGTCGAAGCCTTAGCGGACGTTTTGTTTACCCCGAGATCTTTTCAGAACTGTGAGAGATTGCAAACACACGTCGCGTCAATCAATTTTTTTCTTTTTTTTAAACAGAGCGACGTTACTCGCTTTTATTCCGAGACTTGCTAAGGACTTCAGCGTTGGCGCGTGTACAGAATGTCCGTGGGTCTATTTCTGCCCCCGTCTTTTCTTGTTATTGAAGCTGTAGGATCAAAAAAAAAAAAAAATTAACCAACGTCACGAAGAAATCTACCGATGTATAGTCGTTCGTCCCAACCCCGCCGCCTCGCTCTTTTCCTCTCCCTCGCCGCCACGCTCCACTCCAACCCTAGTGCCAACGACCGAGACTTTTATTTAGATCACAGAGTCCGTGATCTTTTTTTTTTTCTTTTCTTTTGTATTGCTCGCCGTATATTGTAGTGTCGGACTGATTTGTATCCTATGCATTTACGTCTATAGGAAAACTCTGCACTGTCACGTATCCTCCCAACGAATCAGCCCAATTTAATGGAAAGAACTGAGCTCTTTAACTGTGGCCGACTTTGTGTCACAGATGTGCTGGGCGGAGCAGCACTCGATATAATGAGGTGCGCAGTTATTACTTGTTACTCGATATTCATTGTTTGAAACTGGGGGGGACAGAAGAAGCCTTCTCAGACCAACTAGACTGTACATCTCCCATTCGACTCTTCTGCGAGCAAAATGTGAAGGTATCAAGCCTGCAATTGTATGTCGAGGTTTCATAGTTTACAAAGAATGGACATGTCTTAATCTGGGCCACATCGAGGTTTTTATGACTTTTGAAAGGAATAATCCACCCTTAAATACTTTAACACTGTGAGTAAATGACATTCCTTGAATTTAACCATTTTGCAGTTTTATCCTTCGGTCTATCGGTCCACCACTTTGGTCTGGAGTGAAATATCTCAACAACTATTGAATTGATTGCTATGAAATTGGACGCAAGCATTCATGGACACCAGATGTTGAATCCTGTTGATTTTGGTTGACCCCTCCAACTTTTCCTCTTGGGACTATTTGAAAGTGGCACAGAGATTCATGGCCCACTGAGGTTGATTTGTAAAACTTAGATTTTACTTTCCATCTGGTGCCATCATCAGGCTGTTGATTCTCTTAATTGTCACTCAGACTCAGAGAAAACAAGCTTCTTCTAGCCTCAGTGTTTTTCGGTTATCCAGGCTATTTAAGGGTCTCCAATTTGTGGACCAAATTTGAAATTCATCCACAAGACATGCTCAGTGTGAGAGGTTTACCTTTTTCTAAAATACAAAACCCCCTATTGCTCTCACTACCACCATCATCCTCTTGAACCACATTTACATCTGGTTTCTCTTAACAAAAAACTGTCAAATGCAGCCCAATTGTAAAATACATCCTGGTATATCCACTGATCTTTTCAGATTTATAATGTATGACGAGTGTCAGGGTATTTCTGGGTGGATTTTCCCTTCAGTGTCCAGACCAGCCCTTGTCAGGCCTGACCCCAAGTGAAGCGGTAGCTGTCCTCCTATAGCTTGAGCCTTTTGAACACTGAGTGGGGCCACTGTTGTGATCACAGAGCTGAACGAGGAGCGTTTTGTCAGGCAAAGGGAGGCGGTTGTACATACTGCTATGACCTCTGGGTAATGGTCTTTCCCAGCTATGAAATGGGTGTGATTGTCGGCCATAAGTGTTGCCACTCGCCATTTTCAGTGGGGACGTTTGGTAATCTCACAATCCAGAGGGCAAGTTTTTCTTTCCAGATCTAAGCATGTGTTTCCATGATTGTACAAAATATGAGTAAGGAGGGATTTGGGCCATTTTATTTTTCCTTTTTTTTTCTTCTCTTTTTATTTGAAGTGTGTTTTGAATAGCAACTTGTGAATTTAGATGTATGTGACCAAGTGACTTTTATTTCTTTTTCTTGCTCTCAGATTTTCAGTAGGCAATGGACTCATGTTAACAATTGTGTGGTAGTTTGTCAGTAGTTTGTCCATGCAATATTCGTAAACATAAAAAAAAGGAAAAAAAAATCCAACTGCGTGATGCTTTAGATGCTCTAGATGAGGTTAAAGCTTAAGTTAAAAACATTTACATTGATTTATTCACTGGAGTGTTCAAATTTCTGTCGGCATCAGAACATGGCCGTGCCGCACCCTTACCTTCTTTTTTGTGCGTTTTTTCACATCCACTTCCTGTTTTGTACTCCTCTAAAGTCAACGGCCATCAGTGTCGTCGTGGTAACCGGGTCAGAGCCCTTCCAGCTCCATCACCAGGCAGATTATATGTTTGGCATTTGCTTAGCGTTTTCTTGTGTAGCCAGTTGGCACATAATATATCAACATATCAGTCACAAATGATGTCAAATTTGGATTTCCATGTACCAAGTACATATCAACTTAGTAGATGCTGCAAAAGTTTAAACCTACTAAAATAAGTATGTATCTATGGTGAATACCTGACTATAACCAATACATGATGGAGTAAGAAATGAAGAAGCAGATGTTTTGTGAAGGTATTCAGCACGTAATGCTAACAGTCAATTAAAATTCATCCAAACAAGAGTATCATTTTCCCTTAAGGATAAGACTGTGTTTCTTAGTTTTTTTTCTTTTTATTAGGTTGTAAATATGTATTTTGAATATATATCACTGTGTTTGTTTTGAAATGGATTAATTTATTTAATGCCTATATATTGTTGTTTATACGTGTCCTGATTTTGTTTTACTAACTGGAAACAAATCATAGGGATGAAAACATGTTGCTTATCTAATGTTAAGCAGACCATGCATCAACACTTTTATAATTCATGTTATTCTCTTCATTTATGTTTTGCTGTTTCAGCCTTTGGTGATGATTTTTCAAAAAAAAATATGGGGAAAAAAAGTGATACTCATTTCATTGTATTTACTGATATGTAACATATTATGTTTTACTGTGTCGTATTTGATCAGATGTGTCGTGGTCACTGCTTGTAAAATGATTTTATTCAGAGAGTTTCCAAATCATGACAAAAGATAAAAGAAGTCACAAAGTCATAATCTGTCATCTTGTTCGTACAAGACATGTTGTCACTTGCACATTGCACCAAGAGCAGGAAATTTAAAGAGTGTAGCTTCTTAATATGTTGGGCGAGGTGCAAGTAGAAAGTTCAAGAAATGTTGACCCATGGTTTGTAGATCTTAGTCTGTGTTCTTCTGTCATTTTACGTACTAAAAGAAACATTAAAACACTGGGTATAAAAACAGGCAATTGACAACCCTCATCTGAACGATAAGCAGTCTGTACAGTTTTGTATGGAGGCTCAGAGTGTACAATATTATATACATAGGTATTAGATTATAAAATATCATGTGTAATTTATAAAATAGATACTCATATGAATATATTGTGTAAAATAATCAATTGAACAGTTGTTGTTAAGCAGACAAACTGAACAACTACTTTAGATTTAGAGTAATTTTGACTTAACCTACTAGAGGATGTTGCTGTACATGTAAGCAGTACATAGATGCCGTAAGTCACCTTGCACCTGGTAATGCTTTGCTGACCTAAATTAAGGAAAAGGTTAGCTACTGTGTCTGTGTGCTGTGTTTATTTACAGCAACAGCTTCCTACCAGTTGTGGTGATTTGGTGAGCTTTTTAGCTCAGTGTGATTGGCTGAAAGAGCATTTTGAAAACAGAATAATGTGATAACGTGAAAATAAATAATGCTGATGAGACAGATCATTATTTATTTCAGTTTACTGTTCATTTATATATTTTACACAAAGTATTCTTGCTGTTATTTATTTGGTAACATACGGCTTATCTATTCGATATTGGACACTGGAGGCTCCATAGTTTTATTTGCTGTTTTTACTTTTGAAGTAAGGTGTTAGTGAATGGTTAAAGGGCACATGGCTGAAGTGACAGAGTGAAGTGGTAACTTAATGAGTATCAGTGCTGGGTAGAGTAGTGTAAGTAGTGAAGAATAGTTTCTGAGGGTGTAGCTGTCAAAGATAATCAAGGTGAGGTGTGAGCAGAAAGAAATATGTTGGCTCATACTTTGGGAAACATCTCTTGTGTGTGTAAATGCCAAACATCTAATTAAAATAATTTTAATGTGACAGGTCCTGCACAAGAATGTTTTACGACTTTGGCATCTGATTATCTGATTGGTAATAAGGTGTGTTAATGTAAGGAATGCTGAATGTCTGGTGTGTTGTATTGGATGAGGTTGTACATTGATGTTGTTTCTTTTTTATTTTCCTTTGCACCTTTTCATGTTTCAAGAAGAGAGTGAGTTATTAAGTGAGTATTCCTGAATATTGTATCACGCTTATTAAACACATCCTCTTAGATTTCTTTAGAGATGCACAGCAAAATAAATTTTACATTTTTATTTCCATTTTGACAAATAATGTTTACATTTCATGCACAAAAAAGCAAACTCTCACACTGTAGGTAAAAGTGCCAACTTGATTCAGTTGCAAACTGTTTGGATGGATGAACTTGAAATCATGACATTCAGTAATTTCTTATGATGTATGTAGTGAACAATCTTCTTTTAAGATGGTCACATGGATGTGTGTGGCTAGATCACATTTTTCTGAAGGTCATTTTGCAGTGGTTGGACAATAGAGGATATTGCATTGCTGATTTGATCTCGAAAAACATGAAAAACATTCCTGTGGTATGGTTTAGTTTTTACAGCTATCTAACAACTCAGCATGAAGGAGTTTGAGGTCAGAGGAGATATCACAGAGGTGTCAGATAGGACTTGAAAAGCCTAATTATGTGTTAGTATTACTCAAATAATCTCAGCACCCTTGACTGAAGATACATCTGTGATTTTGAAATACCAGCCTGCAGGAAGGAGAGATTTTCCCAAAATGCACTTGCAGGTTTTTGAATTGAAATTCTTCATTTTCAGCTGCTAAGTTGTCACGGTGTTGGTCATTTTGTGCTGATGAGCTGCAGTCAAAAGAGCACGAGGAGCAAGCTTGGAGAACATCAGCAAACATGAACATTTCACCCATAAATTTAACGTTGATTTATGTGACGTTGCTGAGTTGAATTCTTACAAAGAGCTGTTGTGTGTCACTGCCTTGAAAGTTATTCAGTGGGATGTTTTCTCTCATTCTCTGCCTGTTATTTCGTGATGTGCTTCGTTCTCAAATGGTGTAGCAAGTGACGGGTGTGGTGGTTTCAGTCAGTCCAGTCCATCTTGTCGGCCGAGACTTATTGCTGTTAAACAAATGTGATCATTTAGATTTAGGCCTGTTCAATGACGTGCACACGGTTGAATATGATTTGAGACAATGAATTGATCCGGTTCTGTCCAAGTGACAGAGAAACGGACGTGGTTTTTGAGGATGTGGCGCTGTGCTTAACAATGCAGCAAAGAGCGTCATTACATTTTTACACTTTCGCATACAGCTCACAACATAACCCTGATGGATGCCATGGGCTCAATGCTGTTAGAAACTTTTGCTAAGGTTTTCCTCTCATGGGGCAAGAAGTACTTCAGGATTTATTTTGCAATGACTGCAACAAAATATGATATGAGGTATTATTCAAACAAATATAAAGGTGTGGCTTTTTGTCATGATTTAAATGAGACTGAACTGAAATTATGCCATTTTGTCATTGTGCTAAAATGAATATAAATATTATATATTAAAATATATTTGCTAACCTATACTGTGTCATCTGAGGCTTTTTTCAAAGATGGTTGAGAGGCTACAAAATCCAAAGATAAAGATAGCATAATAAATCAAAAAGAATATGTTTATTTGATTTTCTTTGGAAGTACTTTTACTGACGAATGAAATTATTTTAGTAATTTCTCACAAAATTCTTGCAAGAAAAACAACACTGCAAAGGTGTTATTTTGGACTTGGTTATTTATGATGTCTCTTTTTATAGACCAAACAAAACACTACAACCAAAGATTAACCTTGTTCATATAATATCATAGTATTGTAGTCTTGTATTATTATTTATTGTTACTTCTAACTTATTTAAAGGATGTGAATATTTCCTCTGGTACTGCAAAGTCATGATAGCTGAACACTGAGTTGTCACTGGACTCAAAGTTTATTTATCAAGTTCACCTGTCATTTATGTTGTAAAGTATCTATGCAAAGCCTTGAGTCAACAACAGAGTCTTGAGCAGATAAACAGGTTAAACAATGATTGGAATGCATTGTTAGGTTTCCATAATGAGATTGAATGGAAGCTAAAAGTGCATTTCATAAATCAAATCAGGTCACACCACCTTTTTTACAAAGTGGTCACTGGGGTCCACCGAGATTTCACCTGCAGACAAAAACAGACAATGATGACATGGTCTTAACAATTCTGTGAAGAGGGAGGATAAATGTGCTGTTAGGCTTCCTTATGAGGATGAAAGTAAATTGGAGATGCCAAAGTAATTATCTGACAGTGATCAAAGGGTTGTAAATTATTTGCATGACCTTCTGTCATCAAAAAAATGCAAACAACTCACCTCACCCTTTCTGGGAAATCCTTGTAAGCATTTCCAGTAAGACAAAACTACTGAAAAAGAATCACACAACACCAAACTCATCTTATTTTCCTCATTTTGTCATTTTCTATTCTACATCTCTCCTAATCTGATATTTCACTCTTTTCAGGTTCCTCTTTTTTCCATTTTCAAATGTGGCCTTGAATGACTCCAATAAACAGGATTAGTTTATGAGGCCTTCACAATCAGGTGTACATGCCTGTCTGAATTAAGCCCTCCTAGCCAGGGTGTGGCATGTGGTTATATTAACTCCAACCACGCTTCAGGCAACACAGAACAATATTACAAGACACAAGACTTCAGACATCATATGGAAAAAGGTAAGAAAAATAATGTTTCTTCAAATACTTGTGTCAGACCTTAGCATTCAGTTGTATACATTTTCTTGATTCTTGATTTTCTCTAAAGAATTTATTTAATTAAAACCATTTTTGGGGTGTGTAGCCTGAAAACCATATATTTTCTCTCTATCCTAGATTAATGGAAGGTGGGCTTTGAGTTGTCATCCTCATCGGCCCAAGCTTGAGTCAAGCTTGATTTGTGGATATTGTGTGTGTCCATTTCATCTCTCAGTCAGGAAAGCTT
>JAOXYL010000051.1:4426782-4437763 GCA_028564955.1 Terapon puta | reverse complement strand
TCCTTGGCAGAAACTGAAGCTCAGATATGAGGAGAGGAACCTAAATTTCTTTGAGGTTTTCATCAGAAATGCCAAAAATGACTTCAGCCTCAAACTTGAAAGTGAACCAAAGAAAAGCAGGGAAAAGGAAACTGTCTGGGTCTGCACTATTCGAACAGGTCAGTGGTTATGAACTTTCTATGTCCCGATACTGTGATGTAGAAAGAAAATCTGCCTAATGTCTCTAAATGATGTTCTTCATGTCAGATGACTACCAGAACAAGAGCAGTGACCATAAACAAGGTAAGATTATTACCATCTATTCCTATTTAAACACTTATAACCCGCCTGAATGTTGCTTTAATATCGCTTCAGGTCAACATTTTGTGGATCGCCATCGGACGGCTCTGGTAAACAGAGTGCGTGAAACTGGAGCCATCTTGGACCAGCTGATGGCTCGAGGGTTGATTTCAAATGAGGGCTACGATGATGTGAGAGCTTTAAAGACCACACGGAAACAGATGAGGGAAATTCTCGAGATTGTGACTTCTGACGGCCAAAAGGGCAAAGACGAGTTCTACAAAATCCTGAAAAGCCAGAGGTGTCTGCAGTTCCTCATTTCTGAGCTTGAGGGGTCTGAGGAGCAGAACTGAAGAGTAGCTATGTAGCTACAGATAAATAATTGTAGAAAAACGTGTCACCTCTTTGGTTGTTTGGATCTGCTTTAGAGAATTTTGAAAAAAATGTAGGCAGTTTTTGAACAGCTTTGTTAAGCTAAGTATTTAGTTGGAAAGAGTTGCAGCGAAAGAAGCTTGACAAAATATGTTTCATGAAATATTTGCAGGACTGACCAGCACAGTGATTTTTTTATGGGAATGAAGCTCTTAAGTTTTTTGTTATTTGCATTGTTTCTGTTGTAGTAATTTGTTCATGGATTTGTGAAACACATGGAAACATAAAACCTCCTAAGGATACTAAAGAATAAGCCAAACAAAGAAATGTGTATTTTCAGTGGAATTTTATTGTTTTTTATACAGTTTTGCATCTTTAGTCCGTTGATGTTTCATTAATTTCTAACATGTAAATATTCAGTGTTTCACATTAAGTTAGATGTATCAAGCAATCCCTGAAATTGTTGACAAGATACACTGGTGTATTTTTAAATGTTTTCTCTCAATGTTGTTATCTGAAGTAAATTTACCTTCCTCCTCTCAACAGACTTTGGATAGAGCTCCATCTATCACAAATATAAGTACAGAAGGAAGAACGCATAATTTGTTAGTTTGCTGTAATGTGCTTGACTAAAGAATCAGAAAATGTTTGATTTCTGTGATTAATGAAGGGATTGAGGGTTTGTGTAGGTTTCATTTTACAGGTCCCTTCAGTTGAATGGTGACCAGAATAATGTCGCATGAATATTTCTTAGCACATTTAGAGTTATAATATCTTCTGTCATTGTTTTTTTTTTTTTACGTTACTTCTATCTGTCATTTTATATTATGAGACAAAATAAATTTAGGAATCAGAAACAGATTGATCAATAATTTCTCATTCTAAACATCTACAAATACAACATCTCCTTGCTGTGTAAGTGTATTTTCATGGAGGCATTTTGTCATTTTAATTTTTGCTACTTTTTTTTCTTTTACTTGAAATGTATCAGTCAATGTTTCAGTTGTATTCATGTGATAATAAATTTACTCCAGTTAACAGAATATGTGTTTCATTTTTATTCACTCAGCCATTCATCTAATCATTTTAATCATGTTGTTTGAATATTTCATGAAGTCAGAAAGACAAAAATAGTAATAGCATAATAGTTAATATTATAAATCAATACCCTGAGAAAGCATGAGTTTTAGGAATTTGTACAACTCTATGAAAGAAACAGATGTTTAGATGAAGATTAAGTTTTGGCCAGTTTAACTTACTTTGACTTGAATACAACAATAATGTAATCAGTTAGCTGAAAAAAATATTAGTAGATTAATCAGTTATGAAAGTATCAGTAAGTTGAAGCTAATCTGCAATCATGTGGAATGAGAGTGTATCTGACCCTCACACAGGCAAATAATGCCTCTATGAATATAGAGTTATAGCCATTTTAATTAGTGCTAAAAACTAGTTCATATTATAGTTATTTTCACTTCTTTGCTGCAGTCACAAACTGTGTTCTGCCTCATACCTTTATAACTTCTTGTCTAGGAAGAACTATATTACCACCCTCGTTTTGCAGATTAGAGGAAGTGTCACAGGTCACAGTCCACATGGTCCACCCACTCAGATAACAGGGGCAGGGCAGGGAGACGTTGGGCCGAAAGCCGGAGTTTTCACAAAGGTGGCTCTCTTTTTTTTCAGCCTGGTTAGATCACCTGGTCCAGAGGAGGTTACGATCAAAGGTTTGGATTTATGAAAAAGCGCCACACTTCCTCTAATCAGGTAATAATTACATTCATCCACACATTAAGATTGATGAAGGCAGAGCATGTACAGCACACGGCTTATGTTTTCATATTCAACCAATACATCTAAATGAAATTCACTTTAATCTAATTTAACAGTGATTCAGGTCTGAATGCAGGTCTTGAGTATAAATTTAGTTTAAATCTGTATATGACTGTACATAAACTACACTGATATAATATATAACATATTGTATCTTTGGACACAGTCTATGTGTACACGTATCAAATAAAAAGGAGACACCTATGGATTTACATGATCTGTAATTTTTTGCCAGCATTTCTCTCTCACTTTGTTACTGTGTCCTCTCCATAACAACACTTTGTTCTTCCTGTTTCAGCCAGATGTCATGTGATTGGCTCGTCTTATGCGGAAGATCAAGCCACACTCATTTGCCCTTATATGGGGATGCAGAGGCTGGTGGAGGAATTTAAGAAAAAACATGGAGAACCGTGTCGTATCTTCTTTTTTGGGAGATTTTAGGCTTTATCGAGCCTGCAGCGGGGGAGAAATAAGAAAATGTCTGTGTGCAAGAAGAAGAGTTCTCCTCAGGAAGTGATTTTGAAGCAGTGCTACAGGAGGTAAAGTGAAAGTGAGTCTCAGTTTTTTTAAAGGAGTTACTGGAAGTTACATAAACTGTATGACTCTGGGAAATGGCTAAATAGTCAGGAAAACAGGCTAACTCTGTGACTAGTTCATTAAACAACACCCAGCACTCATTACAACTGCATTGTAATGAGTGCTGGGTGTTGGTGGGATGACAGACAGAGGGATGGTCGCATCCTTCTTCAGCTAAGAAACACATTGTTTTACCTCTATTATTACTCTTATGTGTTTTTGTAGATATGTCAACACAAATTGTGTTTTCAACGTAGCTGTTCACTCCTTAATACTGTTGTTTATTTCGTATTATAATCCTGCTTCATCCTTTACACTCAGAGTAGTATATATTATTATCAGCAGCATATGTTATTATTTATTGCCTATAATAATGGATCCTCAAAATTACTGTATGAAATCATGTGTTTGTGTAAAGGCGCACCCATCTTCTGTGAATATAAGACAGTAGTGGAAGGAGGAACTCCCACTGGAACGAATATGGCTGAGAAACCTGAAAGGTACCATGAAAATGAAAGTTACCAGAGTTTAGCAGCTGAGACAGGAATGCTGTTATTACATTCAGGAGGACAGAGTTGTAAAATGCAAAAACAGTTAACTAAAATCTCCTATGTGTGTGTTTGTTTGTTTTTTTTCAGCAAAGGGCCAAAGATGTCTGACTCTCCTGTATCCAAAGAGGAGGACTATCTTTTTGATGATTACATGTATGTACATTCAGAACACTATTCTGAAGTTAACATGTTTTTGCATGTGTGGCACATAAATTGTGTGAGGTCCTTCGTTTGTTCTCCACAGACCCACCCCCGACAGTGGATGTGACATTAAACACGAACAAGATCTGGACCACATATTCATGGTAGGTTAATGTACAAATAAAAGAAGACTTCACATGTAAGAATGCACTTGATGGCTTTCATGGATTTTAGTTCCATGTATTTATTCTGTTTCAGCGGCTTGAGGAAGACATTGTCACTTTTGTGAAGAAGGCACTGAAGAAGTTCCAGAAGACAGTGAGCAAAGATCACCTTGAAGGCTTAGAGACACAGGGGGAGGAGGAGGAGGAAGTGGTGTCTAGTGAGAACGAAGAGCAGAGGAAGAGCGAAGAGGCTTTTCTGAAAATCACACAGCACTTCTTGAGGAATATGGGTCAGGAGAATCTGGCTGACTCTCTGCAGCAAAGTAAGATTTATACAAATAAAAAGATAAAAAAAACATAATGTAACCCAGTCGTTGTCTTAAGTAGAAAAACTCAGTCAGTTACATGCATTTACTAGGTAATATATACAGTTTGCCAATCACCTATTCTTTACCCGAGAATGTTCAGTTATGAAACTCCTTTCAGTGTTTACACATTTCAAATTCTTGAAACCCTCTCAGGTCTGAGGCTGCACATTTGAACAAAAAAAGACTTGTGCCTCCTCAACAGAAACTCCACAACCTCCGCTGTTCAAACTCAAACATCTTTATTTAGTTTAATTGAACTGGTGGTATTTTTTTACAACCTCCACTTCAACTTATACTATGCTTTTTTATAGTGTATCTATACATTACTTCAAAATTATTCTTCAGCACATTTGCAATTTGTACCTTGCAGTAGATTAAATCACATGTGGAAAATAACAAATACATGAGAGACAATATATTTAGTCCGACTATGTTTAAACTGAAATCACCAATTATTATTATTATTACAGGTACCCTATCAGCAAAGTAGATGCTACAGTCACATACAAATTAGTTGTAGACTTTTCTGCAGTACATAGAAGAGTAGTGTATTTGCGTTTTTCCTGCCCTTTTCATTTTAGGGTATTTTCATTTTGTTCATCTCTTGCATGTTTATTTATTCTGTTGTGAAGGAATAATGTGCTGCCTTTGTCTGAGCAGTATTCATCCTTCAGATGTGTTGATAAAATAAGCTAATTGCACATTTCTATCATCTTAAACTGAATATATTCATCCGTCTGAAGCAAATGGAAGTATGGTTATTTGCTATTTGTGTTCTACCCATTAGAAATCGCCATGTGCCAGAGGAACCTCAAGTTTTTTCTTAAGAAAAAGTTTCAGCGTTTGTTTGAAGAGGCTGCCGAAGAAAGAAACCCAAGATTTCTAAACCAGGTCTACACAGAGCTCTACATTACAAATGAAGACATTGTAGAAGTTAATTATGAACAAGAGGTCAGATCGATTGAAACAGCATCAATGAAACAATCAATCACAAGTGAAGACATCTTTAAACCTGGAATAACTCGAACGGTGATGACATGTGGAGTGTCTGGCACTGGGAAAAGTGTTTTAACAAATAAGTTTATTCTGGACTGGGCTGAATTCAAGAGCAATCAACACATAGATTTTATATTTCCGTTCACTTTCCAGGAGCTGAATTTGATTAAAAATACAAAGTACAGCTTAGTTAATCTTCTCCATGATTTCTTCAGTGAAACTAAGGAAGCAGGAATCTACAGATTTGACCATTTCCAGGTTCTGTTCATCTTTGATGGTCTGGAAGAGTGTCAGTTTCCTTTGGACTTCCGCAACAATGAGATTGTGACTGATTTGACAAAGTTGACCTCGGTGGACGTGCTGCTGACAAACCTGATCCAAGGGTTTCTGCTTCCTGCTTCGTGTCTCTGGGTAACCTCACGACCTGCAGCAGCCAGTAGGATCCCTCCAAAGTTTTTTGACACGTTGATGGTTGTAAGGGGCTTCAGGGATCCACAAAGGGACGAGTACTTCATGAAAAGATTCAGACAGGAAACTGCAGCCTCACGAGTCCTCACATACATCAAGACTTCAAAATCACTTTACACCATGTGCCACATCCCACTCTTCTGCGAGACCACTGCTACAGTTCTTGAGCACATTTTGAAGAGGAACGAGAACCAAGAGCTGCCCAAGACTCAGACTGTGATTTTTATCCATTTCCTGTTGGTTCAGTCCAAATTGATGCATCACAGATATTTCAGGGACAAATATTCAGTGTGGAACACAAAGACAAGGAAGATTATTCTGTCTCTAGGAAAACTGGCTTTTGAGCAGCTGGAGAAAGGCAACTTGATCTTCTACGAGGATGAGTTGCGAGAGTGTGGCATTGATATCGAAGAAACCTCAATGTACTCAGGAGTGTTTACACAGATCTGTGTTGAGCAACCTAGGAAAAGGATGTTCGCCTTTATCCATGTGTCAATGCAGGATTTTCTAGCTGCTCTTTATGTATTCCTTATCTTCAGCAACTCTGGTGTCAGTCTTTTGTCAGACAAACAAACAACCTCTTGGTTGGCTGTGAAACTGAGAAACAAACCTTCAGTAAAAGACTTCTACCGGGGAGCTGTGAACAAGGCCTTAAAATCTCCAAATGGACATCTGGATCTCTTCCTCCGCTTCCTACTGGGGTTTTCACAGAAGACCAGTCAGACTCTCCTTAAAGATCTGCTGAAGCCAATTGGAAGTATGTCAGAGTCCAATGAAAAGACTATCCAGTACATTAAGGAGAAACTCAGAGAAAATCCTGGCCCAGAAAAAAGCATCTTACTGTTTCACTGCTTGAATGAGATGAATGACCAGTCTCTCATGGAGGAGATCCAAGAGTATTTGCATTTAGAGAGTACAGCAGACCAACTCACTCCTGCTCAGTGGTCAGCTCTGATCTCTCTGCTACTGTCATCAGTAACAGAGTTGAATCTTTTCGACCTGAAAAAATACTCAGCCTCAGGGGAGGGTCTGCTGAGGCTGCTGCCACTGGTCAAAGCCTCCAGTATATCTCTGTAAGTAGATATAACCAAAATGTAAGTCCTTAGACTGTTCTACACTAATTCTTTAATTGACTGAGCATCAATTACATTATCTCTTTGAAGGTTGAATGGCTGTAACCTGACAAAGACAGATTGTGAAGCCTTGGCATCGATTCTCAGTTCCCCATCCTGTAAGCTGAAAGAGCTTGATCTGGGTGACAACAACCTGGAAGATGCAGGAATGGAGCTGCTCTCTGCTGGACTGGAGAGTCCAAGCTGTGAACTCGAAACTCTCAGGTCAGGAAAACCCAGTTGGTGAGGGTTCATCCTTCACATTTAACATTTAGATTTATGACCTAATCTACTTTCATAACAGCCAAATTAATATTTTGCAGGCCGGAAGTAATGTCATGTTTGAAGACATCGGGAATCTCGACTCTCAAACCTTATTTTAAATGTCACTCTTTATTTCAGGCAACACTCAGGCAGTTTATTGTGCACAGCTATCTAAGACTAATACCATCTCTGAGAACAGTCCCACTGTAAATCCAACCAATTTACATTTTTGTTGTAACAGTTTTATTCATTCAACTATTCTGTCATTTTTTTGTCCTTTTTTCAACTTGGGTATGCTAGTTATTACTAATTTTTTGAAGTATCTGTTTTCTTTTTCATTTTTTTTCATGTAAATGGATAATCCTTACTATGATCAAAACCGGGATAAAACACAATGATTGGGATACTCATAGCCATTTAAAAACACTCAGGGGCAGTATGGAAGCATGGACAATACATTGCTGCTTTTAATTTAACATTTTACTGGAAATTAAATCGATCGAAGGAAGGGCTTACCATAACTTATAGATGAATCACATTTAATGTTAATAAATAACTGCTTCATATTTAAATATCTTACAGATTGAATGGCTGCAGCCTGACTGAGAGAAGCTGTATCGCTCTAAGCTCAGTTCTCAGGTCTCCAATATGCAGTCTGAAAGAGCTGGACCTTAGTAACAATGACTTGGAGGATTCAGGAGTGAAGCTGCTCTCTGCTGGACTGAAGAGCCCAAACTGTCGACTTGAAATTCTACGGTAGGTTCAGTGTTGTCATTAGATCAATTCATGGCAACTCATCCTGAATTTTCCCAGTTGATGTTATTGACTTACTGTATATGTAACAATTTACATACATGAAGCATTTCTTGAGCATTTTTGTTGACAATGTGTGGTGATGGTAACATAACTCACAAAATGAGACCTTTCACACTTTGTTGTCTGGCTACTGATTTCTATATAAAGTCTAAGCTAAAGAAATTGTTCAGTACTGTTTGAAGACTAAGGATTTTGTGTGCATGCAGACTATCAGGCTGTCTGGTCACAGATGAAGGTTGTGCTGCTCTATGCTCTGCCCTGAGATCAAACCCCTCCCATCTGAGAGAACTGGATTTGAGCTACAATAATCCAGGAGACTCTGGAATAAATCTGCTCTCTGCTGGACTGGAGGATCCACACTGGAAACTGGAAACTCTCAGGTAAACAGGCACACTTTCTGAAATAGTTTCACATTCAACAGAAGTTAAAGCTATGTAAAAAATGACTCTTAAGTGTTTCTATTATGAATGAGAATATTTTGGTTTGACTTCTCCAAGGGTTGACCATGGTGGAGAGAAGAGGCTGAGATTTGGCCAGAGAAAGTGTAAGTGTGTGATCAGTCCTGGGTAGAATAAAAACAAGATCGCTGGTTTTAAGTATTTAATTTTTCTGTGCCGGGTCACGTTGTTAGCCTCAAAGGATGGCAACTGAAGCATATTAATTTTTATTTTTACTTATATTTCATTTAATAAATTGAGACATCACCAGTATATTAAAACGTGTGAAATGACTTTAAAAACCATGCAAGCATTTTCATTCTTTCCTGCATATGAGTGAGCAGTGGCAGTGGCATTAAATGAACAATTTAATGCTTCACTTTATTTCTTGAATAATGAAGGGCCTTCAAGAAAGTTGAAGCATGAGCCTGGTGATGGTGCTATGGTAAGTTTTAACCTTTTTATATTCAAATATAAATGTATTTTTGATATGTCTGTAAAATAACTGAACTACACTGATTCATGTTGTTTTCTGAAATAGGGTTCCAGTGATTGGACTGAAGTTGAACCTGTAATTAACACTGTGGATGAAGTTGAGACTTTTAGGTAAAAATAACACACCATCAGTCTCTGTGATAGTCTTGTAAAAAAAATAACCAAATGGAAAGAATACTTGCTTTGCACTTTTTCAGAAAAGCTGCAGCAATTAACATTTAGCTTGCAAAAAAAAGGTAATTGCTAAAACAAAATTTTATTTTAGTATTAACCCAAATCCATTTGTATTTCCTTTCACTCCATAGTCTGCAGTCCGAAGCCGGTAGCTTTGAATGCAGTGTGTCTGCCCTGCGCTGGGTTTGTAAGGAAAAGGTCACCTTCAAATACCAGTTCTGCTCATGGGATGAACACTTGAGTAGGCCTTCATGTGTGGATTACATGCCAGCAGGACCCCTACTGGACATCACAGTCACAGCTGGAAAGTTGGAGGAGGTGCATCTGCCACACTGGATCTATGTGGGTAAGATGCAATGTAAAAGACAAAAAAGGCATCGTACAAGTATGTAAAGACACTTCCATCTATCCATCCATCCCTCCTCTCAATAAAAAATGCACTTTTTCATTGCAGAGCACAACTCCAAAATTTCAGATGTGTTTGCGGTGCTACACGTGGATTCCTGTGGAGATTTTGTTGAACAGGTGTCAAAAGTGACATCGTCCCATGTCAAATTACTCCAGCCAGTTTTCTCTCCAAGAGGGGCCATGATCCTCAAGAAACTCGGCTTCCCTGTGAAAGTTTTCCATGACGTGCTGATATACAAGACAATCAAAACTGCCCTCACTCTGCATGTTTACCTGGTCCCACCTGATCCCGTCTTGCAACAGGTTATTTGACACAGTAAAAATATAAACCATTACTAAATGTAATGCACATGTAGTTTTGGCTTCTGCAGTTAAACACAATCAATCTGATGGGTCTTATTAATGAAAAATTATGGCAAAGACGTGCATGTGAAATCCCAGCCCAGAAAGACAGAAAGGATTGTTCAACTGAACAGGCAGCAAGAAAGCAAAGGAAATTCTGTGGGAAAAGCATTTGTGTGGACATATTAATCCTTTAAATTGATTATTTTATATTTGGACGGTTTCATTGTCCCAAAATTATTTTCATTTCATTCATTTTCAACTTTTTGAAAAATGATTTTACACGAAATTTAGAGGAATCAGAATAGTTATTAGAACAGATCAGTTAATATAAATAAGCTTTTTTTTAGATGAGAAGATTGATCACAGTCGCACCTCTACAGCTCATTAATTAACAAGATATATTTAGTTTGTTCAATCTCTGAAAACAGTGAATTGTAAAAACAGGAAGTTCTAGTTTTCTGAGGAAGTCATGTGCCAAACTATTTCTTGACCAAACACAGTCATTGCATCCGGCAGAGGAATAAAAATAAAACAGTTTTTGTACAGTTAAAAGAAACCTATTGTCTGACAGATTTTTGCCATCTTCGGATGAAGCAATGTCAATAGTTTCTTTTTGGTTTATAGTCTGTTGGCTGTAGATTCATATAGGCTATAAGGAAATGAGAGTAGCATTGATCTTCTCATCTAATTAAAATAAAGAACAAATAAGTAAAATAATAAAATAAACAAGAACAATATAAGTGTGTTGTCCCAAATCGTGGATCTTTTCCTTTAATTTCTTTCCCTCACAGGCTGTGGAGCGAGAGGAAAAGTCTGATGGATCCAAAAGGATCCGGAAGCCAAACCCGGACAAGCCCCTTCTGATGGAGAATCATTTCTTCCTCTCAACAGAGACAGACTCCTCAGAAATCAGCCCTGATGTAAGGATTCACTGCTAAGACCACTTTCAAAGGAACATCTAGCAAAACATCTTACAGCCTTAAACTCTAACAGTGTTTCCTTGGCAGAAACTGAAGCTAAGATGTGAGAGAAGGAACCCAAATTTCTTTGAGGTTTTCATCAGAAATGCCAAAAGCGACTTCAGCCTAAAACTTGAAAGTGAACCAAAGAAAAGCAGGGAAAAGGAAACTGTCTGGGTCTGTACTATTCGAACAGGTCAGTGGTTATGAGACAAATCCATGT
>JAOXYL010000051.1:4175951-4204000 GCA_028564955.1 Terapon puta | reverse complement strand
ACAGTCACCTGAGGTATATTTAATTGTGTGAAGCCGGCTCTTTATGTAATCGTGTACAGGGGTTAAAACAGGCTGCTTTCAAACTGTTTACATCAAAACTCACCACAGGATAGGAAACAGGAATCACATGTAAAAGTAAAGATGCACATTTTTTAAAATATTTCTGTCGTTACCAGCGGGAGAATGTGTTGCTTGATATCGTTCATGTTGTATTTGTAAAAGCTGATTTTGGTTTTGTTCCACCATTTAGTTGTTGTGGTGGAACAGTTGACGTAGACGTGGCTTCATTTAAACAAGACTGCAGGTAAACTTGAGTTTAATTACACCTCTTTGTGCATCAAACTCTTGACGTATTTCTTTTTGACGCAGTTTTCGTTCTGGTTCGATACAGACGTAAAAAATAAACCGCTTTATCGTGTCACGTGTTGTGCTTACTTTCAGTCTCTCTGTTCCCTCTTACAAATGCTGTTTATATCAACTGGCTGCTTGTCACAGTCGGATTAAAAAGGAGTTACAAATATGAGATATGAGATTGTTTTTCCGTGTACTTTTAAAGAATGAGGAATAAGATCTAGACATAAAAAAAAGATTATTAATGTGCCCAAAAGTTATGATGTACAACTTTCATGAGCTGATAAATAATGATGAATGAAATGAATGAAAATATCCACAGACTTCAGCAATGCAAATGAACCGTGGTCTATAAGATCATATGTTTGTAGCCTTCTATTTAAAGTGACCAACTTTGAAGATGCAGACACAAGCAGAAACTAAAAACCTGCATGGTGTCTTTCTTTTGCCTCAGCTGATTTGATCTATTCAGCTGTCTGAGCTTTCCGATGTACGACCTCTGTTGAGGGACAAGGTGATGGACGTGCAGCGTGCTGATCCTTGTTTGAGTTGTGTGCTCCATTTTGTGGAATGCCGATGAGCCAGTTGTCACTCGGAAAAGCTCTTGGTTAAGTATATTGAGCCCTCTGCATTGAGACAAAAGGTTCTCAAAGGTGTACATAATGAGGCAGGTCACCAAGGCCAAAATCGTATGGTCTACCTGGCTAGGCAGAGGTTTTATTGGCATGGGATGGTGAGTGATATGTGTGTTTGGGAAGAACCTGAAGCAAGAGCCCCACTTGAGAGTATTGTGACATCCAGGCCTGGTTGGTTTGTATTGACTGTTGGTCAGTGGAGGATCCCCCAACAAGTCTCTTGATGTTCTTGTGGTTACTGACCATTTCACTAAACTTGCCCAGGCTTTTCTCTGTTGTAACCATCAACCAAGTCTGTGTCTCAACAACTTTGGAACAACCTTTTCTGCATGTGTGGGTTTCCAGAGCGTGTGCACTCAGATCAAGTTGCTGTCTTTGAGATTAACCTGATCACAGAGATGCTGCAAGTTGCTGGTGTTCAGAAATCTCACACAGCTCCCTATCACCCTATGGGTAATGAAGTTTGTGAGAGGTTCAGTGGCACCCTTGGAAATATAATCAGAGGCCTTCCATCTTCTCTTACAGCGCCACAGTTCATGAGACAACAGGCTTTGCTCCATTTCAGCTGATGTTTTTTACAGAACTCAAAGACTGTTGACTTGTTGTTTGGGTCTGTCCCTCTGAATGATCAGGTGGATTATGACACCAACGAGCAGAGTCACTTGACCTGCCAGAGGCTATGCGGGTTGCACAGGTTTCTGCCACCAAGCAGCAACAGAGACAGGCTGGCCTTTACAATGACAGGGTTAAAGGTGCGTCTGTGGAGGTTGGGGATAGGGTCCTCTTGGCTAATAAGGGAGAATGGGGAAAGAGAAAATTGGCTGATTATTGGGAGAAACAGCTGTACACTGCTGTTGAGAAACACGACAACACACACATTCAGGATCAGGAACAGTCCTTTGAGAAGCAGCTGATCTTTTGCAGGAGAAATCACTTAGAGGAGGGTTCTAGTTGCAGATGGTTGGTTTGTGTTAGCTTGTGAATAAAGTGTGTGAGCTGATGTGAGTTCAGCAGCATGAATCAGTGCAGGGACAGACAGGAGGGAGTCCCTCCCTCTGAAACCACTTTATGTGTGGGGAACATACAGCCACAACAAAGCCAGCAGCTCCCACACACAGAGATGTTCTACTGTTTGCTCAGTTTCTAGAAAAACGTTAGGTATTTGTTTTTCTTCTTCCTGTTTATGATCGTATGAGTGACTCTTTCTAACATGATTTCAGTGTGAGTAATGGGGGGGCTTCATAATTATGTGTATTTGAAGTTAATTTGAGACCTAGTGGCCACATTTTACAGTCATGGTGTTTTTAATGCTGAATTTCTTTTTAATTTTTTGTCTTTACCGTCACTTTGCAACTCAGTGAGGAAATACTTTTTGAGGAAACTCAAACAGGGATGCAGTTTTTACTGTTTTTCTTTACTAAAAAAGACTCTTCAGTGGTTTCCTGGTCAGTCAAATGTGAAAGTCGATGACTCCAAAGGGAGACAGCTCTACTGAATTACTATTAAAATTAACAGTCACACTGACACAGGTAGCTGTTTCTGTATTCACATTATTATTATAATATTCAGACAAAATATTAAATCCAAACATGAATCCAGTGAGTCTGTCCTGTTTAGTCCGCACTGTAATGTCACTGCATGTCTACACAATAAGTGTACAATATGTGCAGTGTTGAAAAGTGACTGAGTACATTTTCTCCAGTGCAGAACCTACATAATACCTAAATTTTGAGTACTTGCATTTTACTTTAGTATTTTCTTTTTATGCCATTTCCTGCTATGTTGTGAATATTGTAATTATTACTTTACCACAATTATCTTAATCATCTCAATAAACTGCTGCTGGACGTGGTTACTGAAGGTGTGACAGCACCACCTGCTGGATGATAAGAGTACTGGAGTGGAGGCAAATCCCCCTCAGTTCTTCACATTTTAATCACACTCAGCACATGCCAGGTAACACGTCTGTTCTGGAGGACTGTAATGTAATTAGCTGTCAGAAATAATGTGCTGACTTTATGCCTTTAGGGCTCCAACAGAGTCTTGTTACTGGGCCAGGGCTCCCTGAAGGTTCAGCTGCAGTAACCTTTGACAAGATGTATTTTATTTGAGCTATAGAGAATGAACAATATGTGCAATATTCGGGTTTTATGTTGGGTCTCCATTTTAGCGTACTACATTTTAAATAAATGTTCAGAATTCAGGGTCAAATAAAATATGAACCTTGAGGCAGATGGGCTACAGCAGCAGAAGACCACACCGGGAGCCACTCCTGTCAGCTAGGAACAGGAAACTGAGGCTAAAATTGGACAATAGAAGATTGGAAAAAGGTTGCCTGGTCTGATGAGTCTTGATTTCTGCTGCGACATTTGGATGGAAGGTCAGAATTTGGTGTCAACAACATGAAAACATGGATCCATACTGGCGTGTATCAATGGTTTAGGCTGGTGGTGGTGGTGTAATGGTGTGGGAGATATTTTCTTGGCATACTTTGGGCCCCTTAGTACCAACTGAGTATCATTGCAATGCCACAGCCTACGTGAGTATTGTTGCTGACCATGTCCATCCCTTTATGACCACAGGGTACCCATCTTCTGATGAGTACATCCAGCAGGATAACACGCCATGTCATAAAGCTTGAATCATCTCTGGTTTCTTGAACATGGCAACGAGTTCACAGTACTCAAATGGCACCTACAGTCACCAGATCTCAATCCAATAGAGCACATTTGGGATGTGGTGGAACGGGAGATTCGCATCATGCATGTGCAGCCGACAACTGCTGTCATGTCAATAAGGACCAAACTCTCTGAGGAATGTTTCCAGTACCTTGTTGAATCTATACCACAGACAGTTCTGAAGACAAAAGGGTGTCCAACCCGGTACTAGCAAGGTGTACCTAATAAAGTGGCCAGTGAGTGTATGTCCTTCTTCAAACATCTAATAAGGTGAACGTTGACCCCTGAACTTGTGGACACACTGATGTACTATATCTTGACATTGTGACTTTGATAACAGAATATATCATGTCTATACAAAACTGACACATGTATTTGAGGCTGGTTTACGAAAAAAGCTCATGCAGGGTCCAAAATGAAGTTTAGATTTTAATAGGGGCAGTAGCTCAGTCCATCCCCATGGACCAGTCTACATGGAGGTGGACTGGTGACAGTTCACCTCCTGAGCACTGCCGAGGTGCCCTTGAGCGAGGCACCGAACCCCTAACCTGCTCGGGGCGCTTCACGAGAGGCAGTCCCCTTAATCTGACATCTCTCCTTCAGGTTTGCATGTGTATGTGTGTGTATTCCTATGTGTGTATAACAAACCCAATGGGGGATTAATAAAGCATTAAAAAAAAAAAATCTTCTCACTTTCATGACATGAAATAAGACAAGACTCACTTGACTCATGCTTCAATCATCATATTTTATTCGTCTTGGCATCTGTTTTCATCTGAATTTACATTTTCAAGATAATTCAGTAGATGCATCATTAATTCAGGCTTCTGGAGTCATCAAATTCTCAGAGCAGACTGACCAGGAAACCACTGAAGGTGGTGGTGTGGCCGGCAGCCCAAACACTGGAGTTTGCAGGCAGGTTCACAAACACCTTGTCCCCTGTGTCCAGCTGCAGAAATGCTGAATTTCCTCCATTATCAGGCTCGTCTGAGCCTGATTTCTCATCAGAGGTGGCAACAACGAGTTCACCATTCTTCATCAGTGACAACTCCTTTCCAGCGTGGGAGTGGAAGGTAAAGTAATAAACACCTGCAACAGGTGGAGTGAAGACGCCTGTGGGCAACAAAAGACCATCCATCAAATCTAAAGGTGTCTGAAAAGCTTTGAAAAACCGAGGGGGGAAAAAAATCCTCCTTCTGCCTTGAAAGGATTTAAAAATGAGTGGATCACACTGAGGTATTGTTTTTTTTACATGTTTATATGTATGTTAGTGTATACACAAATATTTGGTTTGTGTAATTTTCCTGAAACTGAAAATTGAAACTAGAATTACAAAATACTTAAAAGATACATTCAAGTTGATTACTTATAAAAAGTAAAAGTATGCTTGTTTCCCCCCCCATGTATTCATGCAAACATGTGCAAATATAATACTGAATAAATGTGCTGTATAATGTTCTAAAGATATTCACTTTACTGTGTAATTTGCTGCCTGTTGCTGTCAGCACGTAAAATATTTTCGACATGAGTGAACATGAGTGTGTCAGCATGCGACGTATTTACCTGTAGTCTCACTGTAGCCTGCACCAACATTTATGATGACGTTGTTGTAAATCAGAGTTCGGTCGAATTTGAAGGGTCCATATTTCCCACCATATTCTGCACATGCAGTGAACATCACTTTATCTGTAAAAAAGCAAAATATTCTCATCAAGTTATTTTCTCAAAGCGTTTATCTCGTATATTTCACAGACAGATCTCCGAACTCTGTAACTTAAGTTCTTGTTTATGGCACTTCGATCTGCTCATCTTTGATCATTACTGCTCCTTTGGACGTTTATCATTCCTCATTTAAGTCTTTAAAGAGAAAGTTTGACTCTACCTGCCATCTCTCCGTTGTGTTGGGATGGTTGTTAGTCTTCTCCGGCGCTGTGACTCTCAGGAAGCCGCTGGCTGCTTTTATATTGGTCGATCTTGTGCACATTGTGATATGTGTAATCATGTGCCTCCCTTACCGAAGTGTGTTATCGGTTAACTGGACGTCTGAATAATTTTCTCAAGAAAATTCTTTTCTTGTTTGGAGGAGTTTCACCACACGGTCATCTTAAAGTATTTCTGAGTGAACACTGAGAGTCAAAGGTCAAGGGAGGGTCAAAGATTTGAAACTGACAAAGATTTGTTCCTCAATTTTTGTTGTTAGGTTTTTTCTTACCGGAAATTTTAAAAAATGAGCTGGTACTAGTTTCAGTGTCAACACAGTCAAATACAACAGAGTCATAAAGACATATGAATGAGCATTTAAAATCAATAAAAACAGCACCATATGAAGTGAGATTTATGGATGTCATGTAATTCTGTATAAATCAAACAAACCTCTTTCTCAAACCTTAAAAATATGTAAATCAACACACAAAAATACTGTTTAACGTAAATCCCCAACATTGTCCACTACAGAAAAATAACACAAAAAAACCCATAAAATAAATACTTTTTATCATAACATATATATAAAAATATTAATAAAGGATAAGCTTATTGTTTATTATAAATTATAATGAGAACACCATCTTAAAAAAGAAAGAAGATTTAATTTGTTTGTGTTACTTTAAACACATTTATACCATTGCGATGACAAACCTGCTAATGATTATTGGCTGTTTGTGTATGAGCAATGTGAGATTTAGATTTTTCTGTTAACCAGAATCACCACCCTGCGTCATGTTGAGAAGAAGGAATTTACAGGGAAGATATGAGGTGTATTTCTTTGGAGAACTTTGATGACAGAGCTGTCACGATTATCGTCCTCATACAGAGGTTGGACGCCACTGAGTCTCATTGGCCAGTTATCTCTGATGGGAACAGGCCAACCCCTGTTCACATGAACTTACCGAAATGTGGTATGAAACATGAGTGTGTGTTGTCCTTGAGGCGTGTATCTGATACAGCTGACAAATTAAAGAGGAATTTGTGGGTACACCAGATTCCTGCTCATCAAGTTGAAGGTTACACTTGTTCTGATTAAATTAACTAATGAGTTCAGTGGAAAAGTACAAATCTAAAGTGACCAGAATAAAACATGCAAATATGAAATGAACTAAATAAAAGTGCAAATGTAAAACAAACCAAGTAAAAGCCTATTTTAATGGGTGTAAGGCAAAAACAAGCACTTTGGTACATCAATAAACCACACATTGAACAACAATTAGGCCTCACCAGGAAGCTATAAAAAAACTAGTGTTCATTAATTTTCCTTTTAATCTATATGCCAATCTTGCTTTAAACAAAGTCTAAATGACTTATTAATCGCTGACAGAGCTTGAAGGTGCAACATTAACCATTAAGTACACAAATGCAGAAGTATTTCTTTATTAATTATTTCTTTGGGGCAATCGACTGCTGTTTGTCAGCACTACGACTCCCGGAAGATCCATTAGTATGCACACCAAGACTGGACAACACACACACATACTTAGGAATGGGTAGTGATTTTGACCAGATGCGAGTCGATAAGCAGCATATTAAAGAGGATTAATCAAAAGGCCCTGACCGTACAGCGCTAAGCATTAATTATTGTGTGGTGTCGGCCAAAAGAGATACGAGCTTCAGGACCTTTGGCTGTAAACATGAACATGAGGTAATAATAAAAAACGCCACCTGGTGAACATTTTGAATCATAGCAGCCTCAGTTCAGTCGTGGTTGGCATGAATATTTTTAGAAATTTTCCACTGTTCCACTGTTTAAAATAAAACAATTACAAGGCATGTGTATCTATTGTGTGTGTATTATAATTTAGTAAATGAGGAATATGAAAAAGTGATATTCTGGCACAAATTTTCAGATTTATCTTGAACATAAATGATCACATATCAAATGTATAAAGTAAATGCATCTGTCAAAGTAACCAGAAGAAGACTCATAATTGATTGAGATAAATGTCACTTTTGCTGCAGAAATGGGGAAAAATATGACACAACACAAAACTTATTTCACAGACTTCTTCTCTTTCCAAACAATCTATTTAGGAGAAACTTTAAAGGGAAAGAATATTGAATATCTAATTTATAATATTATAATCACAAGAAAATTTGGTGAATTAAGGGAAAAAAAAGATTTTCTTGATTTAACAAAAAATATAAAACATGCCAGGAAACCATATATTTTCCTGCTTGTTACTAATGATTTTGATGGCTCAACTTTCTACTTGTATGTTCTTTTTATGTAGTTTTGTTATTTCAGTATTTTGATTTTGATTTTTTGTCTTGTTTATTATTTATTGTCTTTATCTTCTGTTCAACAATCACTAGTTTGTTTCTTTCCTATAAGGAGAAGGTGATCTGAGGGGATGTGAGCTCTTTAGCCTAATAACAATACAACAAATATAGGTATTAAGTTTGATTCATCAAATTCAAGAAAAACAAGTGTTTCCTCAATGTTTTATAAACTTTATTAAGTTGGTGCAAAAGTATTTACAGTCTTTGTACACTGAAAGCTTACACACTCAGAAAAAAAACATGCTCTCTTGGTAATTTGTCTTTTTTCTTCATAAATGCATGCAAAAATATATCAATTAAGTACACTAAAAGTGATTTTCTGGTTACATATATAAAACAAACATATCCTTTATAGTGTATAAAATGATATTGAATAATGATACCGAATATAAAGTAAGCAATTTACAAAATAGTATAACAGTTCCACATACTGTATATGAACTTTATATACATATTCAGAGAAAAACATTAAATTGTTATTGTTATAGTTTCACAAATAAATGAAGGCCTCTTTGTGTACATACACAACCACATATTCACATCCTTTACTTAAGTAGAAGTTTATAATAACACACTCCACTCAAGCTATGATAAAAATTCAATAAAAGTATGTATTTTCAACTAAATGTACCTTAAATGTAAAATTTTATTTTCATTTGACTTTGCATTTGATGTCTCTGGATTTATATCGCTGCTGGTGATGTCGCATTTTACTGCTGTAGATGCTTATACCCACTTTAACTACTTCATATACTGTTGTTATGCAGATTAATTATGGTCTGTCATATGTTTGTAGTCTTATAACTTTATCACAGTGTTTATTTGGTATATTTAAATCTACTAAAAGTAACCAACTTTGGAAATGCAAACACAAGCAGAAACTAAAACCCTGCAAGGTGCTTTGAATACATTTCTAGAAGTACAATTCAACAAAAATTTCTATGGGGGCCCTAAAAACCAACAAAACACATTCAGATTAATTTTTGGTGTCCACAAAACATTACTGGTCTTGTCTTAACATTTATTTTAGCTTAGATTGCAAGAGTAGAAATCAAATGATTATCTGCATGTTTGAAAGTTGTAGTGTCGCTATGAAACCATCATGTTTCTTTATGTGGCATGTACACTGTCAAATTAACTAATGTGTTGTTAAATTTGTTAGTCTCTAATGTATCCTTCTACATACTTGCACCATGCATGTCCATAAATTTAACAAACATACAAACATCAGGGAGTGTATTTTTAAGAAACAACCACGACTTAACGCCCTGGTGGTTGGACAGTCAAAGTGCATGATGGTCCGGGTCCAACAGTTGCACTTCTCATCTGTCCCTTTTCATTTTCACCGTTTAAATAAAAGCCTAAAACAACATCCTGACACAACTTCCAGCAATGAGCGGATTGGTGGAGATGTGGAAAAAACCTCAGCAAGTAGGGCACGCCTGTTTAAAGAGCGTTGGGGTAAGAAGGTACCATGTGGGCACAGATGGGATGGGGATAACTGTGTAGGCTATGTATATGTGTAAAATGATTCTCGTAACAGATAAGGAAATGTGAATGGACTTTGCTGTCTAAACAAGTGTGCCCTGAGTCTTCTGTTCAAAATTCTGCGCTCTCGTCAGTGACCACGACCTCGACCGGGCAGATGATGAGCGGGGCGGTGTTCTTCCCGTTGTCGTGAAGACAGGGGTTTAAGTATGGATACAGAGGCTCGGTGAAGTTACACCCGCTGTACGTGTAAATGTGATTCTTTGCTTCTGCGTTGTAGAAAGATATCGTCTCTTCCTCGTAGTCCAGGAAGATGCCCACTTTCTGGGGAATTTCCGGGAGGTGGAGGGTGACGGAGGGGCCGGCGCAGGCGCTGAGACTGCCACCTTTCCGCCGGCAGATGGCCCAGTAACCGCAGTCGGGGCGCACTGTGATCGCCCCCTTCCTGTTGATGGACTCTCTGGCAACGCCCAGGTCCCAGTCTGTTTTATCTGCAACCTGAAAAAAGAGGATAAGACAAAGAAATAATGTAAAAGGAGCCACTTTTAAAAAGTCCAAAACAGCTGCTACCTTGTTTTCTTTGGTCTGTAACACAACAGAAAATAATTATTCTATTGTTCTAATTTAGATTCTAAACACATTAGCCAAACAGGGGCTACAAGCAAACATGTCATGATGGGATCAAAATTTATTCCAGCCACTGATGAACCTTTGTGTTCATCAGACACCAGAGCAGAAACTGCTCGACATCGTTACAGCCACAAGGGGGAGTGAAGAGCTACTCGGTCACATCAAGAACGCTCAGTGCAGATGTGCAGAGTGAGTTTTCTTTGATGGCCAAATTAACTTTGATACACAACAAATCCACAGGGAGAAAAACACACAGCAATCTTCACTGTCGGCTTTAATGATCAGTGGTTACTTTTAGACCTAAAAGATATTAGCATCTTAAAAAATGTTTTAACTGAATGTTCTAACGCCTACAAAAATAATTCAACATTTAAGATGTTATATATTTCATTGTAGAAACTCTGTCTAATCACATCAAAAAAGAAACTGACACAAGTTTGACACCCACCCTGAATGTTATTGTAAGCTTTTAATCCGCTTTCAACTAAAAACATTTTCCCACACTTATATTCGGTCCAATTCAGACAAACATTCAGCGAATCAAAAACATTAAAATCCAAGAATCCCTGTTCATGTCTGAAAATGACATAACAGTGAAAAATCTTGGAAATTGTGGTCCGTTCAGTTTGACATTTTTACACCAATTTGGGTCTCATCAGACACTTTTTATTTTGACTTTAATTCAAAACCATTTTTTTAAGATGTCAACAAAATGCACAAAAAATTAACAATGGATCAGCTGAATCGAGGGGTTTATCTTCCTACCTGTACCACCCAATAGTGTTTTCCTGAGGTGAAGCTTTGTTTGCCCAGAACTGAGACGCAGGAGTCGAACCTGCGTGGGTCATCAGGAACAGTGACCTTCCTCTGCTGGCTGCCGAGACACACCTGTGGATCACCACCACCATCGTCAACAACAACATCCTGTTTTTATATAACTTGAATAAATCAGTAAAGGCCATCATTGCCATGTAATTATTGTCAGTCATCAACCTCGTAAAATTTGTCCGTATGTTCAGTTTTGTTGCCAATTACCACACCTATTCACAGTAGACATTTTTTGTTGCGTAATTAGTCAGTCATGAGTTCAGGAAAGCTTGTTGAACTCTCATTTGCAAGAGACACTAGTACCAATTATGCGCATCACAAGACAGTTACTCAACAATCACGTGCAGCCAGTCTAATTAGAACAATCACAATTATTATTGGAAATACAAGCTAGTAAAATGTGTCTAACCTCAAACCAACCTCTCTGGTGTCAAGGCTGACCGTGAGGTCAGTGTGGTGTCTTTACAATCATATACTGTATCAATTAAATCTCCATTTTAAAAAAGGACAGGTTTGGCAACAGCTGTGGTTTGCACTCCTCTGAAAGGCACAACAATCTTTAAATTAAGAGGGAGGTCTGGAGTTCAGTGAAAAGAGACTGAAACCTGAAGTTCTGGTTTTAAACAGGGCTGGCATATGAGATGGTGTCATCAGCATAAAAATAGAGCTGAGTGGGAAAATAAATATATGTGTATATAACTAGAAAAGAGCAAGAAGCCTAATGTTCATACTCTGCTGAATTCTTACCAGGGAGATATATTTTCAAACAACTGTAAGTAGAATCACCACAATCCTACAGAAAGCAGCTTACAAATGTTTCCATTTCAGCTCTTACGGTTTTTTTATCGGGGGACAGAATCAGCCAGCCAGCAGCTGTTGCAGGATCCAGAGTCACATCCACTGAAGAGGAACACAATAAATGATGAGAAATATGATATTTGGATCATTTAACTCCAGGTTTACAGAGTTTTAAGAATGATTCACCCAAAAAGCTATACATACCTGCATACTGACTGATCTTGTTCACCTCTACAAAAGAAAAAGAAACAACATAAAAAGTTGCATGTACTTGAGACTTAATGTAGATTTGAGTGAGCTTTAGCATACAAGCTTTGGTGAACACCATCAGATATATCAAAGACAACGTTTTTTAAAGCATGAATCCTACACATGTAAAAACACCCTAACAATAATTTTGTGAAAGAAGTTGCTGACCTTCTGCAGACAGTTTCTTTTCGAGTTCATGGCAGACGTCAACCAGCTGAGAGAAAGCTCTCCTCACTATTCCTGTGTAGTTTTCTGCAGAAACTTTGACTGCAGACCAGTCCCTGGTGGACAGTTGAGCACTCAGAGAGGGAAAACTCTGCAGAAAATCAGGAGTGCAAAGAAAAAATCTGTCTAATCAGGGAATGTGTAAATACATTTAATATTCCGTATCTTTGATATAAACAATATCGAGCAGATGAAAACATGAATAGTGGGCATTTTCGTGGGTGTGGGACTTTCAAACCTGTATGAGGTGAAGAGGGTCCTCAGTGCTTTCCAGGCTCTGCAGCTCAGTGCATCTCACTTGCAGTTCGTTGGTCTCCTCTTCGAGCTCCTTGAGAAACCCCTCTGCCCTTTTCTCAATTGCTTCCTGTTTCTGCTCGACCTCCTCCATGAGCAGAGCCTGGTTCCTCTCAATGGCAGTTATCACCGTGGTGACGGCCTGAACGCTTGTGTGTATCACACTTTCTTTATTTAACTGTAGACAGCCACAAATAACTGTTAATTTATATTAACTGCTAAAAATGCAAATGTAAGAATGTAACATGATAGCACCTCTCACTAAATAAAGTGAAAACTTTGTTCTTCTCACACAGAAAGGGAGTACTCAGTTTCCATTTTATCCCTTGGTTGAGCTGCTTAATTGTATGGTAGACAATAAAACAATAAAATCCTCTTTGATTTTCATGATTTCATGTTTGTTTTTTTTATGCTAAATGCTAACTCCAGGATGTTAACATGTTCAAAACAATAAAATCAACATGCTGATGTTTCCAAGGTATAATATTTAATAAGTATGCCATTTTATCAAGGAAACATGCCAACAAAGTGTAACTGGGTCATCAGTTTTGCAGGTACTTATTCATACAACTGTTGAGATGTTTCAGTTAAGACCAATTTGGTGAACCAACAGACCTACCAAGATTAAGTTTTTAAAAGTCGAGAAAAACAACTTTCTGCAGCATAAATGTTCATGTTGATAATTTAAAATCATTAAAATAAAACACTTACTTTGCTCAACTCAACTGCACCCTTGATCTCCTCAAACCTTTTGATTCTGGCCTGGATCATGTGTTGATACTCTGCTTCAATACTCCTCATCCGAGACTGTAAAGATGAAGCATAAACACATTTGTTCCAATATAGATCAGTTTCCTATAGAGGCAATACGTCATTTAATAAAATAAAGAGTTGAATTAAAAGTATTGTTTTGCCAAAAATGACTGAATGTACAAGTTAAAGGTAGATTAAACAGACCCCTATTCCTCACCTTGATCTTGGCACTTTCCCTCTCCAAGGAAATAACCTCGTGGTGCCTGTGGTCCCTCTCCATACATTTCATGCAAATAGGTTTCCGCTCTCTCTTGCAAAAGTTTTCCAGGAGCATGTTGTGATGTCTGCAGAGGTGACTGTTGATGAAGGTGGCTGGATCTGTCAGCCTGTGCTTCGTCAGCACTTGGTCCCTCAGATGAGTTGTCAGGTGATTTTCACAGTAAGACGCCCGGCAAACGAGGCATGACTTGACAGCTGTCGCCTTGGCTTCCTGACAGATGTCACAGGGAATGTCCTCTGATTTTGAATATTGTTTTGTCATAATTCTCTTTGGGGGAGCTGGCTTGTATTTTGGCTTTCCCTTCAAAGACCTTTGGATTGAATAAGAGCTTGGTTATTTGAGTCAAGCATTAAACAAAGTGCCTATAATCGTCTCTGAATTGGATAACCTAAGATATCGTTTACAACTGTATACGCAAGAAAATCAGAATATCAACTGACCTTTTAAATTGCTCTGTGATTTCCTTTAATCCAACATTGATTCTGAGTTCTGGGCGGTTTTTGAAGGCCTCTTTGCACAGCGGACACTCTGACTTATGTCTTGTATCCCAAAAACGTTTGATGCATCCCCGGCAGAAATTATGCCCACATGGGATGGAGACAGGATTGTTGAAGATATCCAGGCAGATGATGCACCGGAACTGCTCCTCGGACAGCATTGAGGCCATGTTTCTGACAGAAGAAAACAGTTGTGCTGATTTATTGTATGTACTAAAACCTAAATATACTTTTGAAAAGAAATTGCTCAAATAGCTTTTTTGACAGATTACATACATCATTGTTAACCTTAACCTACATTTAAGTAAATTGCTTCAATAATTTGACTTAGAGAGGGAAATATCAGCCATAAATATAATGGATTGCTTATTATATGTTAAAACCTTTTGAAACACATCTACCCAGACTTTTTTTTTTCCATAACAACTATATTACACAACAGGTTGATTATGATGATAATGATGAAATAAAAAAAGAACACGCTAGTTCAAACTTTATTCCAAATTTTGAGTTCAAAATTAAACAAACTGTTCAACATTATATGCCAAAAAAAGTAAAAAAAAAAAAAAAAAAAAGAAAAGTAAAAAATATAATGTAACGGGTCACACAAGAGTAGAATTACATTATATCCAGATGACATTTTACTTATCATGTCAAAAATAAAAAAGTATTACTTTGATGGACTGTACATCTTTACCAAAAAATTGCAAAAGTTATTTTATGCGGATGACATCTCTCTCTCTCTCTGTGAAACATTAAATAAAATAATAAAACAACAGCTAGTCTCTGTAACAGTAATATGTATACTGATTCAAACATGTCATCTTAAATCAATTTACCATTCTGCAAAGCCAGAGAAAAAAATCATATCTACTCACAGTATCACTAAGATTTAACTACAAGCAACATCATTAGATTTGAACACAAATAATAGTTATTCAAAGCACAGCAGCTCTAGGTATGACTCAAAATGACTACAGTGAAAATGTTTTTAAATTCCCAAACTCCATGCTAACTTTGGGATATCCACATCAGTCTGCCTAAATATAAGTTTAAATTAATGTTATGTTAATTACATATATATTACATCTATTAAATGTTGATATTCTCTCCTCATCATTGTTTCAGTATTGTTATCATATTACTATTCTGCCCCACCAACATCATATTTTCTTGTTGTTTATCTTCTTACTATGATACCATAATATGCACTACCAGAATAAAAGATAATTGGCCAACCATTCAGGCCTTTTACTCACTGAATGACTGATTATGGGCTTGGAGAACAACAACAGGCTCTGCCTTCATGAACCAAAGTTACCGTAAGCATGCCAAAGTAGAACACAACAGTAAATACCAGTAACTTATTATCATCATATTATTATATTATTTATGCATTACCATCAGCATATCAGTCCTGTGGCAACCAAAACAGTTACCACGTATCTTTCTTGATTTCGCCTTTTGGGTTTCTACTATTCATATACATTTTTTACTATTATCAAGAAAACATTTTAGACTGCATATGTAATAGCAGACAGTTAAGACACTTGCACTAATATTTGACTTGGTATTAATTGCTAATACTACTAATAATATGTACTTTTTATATGAACACCAATTATGAAAAACATCCATTTATATTACACCCACGTTATTGTTGACTATAGATTGCTGCAGTTTATTGTGTTTAATCCTGTGATCTATGTATATGATGTCTGTCTGCAAAGTTCTTCCAGGTGTTTAAATCGAGCTGTATGACCTCTTATGCACATTGTTATTGAAATATTTAAAGTCTAAATTAATGTACCATAAAAACTGAAGAGCTCATGTTTATGCATGTTTATGACATAACAAGTGTGTCATTAGCCACTGAAATGTAGTTTTCCACTTTTGTCTCCATATAAGTAAGTTTAAGTTTGTAATTCTGATGTTCAACCCGAGGTGTTTTTATTTTCGTTCGGTAAAATGCAATTGTTCTACAGGTGCATGCTTCCCTCCCAAATTCGAACTGACATGTCTGGTACTTTTGCTAACTCTGGGATCTGCAATATATTTAATACCACAGACAGTGTTTTTAGGTCAAAGAAAGAGCTTTACTTGAAGTCAAAGCCTACAGATTCTCAGGATGATTTGGGAAATCTGAGATCTGATGTGACGTAAAGGAAAGTTGCCGCGCAGGTGAAATCCGAGAAGTAGTTCAGAGAATATTTCTGGAACATTTTGAAACACGTTATGCTGCAATTGTCTTTATGTGCAGCAAACTACTTGCGCAAGAATGGAAATAAAAACAGAGGAAGAGGAAGCAACCCAAAAGGGATGGATAAAGTGCTAAAAAGGAAATAGTCCAGGAAGGAACAGGATTATTGTATGTTTCTTTCCAATTGTTTTAGCACTGATCATAAACTCATGCAAAATCTGGACTTTAAAAACGAATTCAAGGGGTAAAAGGCTTTTGTTAAATTGTACCTCAGATGCAAAGTATTTTCCTTTAGAGAAATCTTTCTTACATTATTTATTTCCAAGTAAAAGCTAAGGCTACTGATATATAATAACACATAATCTGTTTTACTCTCTCCACTTGCTGCCTTGTATAAATAATGTCTTACCTGTGGGTCCCCAGACAGGTACTCCTTAACAGACGTGTTGACGGCTGCTGTGTGTACAAGGTAAAAATGAGACTCTTTCTAAAATAGACAAGGATACAAGTTCAAAAGTTCCTCCCACACAAGACATGTTCAGGAATTCAACAAGTAATTCTGGTTCTCCCTCTGAGCCTTAAACAATGACAAGTCTTGGCATTTTTGGCTGCTTTCCCGAGCAGCTATTAAAATGGTAACTGAATGTTACTGACTCTGTAGGTGATTTCCAGTTACAAGATGGACTCTGCATCTGCATTAGAGTTAAAACTGGAGGGAAATATACAGTTTTTCTCAGTGGAATGGCCGCCTGTAGGTGTTTTGTGTGCATATGTGAAAATGCATTACATATTCATGAGCAGAGGAATGTGCAGAAGAAGGAATATATCACTATGTTTAAACAACTTTTTGTCGGTGTCCATACATTTGGTTAAATTGGGAGAAGCACTGCTTTAATTAGATGTACATTGCATATTAAACTCAATTTGGACAACTCAGGCCTAAATTCACATGTCCACTCCTTGTAATTGTTGCTCCGCAGGGCTCTTCAGACATCCTGCACCTCCCTCTCTTGATCCCCAAATATTTCAGCTTTTGTTTGTTATACACAGCCAAGACTCTCATTAACCTATAATTTGATCTAATTTTGGAATTCAGTTCAACCAAAGCATGCGTCGTTTTGTTCTTTGTTGGCACTGCAGCATAAGAAAGAAAGACACAAATCCAGGAGAGCAGCTGAAGCAAAGTTCATTTTTGTGTCTATGACCTGTCTATCAAAATCTCGTAGGATAGGAGGTGGAGACAGTTTGTCCTCTTAAAATCCTACCTCAAATAGTTGTGAGTAATTAGTGTCTGATGATGGCGGTCTAGATGTCAACGCCACGGAAACTTTCATTTTAACATTTCCCCTCTTATATTGTTAAACCCTACAGCACACTACACAGATAAACACATGATCAAATTGAATGAATAAATCAAATCTGTGATCATTCCTCCAGACCCCTCATGTCTTATTGACCTAAGTTTGCCCGACAGTTTTAAATATAACTTAATTATGTGATTATGCTCAGGTATTTGTCTTGGCTTCCACTGAATAGGCGTGACAGTCTGATTGATGAATGAACAGGTAGAGATGAGATAATGGGTGTCCTGACGGCATTGCCATTAATTACTGGGTGGAGAACCCAGTTGTTGTTCCATTTAATTATATGTTTGCGTTAAACCTTCATTCGTGACTCTGGGATGTCGCAAAACTGTTGGTTTGTTGAAACGCTGAAAAACGACCCACACTTACACATTTCTGACCAACTTGTGTGGTTGCATGAATGAGTGAAGAAGAGGCACATTGCTACATCCCCACAAACACTTTTCGGTGTAAAAGATCTCCAACCAACAGATGAACTTGAACTTTTCTCCGGTCTTTATGACAGTGAGATCAGGGTGTGATGCAGATCCAAGCAACTATCTTCTTTTTTTTACTCTGCTTCAGTTGTCAAGCCCAAACCACACAAGTTTATTGTTTGGTTTACTGCTTTTGGTATTGTATTCGCCAAACCTTAACAATACTATAACAGCAATGTGCAGAGAAGGAAAAGAAATCTTTATTACTGAACGTATTCTGAGGTTTGTAGAATCGTCCAGCATCTATGATCGCGTCTGGAATTAGATTAAGTAGAAGCCCTGTGCACCACTATATTATGTGGTTTTCTTATTTTGTAAACAATCATGTGGATTATAATTATTATTACTTTATTGTGTGGGTATAGGCACTAGCCTGAAGACATTATAATTGTTAGTACAGATGCAACATATACTTACAACAAGTCCTTCAAATTAAAAGAAGATACAATAGGAAAGGTTTTCTGACTTGATGCCGCATATCGATGGGGTGACATAATATTGCAATAAATGTATGAGTTAAGAATGACTGGAAGACTTCATTAAACCCTGTCATGCCATCGATATAGTTAGGGATTCAATAAACCATGAGATGTCAGAAACATCCTGCTGAGGTAGAGACTGGATGTCTGGATGGATGCGATGTGCAATGGATGAAGAGCACATGTAAGTCTTCCTGATTAAATTCACATGACCTTCATTTGTCTGTTTCCTCCAAAACTGTCACTGTTCATCAGTTTTGTCATTTGCTACTGCTAAGGTTTGGTTAGCTTGGGTGGTTAAAGTCATTGAACAACCCTAATTATGAAAAACAAATTTAAAAAAAGTGCTATTTGGTTGAAAATGGGACTTTGCAGTATGTATATAAGTCAGAAATAGCTTAAGGCATATTAGCTTAGCTTAGCCTATGGTGACATTTGACATTTAGCTGCATGTTAGATCAGGCTAGCAACGAGTAAGTTACTTTCTGTTTATTTTCCATTTGAGTTTTTCAATGGAGATAGACAAAAAGAAATGGGCGGACCTCGAACCTGACACAACAAATATTTCTTTTGTTTTAAACATCAAGTTTCATCTGTCTTTGTTGCAGGCAGAACATCTTGTTGAGATCGCTTTGTCTTTAATGCATAAGATGGAAATAAAAGGCCATTGTGTGTGGTATTAAGAGCTTACTGTATTTTTCAACAATTGTGACTCATATTTACAGTTTTAGATATGAATCTAAAATGGACCGATTTAATTCTCTTCATTCATCCTCATAACCTTGAAAACTCGTTCATTCACTGATCATTATGAAGTCCACCAGGCTTTAATCTGTGTTTTTTTTTATCACAAGTTCAATCTTTACAACATTTTTCAGTGCATGGTAAGTCAATGATTTGTTGAGGTTTGGTTTAAAGTGTATAACATGGAGATGTTGTACATCTTGTGCAAACATCTGAATGAAAAAATAAGTGACGTCAGCTGGGTTGGCATGGGGTCGCCCACAGAAGTTATTCTTTAGATACAAACAGCCATCAGAGCTTTTCATTGCAGAACCCAAGTCAAATCAGTTTAACCCCAAATAATATGTTAAGCATTTTTACACACTACCTTCTCTTTCATTTCAAGTGGTCCACACAAATAAAATGTGTTTGATATTGTGAATTCTGAAATGACCTTCACATGTGTTTCCGTAATGTCGGCATTACAGTTGAAGGTTGGTTGGTTGGTTGGTATAACACTTAAATGACTTGGTTAATATATATTTTTATTTTTTAAAAAAGAAAACTACTTGCTGCAGGCAGGATACAGGTAGGAAGAATCAAAGTAAGACACTTTGTTTGCCCGACCCTCCATGCCAACCACCTCCGTACGAAGTTTTGTGGCCTTGTCCAACAACAGAGCAAAATATAACTTATCGGACACTAACCGGGGGTGGGATGCCTCAAGAAGAGTGCGAGGAAAGCTTGTCCTACCTTGAACCTTAAACAAGTCACATTTGTACGACCTTGCCAAGCAATTTTAAACTTCCAGAGAAACAAAGTTTGGAGCAGAGCATTAATGTGAAATGAGGAATGTGGATCAACGACAGCAGCTTCCAAGAACTAATTCGACCTCGATAACAAAGCCAGTGATATACTTTTATGTAACCCTGATGGTCTTTGTTTAACGACGCGTTTGCTCTTTGCATCCTCTTAGAATCACTCTGCGACGCTGAATGAAAGTTGTCACACAGGAGAGTCTCGCCGCTAAGAAATCAGCAGCCTTCTCGTGGCAGGACAGCCGTGTCGACCAGTGTTTGAAACTCTTTTGACATCACTGAATCAGGCGTTGGCACATCAGTCCAAACACACCCTGATGTCAACGTCTGATAATGATATCAACATCTTCAACATGCAGATTGGCATCCCGTTGGTCTCTGCAGCTTCACACCCTGCACTCAACCTGACACTATTCACAGTTGTGCAGAAGAAGAAATGCATAAAAACGTCCTCTAGTCATTTTTTCCTTATTTACTTTGACATACGCTAATTAATTACAGATGTAATGCCTGACGTCATTATGAAAGGAACTGTCATTTTAAAAAGCCTTTTGACAAGTATAAACTCAGTTTACCACAGCAAGCAAGACTGGATGGGCCCAGAGAAGATATGAATGTAGAGTTTAACTACTGTCTGTGGTGTTATAGTGAGATTTAATTAACACTGAAATGGACATTACACTTAATTATTGAATAAATACATCATCAAAGAACAACGTGGGTCAGTTTTTGAGTTCAAGGTGAACTTTTTTCTTTGTTTTATTTTAAAACAGGATCTTTTTATTCAAATAAAACAAAAAAAAAATTTTTCCTAACTTTTCTTTGTTGCACCATCAAAGCTATTTTGCACATCCACCACCAACAGTGTTGTATACCTGTATTACTATCTGTGTTTGGGTATTCGTTTCAATTTAGTTGTATAGATTATATTTTACGTTCATTGCCACCAATTACTCGATGGGATTGTTGTGCACATGACAATACATTCTTAATTCTTATAAAAAACACAGTTTGATAGCAAATAGCATCTTCCCTACATTACTAAAGGGCAAGCATTGAAAATTCGTTTGGGGCACATTATGCTGTCTGTTTTGTGGGACAGTATGTTCCCTGGCAAAGCTTAGTGCTATCGGTCTTCCTCTTCCTGAGTGGTATCAAAATAATAATAGTTTGTAATAAGTTATAATTATAGTGGCGTAGCTCATAGGTGAATGTACGCTGTGATTACTTTGCGCGCTGCAGTTTCAGTGAAACATAAACAGATGTAAACAAAGACGAGGAGCCTCGGACAAGCGGACAATAAACCGCAAACAAAAGGGGAAGGTAGTTATTAATTTTGAGAACAATCGTAAAAAGCAGAAGAGACAGAATGTTCTTTATTAATCATTTCACTTGGCTTTTTGAACGTTTTTTTAATCTAAGCTGATTTAACAGTGTGAGAATTGAAATCCAGTGGAGTCCATTTTTTCTTCTTTCTCTTTTTTTTTTGCTTTTGCTTTTTTTTGCTTTGCTTGTGTTTCTGAATCTGGGTGAGTCACGTAGACAACACACAGACACACATTTAAACGAGTGTGTCGGACTGATTTACGAGTCCAAAGAAATAAAACAGCTGTCAGTTAAAGCACAAACACACTGATTTATGTTTTTTTTTAATGCTGTCATGACTTGTTTTGGCCCCACCTGGTCTCCGTACATATCGTACATGTGGCACATTTCATTCTGCATGCTGCTTTTACGGTGTGTAGAACAGAAAGATTATCCAGCCGCAGTGTTAATTAGGTGGTGGAGCGAACACGGAATAACAACATTGAGATTTTAATGGAAAAAGCAAAACAAAAGATTATGTGAATGCAAGAAACATCTCTCTTTTCGGCAAACTGCATTAAGTTCATCGATGGCAAAAGAAACGCTCAGACACTGCTGAAGCATGTGCACTCGGATTACTTATCTATCACAGATAATTGATTTGTTTGATTGATTGATAAGTGTTTCCCATGCAGGAGTGTCAGTTTCATAAACCAGTTTCTCCTTCGTATTATATTTTTAGTTCAAATTCAACTTGTAGTTATTCTTTTTAATCACGTTATTCAGTATTCAGAAAGTTGACATAGAGATGTTGTCATATCGAAAACATTTAGATTTTCCTCTTCATTAGAGACGTGGAGGTGTGTGTCTGTGTTGCACTTTATCGCCACCTAGCGGAAAAGACAGAAAGTTGAGGGAAATGACTACAGATTTATTCACTGAAGAGAGTTCACTGAGCGAACATTTTGCATTACCTGTCTTCCTGAACCACCATATTATGGAATAAAATAAAAATAATGATCTATTAAACTCTTTTGTGGTTAAAAATAACTGTAATATATCTCTTTATACAAAATATGCACTTCATGATTTATTCACTTCTCATCATTTCCACATTTCTCTATGTAATTTCACGATTCTGAATCATGGAAATGGATTAAATTTGATTACATAAGATATAAGTCAGAAAAACTAACCCACAACATAATGTATATTTCAAATATGTCATTGCTCTTTTACCATACCAGTCTTGGTGAAGATATTTCTTGACATGTGAAATTGTCAGACTTGTTTTCTGGCATCACTGGCTTACATGAAACATTTGTTAGTATAATCTCATATTTTATTTGACGGTTTGTACACTCGTGATAAAAGAAGACACTTCTCCGCTCGAGCTTTGCATCTGCTTTACATCCTTGATACCTGCTGAGATCATGGAAAGAAGTTTTCAATCCACCCATGCTTCATTTAAACCGGCACTGACATTTAACGAAGAGGCTATGAAGCAGAAAGTTTTCATGTTCAGTTCATGTTAAAGGCTGTAATGTACGATAACATGACAAATATTAATATGTAGGAGCAGTTAGACCTTCATGTTGTTCAGTGCTTGGTTTAGTGAATCCCTGCATCTTTGCATATTTGGGTAACATGTAAAAAATATTTATAACAATAAAAATCTTCTACCCATTGGTTTTTATGTCACAGAAACCTTAATACTTAATAAATAATTGATACATTTCAGCAGGTTATGGTAGATTTGAGCAAATGTTACTTAATCAGGGGTAAAATGTGCATTTATTGGGGACTATTTTAAGTAGGGGATGAATATACGTTTGGTTTATCAGCACTCAAGATAAACTACCATGTGATCCAAAGCAGTAAAACTCACTCTGGTTGTTCTCTGGTAATACTTGATCAAAGATTTCAGTATTTTTGAGATTTTTTGACAATAATAAAGGAAATATCTCTATAAAGGCATATATAGTATCACCAGCTTTTTCCAGCTGGTCTGTCATTATCATAAAACAATGAGCTAAAGTTTTTATCAACATATTTTTTTATTACTGTTTCTCACAAATTAAAATCACACGGAAACTTATACAACTAATAAATGAAGTGTTCAAGTCAGCCACACTTAAACAATCGCTGTTAAACTATCAAATACACAGTACAAAGGGAAAAAGAGCACATTTACACAAGAAGACAATTAAGGACAAATAAATACCATGAATAAATAACTCACATATCGAAGCTTGCAACAGCCTCAAAACTGATACAAAAAAAGAAAAAGAACCACTGGAAAATGAAAACAAAAGCATAAATCTGACTTTAATAGGATGTTTAACACAGAGTTCATCAGAGCCTTTAAAATCTTTTTTAAAATTTTCACACAGACAGGTTAGTTATTACATAATTATTATTATGAGTATAATTGAACAATCTGATATATGATGATAAATGGTGAATGGTACTCTAGTGCTGCATCAGTGAACAAAGTGAGACATTACGTCACTACGTCTGTTTTCTTCTCCTCTCTGTGGAAGATGCTGCTGCCGGGCTTCTTTATCCAAGAAACTTTGAAATGCTTTCCAATCCCCGTCTCATTGAGCTTCCTCTCAATCTGAAAAACATTTATACACATTAACATGGATATTTGCATGAAAAGGTGAAATAAGTATCATTTAAAAAACACAGATTAGATTCTTCTCTGTTCAGATTCTACTGTATTGCTTAGGAAAAGTGTTTTTTTTTTTACTTTCTAATTATGTTTATTGGCATTGAGATGCAAATATAAAATCGAGTGTGATGATGACAGTTACCAGGCTCAAGGCGGTCTCCGTCACAGAGGGGTCGTTCAGGTCGATTGTGGATTTCAGCGCCTCCACCTTAATGTTAAATACGCGTTTCTTGGCTGGTGGTGAAACAGAAACACAGCTCAAATGTTAAGTAGGTGCAAATATGAAACACAATGCTGTTTAATAAATTAAAATAACTCACTGTTCTGGCACACAAATTGTATTTTTTTGGCACAGTGGTTTGCCACCCACTTTCCGAGATTGGTGGCGTTAAACACAGTGGCGGCACAGTTGTCGATTAAATTTCTCGGGTGTCCGTCTACCCAGTTTTCAAACGTACTGTGCCCGCCGCCGGACCACCATACCCAGGAGTGTCTGTACAGGCCGATCAGAGCCATCTCGGTTCCAGTCAGCGTCTTGATCAGCGCGTGCTCCTCGTGGTTCCTCACGCTGGTCAGGTCTGAGTAATGCTCCCTGCAGTATGCAAGAGCGCCGCCCCAGTTCCTCTTCTCGGTTATGAAGAAATGTCTCTTGGCGGACGGATCTGAAAGATTTGGGTTTATTGTGCATACGAAGACACGTAAGAAGATTCAGATAAAAGAGCAATTTGGATCAACCAGTTTTCAAAGTTGCTAATTACATTTCTGTCAGATGATTTGGTTCTGCTTTCCATTAATTAAATTGGGACTACTCGTTAAAAAGTGAAGTAATAAAAACCGTGAAATCTGCCTTGAAAACTATTGAAAAGGGTTTCTTAAAGTTCATTTTAAGTTTAATGGGGAAAACAAAACACATTTTATTGCATAAAAGTGAAATTAAAGTGGGGCCGATTGCTTATTTTTCTGCTGGGAATAACAAATCCAAACTAAATGTGTTGTCACCCACCGAGTTCGTCTGTATTGTTGTAGCAGACGAAGGCGTACGGCGTGCCGCAGGACGTATCAAACCATCTGTCTTTCATGACGACGCACAGGGTGGCGCGCCCCCTCACGTCGTTTGGTTCTCCTGTGTTCCACCTCCGATAGTTCCCTTCTCCTTCCTCGTACATGTCTGGGTCTGTCAGGATCCACCTCCAGCTTTGGGGGTGGTTGTGCAGGCCGAACCACACCTCTCCCTGGTGGCCGCTGCCCACGGCCTGGATCAGCCGAGCCACGTCCGCGTGGTTGCGAATGCTCGCCAGGTCTCCATACTTCTCCCTGCAGTAACTCTGAGCTTCGTGCCACGTCTTTGGCTCGTCGATGAAGTAGTAATTCCGAAGGCACGAGCAGAGCCCTGAAAAGAAAGGGACGCTTACCACACAGCAAGGACAGGAAGTGCATCCAAGACGGTGATAAACCGCTGCTGGATAAAAAAAAATACGACCGGTTCACGATCTGTTTGGTCGAGTTCAACAAGCAGGATTTAGGTTTTGGAGAAACAGCTTGGATTAGATCAGAATTACTAATCTAATTTGCACCTCTGGCCACCTGTATGAGTGAAATAATAATGAAGAGACGATTTCCTAAACAGCAGTTGCTGAAAAATGCGCATCAATTTACATTTTCCTTCGCCAATTTCATGGATGTTTTGTTTCAATTTGTGCTGCCTTTGAATGAAAATCTGACGCCGTTTATGACCACTTCAACAATCTTTGTTAAAAAAATCTATCTGTAGTGGTGTGTAGTAGTCCAGTGTCACCAAAACTACCTAAGTATGTATTTAATTGGCATTACTATAAAATCATTAAGAGTAACTTCACTGAAGGAGGTCACACTGGCGGCCTTAACGTGACTCTGTGTTACCATCAAGAAGGAGAAACATTTTCATTTAAAAGTTCATGTAAAGACGTGGTACCGATCATCAGAAATCAGAGGTGGGGTGAGACAGCGCTGTCAATAAGCCATATTCACTTTTGGATCAGCAGCAAGTTTTGTGGGTTTTAAAAATGAAAGACGAATCTGTTGACTTTTCATGCAGCTGAACTAAATTGCACAGTTTGGATATATATGTTATTTCTTTTTGCGCACATGTTCTTTCTTCTAAATGATTTTGAGTGTTGTTTAAGAATTTCATGTAATGGTTGTTCACATGATGACAAAAATCTTGAAGGATTGCTGTGAAAAAGTTGGATGAACTGTGAGCATGTTAGAAAGGATGCTGCTATTTTCTACAAAACCGAGCACAAATGTACGTTCAGACTGACCTGATAGGAGGAGAGTACAAATCGTGACCCTGCTAATACCTGAGGATGAGAAACATTATAAAAAAAACACATATTGAATCATTAACATGTCATTTATTCATTATTTTGAGCTGCCTTCTTAAAGGCAGAGTAAGCTGGAGTTTATTAACCTCTGTGGAGATATAATATATACGTCTGTAAATATCTAAAATATGCATTAAGACTCCACTTTCCTCTGCTTTTCTCAGGATAACAAGACTTTTCTGAGGCATTTTTTTACCTGGACACACTGGACTGCAGGCTGGTGACATCTCCAAACTCCTCAGTTCTTCCCCTTTATCTAAATCTCATTGACTTTTTAAGTCATTAACCCGGACAGACGCTCAAGCAATGACCTTTTTCCTCATCTTTCTCTTATTTCCCTTTCCTACACGGTGAAGTTTGATCCCCTCGCATGCAAAGCACTGTCTCAGCTCCTCCTGCACATCCTTTTGGGACATTAACGTAGAGCAAAGCCTCCACCCCACCCTTCAAAGACTCCCACAAATACCATTAAAAGTCAAAATACGAATATACAGCCATCCCTGGAATGACAATTTAAGGTTATTCATAAAGGAAAACAGTTATCATTTGAGCCTGATTGACATTTTATAGTCCTCAAAATGGGAAAATAACTAAATTTCCATAAAAATATAGTGTAGTCTTTGTGCACGGTGCATGTTTAAATAACTGTGACCGGTAACTGTGATTCTCCGACGATAAAACTGCAGTGTAGCATAAAGTCATGGATGGTTTAGGAAATGTTTGCTGCGGCCTTGTGTTCAACCATGCAAAGCAGATGTAAAGCCGTGCGGCCTCGCCTGATGCAAACGACATGCTAACGTGAGGTGACGTGCGGTTCCCTGTTTGGATGGTTGAAGTATATCTTTAAAAGTGAATTTAGAGATGGTATGTATTTATTTAAAAGAAACTTACATCGGACGAGCCCTGATTCATGAGTAGTGATTTCTTTGTTGAGTCTGATAACCTTTCTTTCAAGGTTTTATCATGGCGAGGCCTCATTTACAAGTATGTTGATCAGTGTACAAACTACGGAAGCCTGGAGGGGCAAATAAAACAAAACAAAAAAACAACAACAACAAATAATAACAGTTTATTTAAATGCATATTTCTGAATTTATATTTGTTTAGGTATAAGGTATAAGTTATTAAAATGGTTCATTAGACATATTTTATTTTCCAGGAAAAAAAACACCTTTTCCCTGATCGGATTAGTTTTTTTTGTGTGATTTTAGGTCCACTACATGTATGTCAAAATGAAAAAATGCGTCCGGCTGAGCTGGAAAAACGACGCCAAACAGGGCAAGGTAAACAGTTTTTTAGGTGAAATATGATGATCAAAAGTTGCCAAAAATGACCAATCATACCCTGGACTCCGGAGGGTTCAATCCTATTTATCACATGGGTTAGTGTTGTATTTCAGCATCTTGTGGCTGAAATATGTATTACAACAAGAAACAATTTTCCAACCTGCCTCATTAACTGTCCCAGTAAACAGATCTAATGACCCTTGATTGAAAGGTTATATGTTTTCTTGTTGGCTATCACCCTTTCACAAATAGTGAAGTACAAACAGTCCCCAGCTACATCCTCCAGGAACGTAACAGAAAACTGCAGATGAACATTTGACCGAGGCTGCTTGGTGCTATCAGTTTACTGCGATCTATCCAGGAAGGATTACACATTTCTA
>JAOXYL010000051.1:3989363-4001392 GCA_028564955.1 Terapon puta | reverse complement strand
TGCCAGGGCCAACTTCCTGGAGATGCATCATCACCTCCAACAATTCTGGTGTTCCTCGGAGCCAGGCCACATTCTGACCAAAGAAAAGAGTTAAACATGGAATAACTCTCGGATAGGATTGTAGTCGACTGTTTGTTGAAGGTAAATTAATGCTGCCTTTATACCATATATGCCATACATGCTCGTACACAGTTAAAAAGAAACTTTGGATTTTAACATCCTGAGAGACCAAATCTGACATAAGTCATCCATATTTTTTTGTGTATTCTGGGACCACAACACGATGTCACCCATATCTACAGGCATCAGGGCATTTCTTTGAGGGATGGAAAGAAATATGAGGGACTTAAGAAGTCAGATGTTCACTTACTTGACTGTGATTGACAACCTGAAATTTTCAAACAAAGAAAGAAACACATTAGGTCCATTTGGTTGACATGATGATATTTAGTTTTGATATTGCACCTCTTCCTCTGCCTGCCTTAAATAACTCACTGCTCTTTGGACACTGAGGTCAAAAGGAGAAACAGTGCAGGTTCACTTTCTTTCCAGCATGAATAAGTTTTAATTTGTAATGGCACAATAATGGAAAACATGTTGGTGTTCATGCAACTTTTCTGCCCCAAAAGGCTAGAGATAAGATAATTGATGGAAAAACTTAAGTAAATACACCAGTATTTTTCCTCGTCCATTACTTTCCTATTTCATCATTTAAAATAGAGAAACAGAAGTGACAGAAATTCAATTTTAAGGTCGACAATGATACACTTAAGGTCATTCAAAATGTGGAAAGTTTTTTCTGTGAAAGATTTCGTTCATAATGTCAAGAGTAAAATCAAAGACTAGCCCACAATGTCTTTTATTTTGAATCTTTGAGTCTGGAGAATTTTCCCCTTTGGTCCTCTTTCCCCTCATGCACTTATGAAATACTTTGGTATGGAAAAGCTGTTCATCACTTTGACTCCCATTGCTGAACTGCACTGGGAGAGGCTGGTGTGATGTATTCATATTTAAATAGTTACAGGCAGGATTAGTAGTCTTCAACAAGTTACTTATGCCCCTTTACCTGAGCAGACATGAGCAGAGAAATGAGAATAATGTGTAATATCATAAATCATATCTTACCTTTGGATGAGAGAATGATCACCACAGTCAGACTGCACAGAAAGTGTTGGAGAGCCATCTTAGCTGTGCCTCCTTCACTTTGTTCTCAATTTTCTATACATATATATCCTTTACACAGCTCCACCCACATGGTCATATGTTGTGTTGAACTATCATTATTTTTTACCTTCATTCACCATTAAAAAGTTCTTGTGCATCCAAACGTTTCAAACCTGTTTGTCTCCATGCCTGAGTTTGTCTGCAGTTCACATGTACAATAGGCGTACAATGGAGACAAAGAGCAGAGGAATTCATTTATTGTAAGAGTGTATAGGTCTTTTTAATTGGGCTTCTCATAATGTGCACACAGCTGAATGATGGCACCTATTTACTGCATTGCACGAGGATGGATGTGCCAAGTTTTAGCCCTTTCTGGTTCAGCCCTGCACCTGTACCTGTCAAGGAACAGCAACACCTACACATTGTGTAAAGATTTTTCAAATGCACCCATTAAAAGTTTCAGATTAAATAACCCCCTAACCTAATTTGACAAAGTGAAACCAATGAAATCTCATTCTCTTTAGTAAAAAGCACAGCAGAAGCAAGCAGTGTATTTCTCACATTTGCCCCAGGCAGAGGAGTGGAAAGGGTGGGTCAAAGGGTATTAATTTATCAATGAGATGAGATAGTGTTTATACACTCTTGACTTTCAGTAATTATACCTCTGCTGCACACAGAACTGAGAGCTCAGATCGATGATGACTCATCACATTGGGTTGTGCAACAGCGATTAGTCAGCAGAGGGATTCAGCTAAAGCTCACCAGTAATGGCGCCATCAAAGCGAATTGAGGTTGAATAATTCTGGGTGATTTTTAGTCCATTTTTTCACTGATGGGTTAGCCCTGGTTTGACCATGCTGACTGGTGTTGATTTAGTGTGATGTCCCATGGTGTTTCATCCCTGTTCTGGTTTTCTGGTTTAATATTTATTATTCACCAATATTTCCATCCTATTTAAGTTTTTGATTGTCCATTTCCCTGCAGGTGTTTTTAGTCCTGGCACTAAGTGGCCTCTAAGCCCCGTTTTCTTTCAATATTCAGTGAGGTTTTGATTGTTGTTCATATGTAGTTTATTCCATTATTCACAGGTGTTTTCCCGGATTTAATCCCAAAGTCATTGGTATGTTAGCCCTTGATTGACCCAGCATACAGTGCCGAAGCCATGTTTTGGTAATATTCAGATCATTGCAATGGCTGAAGTTTTAGTCTTTACTGGTGGTTTAACTTTGGATTGGTTTACGACTCACTCCCAGCTTTGGTTCATCGTTTGCTGATATTTCAGTCTTTGCTTGTCCTGATCTGCTCCAATTTAACTTTCTGTGTCATGTACTTTTCTCAACTCCTGCATGTTACTGATGTTTCTCTTTTTAAATGGCTGCTACTGTGGCTTCAAAGGTTAATTTTTAATGACATTCTGCACTGAAGCATATAAACAGAGTGAGGTTCACAGGTTTTCTCTTCTGTGGTGATTGTGGGCGATATGCTGATGGCATTTCCTTCCCAAAACTTAGAGATGCACAGTAAACATTCGAGTTTTTCACAGACATGTACAAAACTCTCTGCATGCAGCGTCTGACTATTGGTCCCTCTTGTTTGATCAGATTGTCTCTGCTGCTGTTATCAGTAGCATGATATCAGTAAGTCAGTAGTACTGACAACATTTCAATCTGTTCCTCTTGAATGCGAGTCAAGAAGAGTGGCATTCGCACTCTTAATAGTGTTTTTTGTCCAACTTTTTCACAGTTTTCTCTTCCCGTTGCTCTGGTTTCTGATAAGATGAAAAGAGGAATAATTTTTTTTTAACTTTGTGCTAGTATGTTTCTTGTATTGTATGGAAACCAACATTACAATACAAAATTTTAATCAAGGTTTACTGCATACTACATTTACTGCGGTCTGTCCAACTGACATCAACTCTGCCATCCACAAGTTTATTAAAAGAAAAAAAACTGATGATCAATGCACAATTTAAAGAGTAAATGAGCACTCACATTTTTTACAGTCCTCCAGTCTTGGTCTTTTATGAAATACCAATTAGACGAACAATCACAATCATACTCATTATAACATAATGAATTTAAACAAAAACCTTTAAAATGAAAGAGAACTCATTGTCAAACAAGTGTAAATAGCTTCTCACTTTCACATTAAGCGTCACCAAGCAGCAGAAAGAGCGAAAGAACGAGGACGCAGAGTGAGATGAAGTGAGTGGAATGGGAGAAGTGGATCACATCTTCACTGCTGTCAAACACACTGTCACCATCCATGTCAGTAGTGGGAGGTGGTGATGGGGTGACAGTTGGGGGCGGACTTGTTGGGCAGGTGAAGTTCGTGTCGCTGTCAACTTCAGATGACATGAAGGTAACGTAGCCTGGTTGGCTGCTGCCTGTGATGTTGTTGATCCATTCCTGGTACTGAGACACACGGGTGAAAACTGTAGGGTAATTAGGCGACGCACAGGCACTAAAACTCACAATTCCAATCTGGTACCAGGTAGAGTCCTTTTTGGCCACCATTGCCCCCCCTGAGTCTCCCTGAGGAAAGAGAATAATAACTGTTGTTAGAAAAGGAGAGGTTTCAGTAGACAAAAACACAATAAAGATGTTTGGTAACGAAATGTCTGAGCTTTGTGAAAATGAATATATTGATAAGTAAAGTAGGAGGTTAACTTATTTGTCTGAGTGAGGTTTTGGAGAATATTGATAACAGCTGAATCTGTGTGTTCAATCCATGGATCTCTTGAGATTGGTTGTAATTCTGCACATTTCTGGGAGTTGATTGAAGATGTATAAGTATCTGTGGCAACTAAACCACTGGATATAAGATCTGCCATGTCACAGAAATTGGAAGTGTAAATCATTTACACATTTATCTCCCTGTACTATATTAATACCTCAAGAATCAACATAGCAATACATACAAAACATGGACCTTTCCCTCCAGCTCTGAACCCGGCACAGATCGTGTCTTCTGTGATGTAGCTGCCAAGGGAGCATCCACACTCATTGTTTCCCACTACTGGCAGATTCACCTCCTGAAGTATGTCAGAAATTGTATCTAATTGGGGAGATTTCAAAGGTAAGATTTACATTGAACAGGAATAAAAACAGCAACAAAAGACTTTTGTTGCAGTGTTCCTCTGTGATTGTTTGTGAGCTTACAATTTTCAGTAACACCCCAACCGGTGACCCAGGTGCTAAAGCCAGTGTGGAAAGTGCTGTTTTCTGAGGCTAAGCAGACTGGAAATATGTAGTCTGTAAAATTCACAGGGGCGGACAGCTTCAGAAGACATATGTCGTTGAACGGGAAGTTGAATGAGGGATGGCATGTGGCCTGTTCAACTCCCCTTGTCACTTCATTGGAGTTTGGACCCAACTGGCTGTGCTGGCCCAGATCAACCGTGATGTTATTGGGGTTACTGAAGAAGAAAGAATGTTAAGTTTAAAACATATGGCCAAATCACATACAATGGTGCCTTGACTTTCGAGTTTAATCAATGTGTGACTGAGCTCAAAATACTCAAATTGTCAAATTAATTTTCCCCAGTGAAATAACTTGAAATGCCATTAATCTGTTCCATACCCCGGATCCCTGGGCGGATGTTGCGGCGTTCACTGTGCCAACTAGCGGTGGGATACGTGAAGCTGGCCTGTAACCTGCATTCACCACTCAAAGCAAGAAATTGACCGGGAGACGACTCATATCTCAAAAAACTTGTTAGGTGGGACACTCGTAAGTCAATGTACCATTATATTGCAAACAACGAACGGTCACATAGTGTAAAGCACTGACCACTTAAGCGACAGGGCTTTAAGAATTAAAGAATGTATTGTCATATGCACAGCAATTGACATCAAGCAATCGTTGGCAATGAAATTCTTAAATCTCAGGCTCCCTAAAAATATTGCTCAAAGATAATTACAGGAATCCACTCAAAGAATAGATCAAAATCCAAAAACAAGTAATAGTACAAGAATAATAATCTAAAATATGAATCATGTAGGTAAAACATATTTTCCAGCTAAATAAATATACAACTAAGCAGAAATAGTAGTTAGTACAACATCATCAATGCCTTTGCTGATGCAGCCAATGACGTAGGACGTGCGTTAATGATGTCTTGGTGGGACTTTCAATGTAAACTCCCTCAGGAGATAATAAGGACGGCATCTGATCATGAGGTGCTCCAGGTTCAGAGAACAGCCTATAGAAATAATCTCCACATCTGAACACCACTGGTTGTTAACCATGAAGCAGGCGCCACCTTCCTTGCTCTTCCCTGAAGCTCTTCCCTGTCGTCTGATCCTGGCAATGAACGGAGGGCCCATCTGGGACAATGCCAAAGTCTGGGATGGTGGGGTTAAGTTCCTAATGTTGCGCCGAAAAGCCATGTAGCTCCAGAATTCATCCAGCTTGTTACTCTTCTTGATCATGCCATCATGTTCTCTTGTAAACTAAAAACACTGAAAACATAATGTTAATGAGAGCAGTCATTCCTCACCCGATAAAGCAGTGAGCAGCTGTCATCACCCATTGGTCAGTAATTAGGGATCCCGCACAGAAGAAACCAAAATTACTGTGGTTTAAACTGACTTGCCAGGGCCAACTTCCTGGAGATGCATCATCACCTCCAACAATTCTGGTGTTCCTTGGAGCCAGGCCACATTCTGACAGAAGAAAAGAGTTAAACATGGAGGATATGCAACAAAACATCTACTGTCTACTGACTAAATGTGTCTCACATCACTCTACCAAGCACATGAGGTGAAGATATAATTAAATAGATACAACTAAAAGTACTTGATTAAGATTAGAAAAAAGGTCACAGTGATTGTTCAGTTCAGGTTAAATAAAATCAAGGTTCATCGTTGGTGGAAGAGGGAATAATATTGCGTTCATTTCATATCTGGCTGAAAGGGATGGTTCAAAATATTTACAGATTAACAACTTGTTGGTATCTGGTCGTACCAGAAGACTGCATTGACAATATCGCAAATTTGTGTTTTATTATACTGAACCGTGGAGTTTGACATGCAAATTTGTTTAATTGGGGGTGAACTTCAGAATTTTGTTTTGCTTGCATATTTTTCATGACAACGTGTGCACTGAGGGCTGTGGTGACAGATTACAGACAGGAATGCTTAAATTCCTGATGTACATTTCTTTGAGAGAAGGCAGAAACATGAAGAACTTGTATGGTCAGATGTTCACTTACTTGGCTGTGTATGACAACCTGCAATGTAGAGAACAGAAGTAAATACAATAATCAGTTGTCTTCTGAATGAAACAGCTAATAACATACGAAACATTCATAGCACACATGGTAGAAATAAGACACAGAAAATGTCACAGTTTCACAGTGGCCTAAAAAGACTGTTGGACAGTCAGACCACTCTGTGGACAAATTTGAAGGTTTTCAGTCATGCACACTGCTATTTATTGTGCCTTGGCTAGTTTTCTGTCAGGGAGTTAGAATATTACCACAATGATAACAACTCTTTAAAGTACTTATCTGTGTCTGTGTCTGTGACTATTGTGCATATGTCAGAGGTCAAACACCTAAAAGTTGGTGGAGGGTTGATGGAAAAAGTAAGACTCAGAAACCAGAAAATCAGAAACACGTAATATGATAGAAAACTGTCTTTCTTACCTTTGGATGAGAGAATGATCACCACAGTCAGACCACACAGAAAGTGTTGGAGAGCCATTTTAGCTGGGGCCCCTTAACTATATCCTCTGCTTTAAATACCTTATTCCTTATGTGCAGCTCCAACCACAGTGTCATACGTTCCAGTAAACCATTTGCTTTACCTCTCACTGACTCCACAGAACTTGTCCTTGTAAGAGGAGAGCTGTAATAAGGCATCTTGACAAGCATGTTCACCATGACTGCAGTGTTATCATCGTATCATCAGCAAACCCTTAGGGATGCTGATCCGAGCCACCACCATTTTTAGTGAGGGTGCCCAAAGATGGCGCTGTGAGAGAGAGGTAGATGACCCATATATGTATAAATTATTTCTGTTCAGAATAATTCAAAAAAAGAAATTACCAGGGTCAATATTGTTAGCCCCCTTAAGAACTGACCTTTTTACTTAGTTATAAGAAACACCTTGGTGGTGCAGCTTGGACACATCCTTAGTGATGAACCCAGGGTCACAGAGTGTTTCGGGTCTTAGATCATCAGACACTCTCACCTGGGCAACCCAGCTGGGGCTGATCAGACCCCGACTTGTGTCCAAGCAGCACACTAGACCATGTTTCGCCCCTTTTTATCCACAGCCACCTGGAGGCTTTCTCAGCTGCCTCACTGATGGTTTTGGTGGCTTTCCTCTCTTGAGCCCCCCTGCTTCCAAGGAGCCTGAGTGTTCAGTGCATGCTCTGTCCTGGAAACCCTCTGCAGCCAACTTCAATAGGTTCACAGCGGGCCCTCCACCCGGTTAGCCTGCAGTCCTCCACCAGTTCCAGGTATTTTGCCCTCTTTCTCTCGCAAGCTACCTCGATCCGCTCTTCCCAGGGGATTGTAAGTTCCAGTAGCACCACTTGCTTTGTGCTTTCAGATGTTAGGACCATGTCTGGCCTGAGTGTTGTGCTGGTGATGTGCTCTGGTAACTTCAATAGCCTCCCCAGGTCCACCTTCAGCTGCCAGTCACCTGCTGTGGCTAAGAGACCACCAGGGACCTTTGGCTGCAAAGGAGGTTTCTCTCCTGCCCTGACGAAGGCAATGTTTGGCCTCACTGAGGGCTGATGCTTACTTCGCTGAATTCCAGCACTGTCAGCTACTGCCTTCAGTCTGGTCGTAGCGCCACCTATACCTCCTCTCTCCCAGTGCTTTCAGGCAGCAGCTTAGGATGTGCTCCAGCGATGCTCTTCCAGGGCACAGTGGACATGATGGTGTTTCTACCACGCCCCAGCAATACAGATTGGATGGACTCGGGAGGACATCATACACTGACTGGCTCAAAAACTTGAGTCTTGCTGGCTCTGACCTCCAAAGTTCTGAACAGGTGATTTTCCGAGCCAGTGCATGGTCCCAATTGGTCCATGCCCCTTGCTGGCGCATGGCCACAATCCTCCTGCGCCGTTCTTCCTCCACCTCTGCTCGGACCTCCCCTTGAATCAACTGCCATCTGTCCCTCCCCTGGGCTCTGTCATAGCGTGGTGCTTTATGACAGCCCAGTCCTACACGCCCAACTGCCACAGAGCCTACCAGCACCCCATGCCGCAACCTTGCCTCTGCCAGCTGGACTGTCTCCTGTGCTCGCCATTTCCTTCTGGTCCTGACTTCTATGCCTGCAGAGGAGACTCTGGTGTCGGATGAGTCTCTGTACAGTAACACCTCCCTGGCTCTTGTTACTTTGAATTCCTCTGTCAGGCCTGAGAATGGGAGCTGCAGCTTGTTGGTGTGCCCATATAGGGCAATGCTGCTCAGGCTCTTCGGCAGGCCCAGCCACCTGCGCAGGAAGTGGCTGATGTTTTGCTCCAAGGCCTCCACCGTTGATATGGGGACCTGATACATCAACAGTGGCCACAGGAGCCTTGGCAGGATGCCATGCTAATATATCCAGGCTTTAAACTTCCCTGGCAGGCCCGATCTGTCAACAAATCACTGTTGTGCAATGATGTGCTTTGACTTTGTGACATTCAGAGCTTGTAAAATCAAGTAAAAACCCAACCGACACACAGTATAAATACTGCAGAAAGGGTTTCAGGTGGCACTTGAGAAATGTCACGACCCGGCTTGAAGGCCATGACAAAGACCGGAGAGGACACAAGCTTAACTTAAATACATAATTTTTATTATAACAAAAACAACTAAACCAAAGAGTAACAACGAGTATGAGGTGTGTTTATCAGTAAATCAGTAGTGTTCATGTGGATGTGTGTAAGTAAGTAAAACCAAAGGAATCTGGAACAACTTGAGAGATTTGCCAAAGAAGAATGGGCTGTGATTCCTCAGGAGACATGTCAGAGACTTGTTGAAAACTACAACCAATGGCTGCAGGCTGTAATCAAACAAAAAGAATACACAATTCACTATTAACATCAGGGGGGCTAATAATTTTGACCCTGGTAGTTTTTGGTTTTTATGAGATAATTTCATTTCTGCATTATTGTGAAAAGTACATGATGGACCCGGTTTAGGGTCATAAATCACATTATGTGTTATGATCTACTACAGGACATTTTGGTGCATTCGAATTTGGCAGGGGTGAGCTGACAACTACCTGTACTACTGTGGGTTTTTTTCCTCTGTCACCAAGCAAGATACCAAAGACACCTGACCGTCTCTAATTTCAAGTGAATGTTTCCAGTACAAACAAAAGAAAAAATGCAACCAGGATGACTTACCAGAAAAGCATGCTGCTTTGTGCGGTGCCTTGGCACCTAAATGTCAGGCTCTAAATGTTTGATTGGCGTACCTTGCTTATCTTCATATTTTCACATATTAAAACAACAGACCAAAGTGGAAAGGTTCAGTCTGCATTAGACAACATAACATAACATAATAACAACATAACATAATACCACCAAGGCCGAATCAAGGTTACTACCACTTATCCGAGCCGTCTAAAAACAGCAGGTAATGTGTTTCATCTGCACTGTTTTATTTGAGCTAGACTCACAGTTAAACAAGCCAAACCTACATTTGAAAGCTCCTGCCAAGAATCATAGTGTCATCCTCTATATCCTCTATGGGGGAAAGGCTGCTCATGAATATTGCTAAATTTCACTTTGTGGTCCTAACTTTGGTGAACTCTGGTTGCTATTGCAAAATAACCCCAGGGATTTTAATGCCTCTGTGCACATCAAACTGGTTTGTCTTGAATTTTTGTTACACATTCTTTGGTTCATGATGTGCAAGACATTCAGAGACTCTAAGTGCGTGGGAACAACACCAAAAACATTACCTCCAGTTCGTCCACACATTTCTGAAGCAACAGATACACATGCCCATATATTTTCTTAATCTGATAAAGTAAAACCTAGGGCTCCACATTTTCCAGTAAAGTGGTTTTAAATGTTTGGCTGCAGGACCGGTGTGGTTTACAGAGCTATGACATTCACAGTAATCAAGTTAATTAAAGCATATCTTCGTTTCTGTCAGATTTAGTCAGGTTATATTTGCACATACCCTTTTTAAAGTCAAAACCAAAATAAATGAAATGTATAGTTTTTGAAAAAAAGGTTTGAATTTGATATAATGTGCTCTTAAACCATTTTGTCATTATGTAGCTTGCAACTGTTCATTTGAAAAAGAACAACACAAGTGACGTGATATAAAACCAGGTATGGTGAAGACAAAAGTAAAAAGGGAAAGCACTGGTATGTAACAATAAGAATAACCGGTTGAAGCTGTGGGTGTGTACAGGTTGACATTAATTTGTTTTAGCCGCGCTGTTTTATTTGTCTGGTAGCCAAAACAAACAAGTGAAAGACGCTGCCAGGAATCTTGGTGTCACCTTTGACTTGGCATTGAAGCTGGACAAATGCAACTCTGTGGTTAAAGGCTATTATTTCCATTGAAGCTCAGGTCTGTTCTTTCTCTGGTTGGTTTTAAACGGGCAACAGAAATTACCTTTATCTGACTTTAAACTTCGGGGGTGTTGCGAAATAACCGCAGGAATTTTAGTGTCCATGCACACATCAAACCAGTTTGTCACCAATCCTCGCTCTATACAGTTTCTTAAAAGTTCAAGTCACTCAGAGATAGTAGGCGTGTGACATTTTTGGGAATGTGGTTTGCACAGGTAAAACCCTACCACTAATTTTCACCCAAAGGCACTGGTTACTGGAGCAACAGATACATGCACGCTCATATTACTTTAGTCTGACAGAGTATGCATTGTATGACGTGGTTTATAGAGCTATGAAATCAATCAAATCAACCAAATTTAGTGCGTATCTTTGAGTAGATGAGATTTATCTAGGTAGCTGCCGTCGGCTTAATGTGCAGAATAATGTGCTCTTACACCTAATGAGTGTCTTGGCGTGACAAGATGAAATGAGAAAAAGAATTTGTAAGTGGATTTATGTAAAATGAGGTATGGAGAAGACAAAACGAAAGAGGAAAAGTACGGATATGTAAATGGAAGAATTTTTTGACAGGCGGTGGCTGCAGGAGGTTGACACGAGGCAGCCAGACTGGTTGTAATGATGCTGATTAACTGACGCAATCACATGAAACCCTTTCACCCCTCTCAATCAGACGGACGGAGACAGAGGGGGAATATTGATTGGAGGTGAGCAGGGCAGGTCTCCTATGTGTGAACGTGAGATTCGTTCAAGAGCCGAGTCCTTCGTTCTCAAATTTGAACCTTCCTGCTGCCATCCTGTTATCACCGCTGCACTTAAAAAAGGTCTGTTACGGCCACTCAAAGTCTTCACAATAAATGCGCCCGTGTTCTCTCTTGATGACATGCAAAGAGTCTTCCTGGTTCAATGGCTGGGTCTGATTGAAGAATCATAATCGCCAAGCTCGTATTTCCAAAGAAGCGGAAGTGAAAAAATCAAGCTTGTAAATCGACGTTTAACGAGACACTTTACTGGACAGAAAGCTCAAAATCTGCAAGTCTAGTTTTGTGAATGGCATTTGAATTACATCCTACTTTTAGCTTGAGATTTTTCTCCCCTGAAAAAAAAAAAATCACCGTACAAATGCTAGAAGGAATATCAGATCTGGTGCAGTCTTAAAAGTGCCAGGGTGCATTGTAAAATTATGAAAATGCATGTTATTAAGCACTGTGTTTCGGGTTAAATAGGAATGCAGACATGTTAAATTCAATCATGACATTTTGGAGAAACTGATAGATTTGGATCATATGGACCCAATTGCCACACTTTAGCCCATTAACGATAAATAT
>JAOXYL010000051.1:3930364-3947412 GCA_028564955.1 Terapon puta | reverse complement strand
CAACCCAGGTAACTGACACGTCACTGCACGTACCCCGAACTACGGAGTGGCCCGAGGTTCAAATGTCACCGCGTTAAAAAAATTAACGGCGTTAAAAACATTTTGCGTGATTAATCGCGATTAAATAAAATTAACGCGTTATTGTTATTAAATTATCGCGTCGCGATTAACGCGTTAATTTTGACAGCCCTAATATATATATATTCATATACAGTGGTCCCTCGCTTGAGAGAGTTTAAACAAGAGAGAAAGGTGAAAAATGTTAATGTCTGTCTGAGAAAAGTGTATAAAGTGTGTAGTGAGGGTTTTTACAGCCTTAAAACATCTATAATAATTGTAAAAAATAAAGCTGACTACTTCGTGGATTTCGCCTATCGCGGGTTCTTTGCGGAACGTAACCCCCGCGATAAACGAGGATTCACTGTGTGTATGTGTGTGTGTGTGTGTGTACATTTCATGCATATGTGGTGTTACTTTAGCTGACAAGTGACATTATATGATTCACCTGTGTGTTTTTACATATAATTTGTTGTCATATTTGCTAAAAATGTCCTGTCAGTGATGCATGAGACAGATAATCTGTGATAAAAATTTGTTGATTTAAGATCAGTTGTCCCGGGTCAAAGCAGCCAATCAGAGCAGAGTATCTGTCAGTGAGGCTCCGCCCTGTGAAGTGTTAATCTGAGTGGATGTAACGCTGGATTAACAAACATCAAGCAACGAGAAGACTGCCCATCCCTCTTTTGTTAACACAACTAAGGCAAGTAAACAGAAGATCGATGAAACTGAGCGAATCAGCAAACAGAGAGGTTGTGCTCAAACTGAGTCCACATTATAATGAACCTTCAGCCATCATGTCTGACCCGGTTAGTGTCACCGTTTGTAGATAATAAAGACTTTTATCTAATTTAAGTATGAGGTGCAGCTATACGTTTAAAGAAAAAAACAATCTCATCATACGATTTTAAAAAACTCTTCATTAAATCAAAATAAATGTGCATTTCAGTTAGATGTAGGTTGTGTGTGTGTGTGACTTTTTCATTCATTCGCTCATTTTACTATACTTATAAGACCTGCAGACGTTGGACACAGTCTTCATTCACAATAATGCGGCACGTTTATTTTGGCGGGGGGACGCAGGAAGTGCTGCAGACAAACGGAGCGGAGCAGGAAACAATTTGGGCTCCTGCTGTCAGGACGCCGGAGGGAAACCGAGGTAAATAAGACGATGAGGTAGAAAAAAATAGGATCTAACATCAAATAAGACGCTCGACTCCACGATTCATATTTTTCTACACGTGTCTGACGCCGGCGCCTGTTTGTGTGTCTGCGCTCGTCTTGTCGGGAACCTTTTCGCTCGGGTTATTTCTGGCTGATTATAATTGGAGTCCATTAACGGCAATGAGGTGAGAGATACAAGCGCACGTCGTCTCCTCGTCTGGGAGCTTGATTGGATATTTCTGCCTGCGACACCAAAAAAAAAAAAAAAAAAGAAAAAAAAAGGGGCATAAAACAGATTTCACAGAGTCTGGTGTCGCTCGATTATCTGGCTCTCAGACACTTCCTCTTTTCGCTCTAATTTCACTTGTTTCTCACGTAGAAAAACCCTCCTCGGACACACATAAATGCTCTCATCGCTCACACACACACACACACACACACATATACATATATAAATATAAATATCAGTCACCTCTGCTGCTTTCACACTCGTGTCCTCTCCTCATTCTCCAAACTGAATTAGCCTGGAAGTGAGGGCAGAGCAGGCCCATTACCAGCCACATAATTACATTCATTTAAGCTTCGGCTCAAAGCGAATCCTCCGCGTCCCCCTTTTTGACCCCGAGACTTCACCCTTTGCGCTTTTCCTCAACACTTGTTGTCCCTTGTGCTTATTTAATTCAATATCCAGCTCCCGTGTGACGGCTTCATTTCTGAAACTCTCTCCGGGGTTGTGGACGTGTGGTGGTGTTAACCCTCTAAGCGCTAAAGTCGCAACATTGCTGAATAAAACAGGCTGAATCTATAAATGTGGAGCCGAATCTTGTTACTACTTTTCACCAGGAGATAGCGACATGTGTACCTGTAACCTGAGCAGCAATCTGTGGATGTGTTTCTATTCAAAGTTTTACAGTAAAAAGAGTTTTTTCACCACAAGCAGGGGACGTGGTCGAGGTGTCAGGGGGCTCATAACACTGCAAATATGGGTGAATGTAGCGGGGATGAAAACAACCGTGGTTGTCATGGCAACACGGGAGAAGCCGCGGAAAAGACGCACCGGCGGAGGAGGCGTTCACTGCCGCACCGTAAATCACAGGAGCGATTATAATGATGATGAATTTATTTCTATCACCAAATTTCATTTCATTCTAAAGATATTTCACATTGACTGTTGACAGTATCTCAAATCACTCTCAAACTACAGCCTTTTGAAGAGAGAAATTGCCATTTTCCAATATGGATGCCACCTGTTGATGTCGCAATATGCAAATTAGATGACAATTTACTTCCAGCCCAAATGTTGGTTCATACTGAAGATATTTCTCATTTACAGTTTGTTTTTATCTCAAACCACTTTAAAGTTAAAGCCTTTTGAAACCTTGATGTCAAAATTGAACATTTTCCAATATGGCCGCCACCTTGTGACGTCATAATATGCTAATTATATGAATAATTTCACTCCCATCACAGACTTTGAGTCATACTGAACAATTTTCTCATTGACAATAAACCTTTATCTCAAACTATTTTCAAGTTACAGCCTTTTGAAATCTTGATAAAGGGTTAAAATGAAGCGTTGAGGTTTCAGAACTGGGTTTTTCGCAACCTGTCGGACCACGAAAGAGGATCACATTAAACGCCGCCGCCGCCCCCTCTTCAGGAAGTTGGACGGATGGAGAGCGGCGAAACATCAGCCGGTCCGGTGAGTCGCAGTTTCTGCCGGAGACGGTTCAGTGAGGCTGACAGCTGCGACGAGGGGCCGCCGGGACGAGTGGAGCATCAGGGACCACGAAGCGAGGAAGGAGAGCGAGTGTTTGAGGGTCGATACTGATTAAATGAAGTTTATCCATTCGATTCATCTGGACCGAATCCCACACAGTGATGTATGCAGATTTTACATCCGGGACAAAATAAGCCACTAATAAAATTTGAGGCATGAGATCAACATTAACATCCACATTTAATAGCAAAATATTGTTTTGTACAATTGATTGTACCAGATACAACAGTATAACTACCCCATTTAAAAAGTACCTCTCATCAAACTATATTTCCCCCTATATGAAGTCTAATAAAACAAAAAAAGGTATCATGGGGGCCCCTATAAAGACGTGACCACAACATATGTTCTAGGGTTAAGGGAGTGTGGTCATCTTTTTATTATAATAATAATAAATATGAAAAAAATAAAACCACTGACTGAGTTTGGAAACAGGAAACAAACAATAGCAGTGCCATGTCTTTTTAAAAAGTGTTTGAGCACGTCTTAGTTAGACCTAAATTTATAGTTTGTGTTCTTTAGATGATGTCTTTGATGCTCATTTTTCAGAAAAGACACAAATATTGTGTCAAATAGTGTTTATAGGAGAATAAAAGCGCCTATTTGCACGTCATGCATGTGCGTTTTCTGCAGAAAATCAGGACATATTCAGACAACCTTCCCCGGTTTAAAAGGTTTAAAATGACGTCCCTTGTCTTCTGCAAAACAAAAAATAAAAAATAAATAAACATAGTCATTTTCCACATTTTCAGCAGGTCTTATTCACTATAATTCGGCTATTAGAGCTAAACGAACCTCTCCTGCAGCTTTCCCACACAAATAGCTCCCCTCTTGTCTCCTCTTCACGCCTCCCTCCCTCCCACCATCCTCCTCCTCCTCCTCCCCGCCGTAAAAATAGCACTTTTACCTCCAAGAGAGCAATTACGTCGATTACCCCTAGAGGAGAAATTAGCATTATTCCCTCATTCAGCTGCACGTAACACAATGGTATAGTCCGGGTGTGAGTGGCTATATATAGAGATGGTCAAACGACAGGTGGAGGCTAATGGCCGTGTGTTACTCGTGTTGAAATGACATATGTCAGTCATGACGTAATTGGTGGGATGTGATGGGATAATTATTAACTTTGAACACATTATTCACTTTTTTTGCAGAGCGATGGATGAATTCGTCCAGCAGAAGTAGGAACTTAATATTTTATTTCATTGGTTGTTTTGTACTAAATAAAATGGTAAAAGCATCTTGTTGTGTTAAGTTAGGCTAGTTGTTTCCCTCCGCTGCCAGTCTTTATGCTAAGCTAAGCTAATTTGCTGCTGTGTCTACATCAAAGTGTGCTCTGCAAAAAAACTTGAAATATGACTTTTTAAGCACAAAAACAAAATATAAGTAAATATATTCATAAAACACTCATTTTCCAGGAATCCTTCTGTGTACTGCATTTTATTTTGACAAGTATTATTGATGTGTGAGTGTGTGAGCAGTACTTTAAAGTAAACTAATAGTTCATAGTTTCATAGTATCTTGCATTAGTTGGGTTGTTCATCTATAGAAATACATTTATATACACTTTATAATCTCATTGTATGTTTTGTAGATTCAATCTTAATCTGGAGATTAAAGAGAAAAAATATAGTATTTTTGGAAAAGTGAACACAGTTTGGTTTAAAGTGGGTGTGGTTCAGTTGGGAAAAGGTCCAATGAAGCAGATACTTGAGTGAGTTTTTGACTCTTCGTAAATATTTCTGTCGAGGATGTTTTCTGTAATCATGCTGTTTATTTAGTCATGAACGTTTAACCCTCGAGAAATATTTCAAATTACAAAATGAGTAGTAAGTAGAATAGTTGAGTAAATAAACACACTTATGTTTGAGACAGATGTGCTGATTTTTCTCCATTTAAATCTGTTGGGGAGAAAAAAAACCTTACAAAGATTAAGAAATATGAAAGGTTTTTTGCTGATATGCAGATTTCACCAGATAAACGGCGTCTTTAAATCATCATCTCGTCCGTTCCTCAGACAGAAACACGATGACGACTGACGTTAAATTAAATATTTACGCCGTCTCCCTGACAAACTGCACCAACACACCTAATGGTTTTCCAGAGGATGAAAGAAAATGGTCGGGCGGGGGGTTATTTAGGGAGTGTGTGAGTGTCTGCTTATGATCCTAAAGAGTTTTTTTTTGTGATATAAAACATCACACTTCCAGTAAGTCAGCGGCTCATCTCCTGTTAAAAAGGTGTCGGGGGGATTCCTGCTAATTCCAGCTAATACCACCACTACACATCAAAACAAAACTAAAATCCTTGCGGTCTGTAAAGATGGTGATAACAGGAAAGCGTTGAGTGGCGAGAGTCGAGAGGAAGCTCACACAGATTCTTCAGTTTTCACAATAAAAAACAAACACAAGACAATAAAGAAATAAAAAAAAAAAAAAAAGTGGTAATTGCAGCTTTGACATTGCGCTTGTTAAGCCGTGAAATGTGTCAAACAGCTGGCGTGTAATCCACCTTCTGGATGACGGCCACCGTCCAAACAGCCGCGCCGTCACCGTGACAGCTCTGGCTGTGGTTGCCATGACAACACCAGCGTTATTTCCCCCCCCCTCCTCCTCCTCCTCTTCACGTCTCGCCCTTATAAGGAAAGAATCCGATCCATCCTCGGCATCCCGTCCTTCCTCTTTGTTTTATATTCATAGAAAAAGTGTGTGTGTGTGTGTGTGTTTTTATCGGTCGCATCAAATTCCTCCGTCCCGGGCGGCTCTTGACTTTATTTGGACTCGACGGCCTGAGAGGTATTAGCTGTTTGAGCGCGCCAAGTATGAGGTCTGTTATTTTCCGGAGGCTTTAGCAAGTTGTCACTCCGACTGCCCGTCGCGAGTGCTGAATAATGATGGAGTGGAGAGAGGGAGAGACTCAAGGTGGTAGAATTAAATAAAAAAGGCACCATGTTCCACGCCTGAGTTGCTAATTAGCCCTAAACACGACAATAATGACGTTTTTTTCTTACATGATGGTGGCGCTAAGTGAAAAGTTAGCTATTACAATTCATTTTGAGGGGAAAAACATGGATATCTTTACCAAATTTACCAAACAGTCGTTGAGAGATTTCAATAAAATGCAAACGTTTCATCCCCACGGCGACACCTGAGAGTAAAATATTTAGGATCCATCCTCTGAAATAAAGTTAATTAGAGGTGACATCGAAGTTGCATACTGTCTTTTCCCCAGAGAATAAATGGTTACTGCAGCCGAACAAACACAGGAAAGGTGAAATTTAAAGACAAAAATATGAAAATCCTCAAGATTATGACGGTCTGTGACCCTGGATGAGCCCTTAATTTACCAGGGAAGAACAAAGGAAGCTCCTCCTTCCACTTCGAAAGTTAAAACTACTTTCTGTCCCAATGCAGAGACTTTCAATAAATCCACTTTTATACAGCACGATTTTAGCAAACACAAGGTTTCCAAAGTGCTGCACAACAATATAAACATTAAATAAGACTGGATTGGAAAGTTAAAGCTACTTTCTGTCCCAATGCAGAGACTTTAAGACAAATAACTTTAATTATTTCACTCTGACAGTGTAACCATGTTAGTCGTTTTATTCTCCATTTTAACAAAAGTTTTAACTTTAAATTAAACCTGATAAGACATAATAAGGTACAAAGAGGAGAATCTGAAGATACAGAGGGAACAAACATATTTGAGCGCTGCTGCCACTTTGATAGGAAAACAAAATTAAGCCGAACACGATGACAAATGCTCAACGTGAGTCCAATCTCAGTGCAACATGAGCAGGAACAACCGGGGCAGCTTCCTCTCTCTGATTTACCGAATTGGATCAGGGCGGCTTGATCGGTGGAATTTAATTAGCATGTGCACAGAGTGGGCACTCGAGACGGCGAAAAAAACTGACCAAAGATTTAGTGTTTGCAGAGTCAGATGGACGCCCTGCATCGCTTCATCACGCCGACCCGAGTCAGCGCGATCCGGGTTAACGTCGATCTCAAAGGTTCAGCCCGTCCGACAAGTGCTGAGGTTGCAGTGACATGACGAGCGGTGCAGCACAAACCTGGTAAAACCGGCAAAATGGAGACACTTTTTCTCCAATAAATGAACAATGGAGTCACTTTGAGTTGAGTGAGAGAGTAAAGTTTGTTCTCAAAGTTCTGACAAAGTGAAACCATGAAGGTATTTGATCATATCTCTTATAATAGTGTGTTTGGAGAAAGAAAGCTTTGAAAAAATTCATATTTTTAACGTTTTTACGACCTTAAATATCAAAATGTAATCTTGGGCTTTGCTCATACGTGCTAATTTTTCCCAACTCAACCTCGGATGCAGATGTGAATTGCTGCTAAGGCCAAATCCACAGATATGAGATGAAATAAGAACATCATGGTGCTATTTATTATACGATCAAATCTTCAGGAGGAAAAAGCAAACTATAAATGTATATATATATATATATATATATATATATATATATATATATATATATATCTATAAATACATTTAACACAGCAGTTTGTTGCAGATCTGTGAGGCTGCAGCATCCTCAAAATGACATGTTATGCTAATGCTACGCTAACATGTGCTTATTTTAATGTATTACTGATGTATGTATTTCATTTTCAGAAAGTGTCTCCCTGACAAATTGCACCTAATGGTTTTCCAGGATATGAAAGAAAATGGTCAGGGGGTTCGTTTAGGGACTGTGTGAGTGTCTGCTTATGATCCTAAAGAGTGTGTGTGGTTTTTATTATTTTTTTTGTGTGATAAAACATTGCACTTCCAGTAAGTCAGCGGCTCATCTCCTCCCAAAAAGGTGTCGGGGGGATTCCAGCTAATTCCAGCTAATACCGCCACTACACATGAAAAAAAAAACCCAAAACAAAACCCACACAAACACTGACTAATATCCTCGCGGCCTATAAAGACTGCGATAACGGCTCAGAGCAGAAAAAGAGTCGTAACTGCGGCTTTGACATTGTGCTCGTTAAACCGTAAAATCTGTCAAACAGCTGCTGCGTAATCCACCAATAACAACGACTCAACCCGTAATCCAACACGAGAGCTCACAGTGAAATTCACGGCCGTCTTTCCGCTGGTTAACGAGGCATTTTCGCAGAGTAGAATCACAAAATTCATCAGCGTTCATCCTCTGGGGACCGCGAACAATTTATGCACCGAACCCTCCAGCAGGTGTTGAGATATTTCTCTGGATAAGTGGAAAAATCAGCAGGAGAAGAATAATGAGCAGGATTTAAAATCTTTACCACCCTGAAGTTATTGAGATATTTAACTATGCATTAGTTCGGGCCCTGTAAAGTCAGAATCAGAATCGTTTTTATTCGCCAAGTACATTCGCACATACATATAATTCTTTTCCGGCAGGTGGTGACACTCTCAGAATGAGGTAGAGGTAACATACAAATACAGAAATACGTAATAAGAAAGAAACAGAATATGCACATCTATATACAAAAAGTAAGTAAAAAAGTATGTTAAAAAATAGAATAGAATAAAAATAAAATAAATATAATAATATAATAAATAGTATGTACAAGAGTGGTGTAGAGTACACGTACTGTAAAGTCACAGTAAAGTAGATTACGAGCACTTTCCACTTCCAGGAAGTGGTGTGACGCCGCACTTTTTCTTCCCAGCTTTCGAAAACACCGGCACATTTAGGAACATTTAAACCAAACCAGGCAGCGTAACGAGAGGTCGACCTCGCTGCCCGGAGCAGTTTAGAAACGTAGCGTCGAGTTAATGTCCCCCCGCCCCCTTTCGCTCCCTCCGTCGTGGAGGATTTCGCAGTTTTAAGCGAACGACGACGGAAAAGGGCCGCAGTCAGCAAAGATCCTATTTAGCCAATTTTAAGGACGGCGATTGTGCGACATTATCCAAAACATTCGCCCTCTCCCAGCGAATCAGACTCGAAGCACACACCGAGGTCACACACACACACGCCGCCGTCGTTATTCTTAAACCCTTTTTTTGCGTGGTGCAGATGAGAAGCAGCAGCTGGGACCGGCCTCGCTCTGATCCCCCTCCCGTGTTAACACTGTTGGACTCAGACCAGCGCTCTTATGTACACAAAGCCTCGCCTGGGATGAAAACCTTGCATATAAAGTTGTGTATACATTTCAAAGCACAGGGAGAGGAAAAATATCCTTAAATGTAAAGGTGAAAGCACTCGCAAAATATTAATAATCACTTATTTTGTTAATAATTTATAATAATTTGCAATTAAAGCATGATTAGCAGGTGCCATTTGTAATTATATGTCATGTTTGAATGAAACACTTAAAACAGGTATTCAAGAAAATGAATCATGTGTTTTGAGGGGGTTAATGACATTCAGCAGGAGTACAACTTTTCCCCTGCAAAGATTTATTCAAAAAAACTGTTTAAAAAGCACTATTTAGAGATCTTATCGCTGATTTGATTTAATCCGGCGGGTGCTCTGACAGCTCCCGAAAATGAAAATAATATTTGCAAATGAAGATCAATAGAAGAGATAAGTCAAACAAATGCCCTCTCTCCGTTTGAACGGGATTTGATTATTTTCTCAGGAGACAAGAGGGTCTATCAGTCTCTGCAGGGAGAGATGCAAGAAAACTTTATAGTATTAATAATAATCTGGAATCCAATTAACATCTGTAAACCTTTATCGGAAAATGTTTAAGGTGCATAAACTGGTTTGTGATCTATTAGTGATTTCCACTGAAATGAATAAAACGATAAGAGTAACTTAAAAAAATAGCAATAGTTTGAGAAATATGTTGGAGAAAGAAACATTTTATCCATTAAGAATAGATGTAAGCTCATTTTCTGTGGGTGCAAAAGTAATTTCATGCAACAAGCTGCCTTAGTAGCTAGTATGAATATATCCAATAACATCTGTATGTAGCGTGCAAAGGTGAAGCAGAAATGGTCTTTTCGGCCTCTGGGTTTAAGTGACATGCAGCACACGTCCGTGGTGGGAAAAAAAAAGTTTCTGCTCTTCAAGAAAAGAGTTCTGCTCATTTTCACAGTTTCATGTACTGGATTTCATAACCTGAGGCTTTTCAAAACCTTTGCAAACCTGGAAAACGTGGTCGCTTATCTGAGTTCCTGGAGAGGCGACTGAAGGGGATTCACATTTTGATGTTTCTACGTGTCCTTCAGCAGACGCTCGCGTACATTTCAAGCATGAATTCGTGTTTTGAGACGACTCTTCGTGCAGCAGAGGTTCGCGGGACGAAGCGGCCGCGGGTCTGATTACAGCCTCAGATTATCTGGAGATGATTCAGGCGTCTTTTAAGGCCACTTTGTGGGGAGGGAAGTGGAAACTTCAGAGCGACTGGCCTCTCGCCCGCTCACACAGACTGCACAGGGACAAAGAGACAAACAGGAAACTATTTCGTGCAAAGAGGATGCGAGCCTCCGTCCTATTATCCTGAAATGGGGAAGCTATTTGGCACTTAAGGGCTCTGCGGCGTAATGTGGTAGATTGTGACGACGATTTTCGGCGGCATTATAAAAGCGCGGCCGTATCTATATTCAGGTAACAACAGTGGAGCCGACGAGTGCAGAAAGTTAAACGTTGTGACTGCTGAAATTGTTGCTAATGAGGAAAAAATATAGAGTTATAGAAAAGCTCAGAGGGGAAGGTTCATGTTTGGGGCAGGAGGAGCTCAGATTGACCACCCTGACAGGAGTTCGGACCTAAAAGTGGACCGAGACAGATGAAACGTTTAAGGGAAGCTTGTTTGGGAGTCGCCAAGCAGAGTGGAGGTAAATGGAGAAGGTCAGCGGGCACCAGAGGACCCGAACGAGCTTGTTGAGCGAAGACTGGAGGCAGCTGAGGGGAAATGGACGGAGACAACAGGAGGGAGGTCCATCAGGCAACTGGTGGGCCAAGACGGGCAGCTTATAGTGTGTTTTTCTTTCTTTCTTTTTTGCACAACAAGGAAATGAAGGATGAAGAGATGCTGGTTGAAAATAATCTGGAGCAGCTAGGGCGTAATCAAGACGACGGACGTCAGCGGGTGCAATCAGGGTAGATTCAGATACTGAGGGCTGGAGGTCACAGCGGTGCACAGTTTGGAGAAAAATACAGTCATTTCATGGGGTTTTCTGCATCTGTGGAGGTTAAGTAAATCACATGGAGCCAGACTTACTTTAACCCACAAATTTGGGGTGTTGACCAATAGCAGGGGATCTTCACGGTGCTGATGTTTGAGATGATGGAGGTCCACGTTTACCTCAATCTCTTCTGCTGCTGCTTCACAGATATGTCTTAAATAAACTGAATATTAACTTGTTTAATTGTCTTTTTCTGATCAAGCTTCAGCTGTTAGCGTGATTCCCATCTGATTAGCCTGTTAGCGGTTAGCTCGCTAGCCGCAATACCAGCTTTCCCAATTGATTGATTGATTAGTTCAACCTCTATGTGTTGTCGCCACATCATTGAAATATAACAATGTGGAAATCTTAAATAATTCTGATGTTTACGTGAAATCCCCATATGGCTAACACCATTAGCAATAGTCAGAAATGAAGCCAAACTTATCTTATTTTTATTGTGTGCCATATTTCTAACATTTGTTCAGTTAAGTAAATGTAAATATGAAAAAAGAAAGCCCATTTTAATTATCTGACTAGACTGCATTACTGTTCATGCTCATACTAATAGCAGCTTTGTGGTGTCTTGTGGTGTTTTTTATAGTTTGCATTTTACTCTTTTACTAATTTTGCCCATTTGGTTGAACATTTAGCATCAAACACTAAATCAGACGCATGCTCATGACTCACAACAAAAAACAATACTAATAGCAAACAACATATATGAAATTAATTTAAATACATATAGATAAATAAATATCTGCAGAAAACAAGTGACCACGTTGCCTATTTATCCCTTGTTTTGAGTGTATTGTGTGCCTATTTCATATTAAGGGTCTCTATGACGTAAACGGGCAATAAGCCATGACACAGTGCTGTCATGCAGCATTTTGTTATAATTAGAAGTTCAATTTCCTTTCATCAAACTCTTAATTATTATTTATTTACCCCTTGCATCATCATTGATATCATATCATGGTGTATGGTATGTATTATAGTATCATTCTCCACCATATGTGCCACAATGTGAAGGTAAAAGTGCAAAAACTACAACCCACAAAGCTGTAAGCAGCTCGTCTTTACGACTGCGGCAGAAACGCTCGTAAAAAACAGCACGATGGCGGCGTAAAAAAAGTGATTAAATCCCCTCGATTCTGAAAACGCTGCATCGACCCAAAGAAACGATCGCCGGCATGTGAGCTTATTTATCGTCCCTTTTATGAAATGACCGTGTATTAAGAGGTTTAACCAGACGTGTTTTCCCGTAAGAGGCCAAAAAACAAACTTATGAAACCTGTTCTCAGAGTGGCTGAACAACAATCAGCTCTTTTCACCCTATTTTTTTATTTTTTCACCATCGCTCAAACTCACACGTCGCAGCTTTAAGGCCATTCAATTTTCTTTAATAGCCATGCTGGTGGAGAGCGTGCGACGTGGGAGAGGGCTTGTTTGGAGCTGTACAGTGGCCTATTACGTGGAGGCCGCTCACTTTAGTTTGCAGTACGAGTTTAATGGAGCCCTCGGTGTATAATAACGGCCGCTGTGGCTTTATCGCGAAATGACTTCGGGGGTAATGGAGAGCAGGAGGCGGGGAGTGACACCGAGGGAGGGAGGGAGAGAAAATGGGAAAAAAAAAAATTAGATTCTAGATTCTTCTGTTTTGTTAGCTTTGCTTTTAGACGAAGGTCATTTCGGCCGGGATGCGCGATAATAGATCATTTTCAGCTCTGTGAACACCAGCGTGAACCCTTTCGCCGCCGAGGTGCCGTTTGTCTTTACGACCAAATTAGAGTCACCGCAGAACTCTCACTTTTACTTCCACCATTTTACCATCTTCCTTCCATGCATGTTGTGATGATTCTTGTTATTTCTGATGCTCTCTGACCGCGGTGGCTTCGTTTGGATGAATCTAAAAGCGTCGCACCGCTTCCTCCATCCTGGACGAGCCTGCAGACTTCCTGATCTGGATCTTCATTTTGCTTTGCTTTTAAATACCGATGGTCGTCTGTCGCCTCGTTCACACGGCGCTGATTAAAGCTTTTCGAGTTTTTCCCATTTAAAGTCTGCGGCGACTGTTCCTTGTGTTATTGATGCATAATTATGGCGCCAATTAGGGATGGGTGATATGGACCAAAAAATATATTGCGATAATTTCTGGTATTTATCACGATAACGATAAAACTGACGATAAATAATCACCAATTCAGTAACAAAGCAAAATGCCACTGCCTTTGTTAATTCTTTCCACCATTTATCATATGGTGTGGAATCAGCAAAAGCCTCGTAAAGTTTAATCTGAGTTGATGGTTTCTCCCTGGAGGTTTTGCATGAAGTTGATGCTTGCTTGAGTTTCTGGTTGTCATCGTGCTCGTGTTTGAGGTGCTGGAACAAATTAGTCGTGTTACTGTCCTTTGTAGGGACTATTTGTTCACATATCTGTCAATCCACAGGGGTTTGGCTGCACTTAAATACATCATCAATAGGATTTTTTTCCCGTTTTTATCGTGGGATGACGCATTCTTACAGCCTAGCACTGATATTTTGTAGCTACAACTCTTTGCTTTGTAATAGCAAAAAAAAAAGAAAAAGAAACAGCTCTGGAGAAAATAAGGAGTCAGTGAGCAGCTGCTGTGGAGTTGTGGGCGTCAAAATAACTTCAGCAGACTGTTCTCGCTGTTCTCCTGGATGGGAGCTGTCAAAGCGAGTACAGTGTTTCTGTGGCGGAAAACAGGCGACATCTCCTCTAAAAACTGCATCACTACATTTTTTTTAACACTCTGTCTCCATTTACGTTGAAATTTACAACGTTCGTGTAATTACTCTCGTCTCCAGAAGGGGGAGACAAACAAGAAAATTACTCATCAAACAAAAATTACACAAACAACACATATAAAATTAATATAAATACATGTAAATAAATAAATATATGCAGAAAACAAGTGAACATGCTGCCTATTTATACATTCAGCAACATTAGCATTCATTTTGAGACTAATTTTGGCTAAAAAGTCCATCCAGGATCCTTCTAAATATTCAAAAAAACACGACCGCCTGATTGTCAGGGTGTGTTGCAGAAAGTGTTGGACAGAGAGGATGGGGGGGGGATTCGGGGGGGAGACATAGACAGCGGAGGGGAAAATATAGACAGAAATAGAGTCGACACAGTAAAGCCGAGGAGGAGGGCAGCCTCCGATTTTAATGAAGCCCTCAGCGAATCACACAGTCTGATAAGGTGACACTCCAGAGACAACAAAATGGTGGAAGGTGACAGGGAGTGTGTGTGTGTGTGTGTGTGACTGCAGTGCAGGTATTCCAGTCACTCGTATGCAAGAAGCCGCTGCTGCAGCCGTGACCCTGTGTGTGTGTGTGTGTGTGTGTGTGTGTTGTCGCTGCATTTGAATATGTGTTTGTGCAAATGTCTCCACGTTGCCTGATTAAGATTCATGATTAACAGCCGACTCTGGGCAAAGGCGCGTGACTGATGACTGACCGCGAGGCACACACACACACCTAAACACACACATACACACACACGTACACACACTGCAGACCTAATTAGGAAACAAATATCGACAAATAATAACACAGACGGTAACAAAATAGAGAGAGATCCTAGAGAGAGATCCGCTCAGGAGGAATGGGAGCAGCGTGTAATGAAAGAACAGATGAATGATGGGACTTTATTTTTTCGTGAATGAATGAAACGAACAAAATTCACGACGCCTCTGGAAAAATCTGACACCTCAAACAAACTGATGCTGTCAGGACTGGTCTTGCATACTAATTTTTGTTGAGATCATAAAATTGGTAAATGTTCTAGTTGAGTTGTAATTATGTGTTCATGACTGCAAAACTTAAAATTTTATTAAAAATCTATTTGTTATTGCACAACAAGTAGAATCATGCAACCTCTGTCAATGAAATTCTTACATTTCTTAAAAATTTGATTAAAGAATGAAAATATAGAAATAAATAATCATACCAATTACTGATAGAGTAATAAATATGGACCTAAAATGTAAATTAGACAATCAGAATATACATTTTACAACTAAGAAAATATACAATTAGAAGAGATGTACGAATATAAGATAGAATATACAATACAATAAGATAATAACATAGAAGTGGTGGTGTTATTTTAAATTTAATGTAAAATAGAACATTTTTAAAATATTTTTTTAATAAAAATACATGAAATAAAGCAACATCATCTGCATATGTGTTAGTGAGTCTCAAGTTTGATGGAGTTTAGTGTTAAATGGGCGACATTTATGGAGAATTTTCCACCAATTAAACAGGTAAATATATTCTTTATTGTTGAATCTTTTTGTGGGGGCCCCTTTAGATTAGCCAACTACAGATAATCTCACTGTGATTAAAGCTGATTCAAACTTGTTATAGTTAAATAATTATAATTATATAATTATACACTCGCCTTTCTGAGAGCCATTTAAATTCATTACAGTTTTATAATTGTTTTGCACAAATGAGCAGAGTCTGAATCAGAATGAATGAGATTATCAGATTATTTCCTTTCTGCATAAAAGTTTCATCCACATTCGCTGTTTACTGTGTGCAGCTCCCATGTTGTCTGTCAAAGTGTGTGTGTGAAATCAACTTGTTTTCCCATAAAAAAAAAATAAAAGCAACCGTTTTTTATTTTGAAGTTGTGCTTTTAAGGTGACTTTTCAAAGCGCAACGACAAAACCTCACATTTCCAGACGCTGACACGGAGCCATTAGAGATCGAGCTCCCGTCAGAGAGCGAGCGGGTGTCACCGCGATCTTACGCGAGCAAAAGCCGCGGACGTCCTAAACACCCTTTTAGTAAGCACCACATGTCAAACGGCTTTGTTTGCTTCGCTCCTGCGTGTGATAAAAATACATTTAATCTGTCAGCAAAGAGGGAAACGTGGCAATGAGACGCTCGTGATGTGACAGTTGGCATAAAAGAGCCCATTTAGGAAAAGGGCGCCTCGGCGTGGTGGAACAAAGTGGAAAAAAGAGGAGGGTGCGTTGGATCCTGAGTCATCGGGTTTGACAGCGGCTTTATTGGGAAAAAACAAAAAAAAACACGGTGGGGGAAGACGGTGAAACACGGAGATATCACGGCGAGGACGCACAGGAAGACGAGAGGAGCGGTGACGAGTGTTGACGAAACGTGGAGACACAAATGAGTTTGGGGAGAAAAAAAAATAATGTGGCAGTCAAAAGAAGTGCCCAAAGGAAAAAATCATGGGGGAAAGAGGCAGAGAAGTTAAAAAAAGGCAGTAAAAAGTAAATTCTGCAACATTGAGAATTGAGATCCAAGAAAAACTACAGGATTAATTTCAGAGAAATGGATGAAGTGAGAGTTTTTTTCTGTTGACTGACACTTTATTATATATATATATAAGCATTATACTACAAATTAAAGCTTGTTAAATGAACAGTTTTGGTTCACTTGGCTTCGTTTGCAGCTAAAAGGTCAGTGACGTCAAGTTTAAATGAAGAAGTTTAGAGAGGAGTCGCAAGTTTTCTCATATTTTTATGCAAATTCTGCATCTGTAAAGTAACTTGGAGGTAAATTAATGAATTCTTGCCTCTAAATTGTGGTAGAGTAGATTAACAAAAGTGAAGAAATACTCGGTGGTGGTTTGTCCGGAGTCGTGTGAGCATCAGGAGTCGCACCTTTGGGGGGAATAAGCGGCTGAATAATTAGTTATTTTCCTCTAAAAACGCCTCAAACTCACCTTTTTCAGGAAACTCGAGCCGGGAACTTTCCCTCCTCGGCCCGCTGGGAGGAAAGTTCCTGCTTTGGAGCGAACGGGGAGGCCGATATGGTAAATTTGACATTTAGCCTGAGAGTCAAACCTCTCTGCGCGACTCCCCCCCGCCTGGCGCTCGTACAGACTTGAACTTTAAATTTCACCGGGCGGTTGTTATTC
>JAOXYL010000051.1:3451662-3465607 GCA_028564955.1 Terapon puta | reverse complement strand
ATCGATTACAAACCCAACCACACCAGACTCCCAAAACAATTGCCAGTTCTTTTACTCTGCCAACGAAAGACACAGACATCAGACTTATCAAGGCTGAAGCCTCCAGATCTGATCCTTTCAAAGAACAAGAGACAGCTCACCAGCCAACGTTGAAGACCCAACCACCCAGCAATTTGATCCGTGGTGTGCATCCCAGCCGACCTGGCCTTGTGGTCATTGGCAGCAGTGACAGCAGTGGCACTAAGAATCAGAGTAAAACTCCAGGACAGGTGTCAGCGGTTGCTGAGCAAATGAAAAAGCAGCAGACGTTGCAGCAGACATTGCAGCAGATGCAGAAGCAACCAATGCAGCAGAGGCAGCAGCAACCAATGCAGCAGAGGCAGCAGCAGCCACCGAAGCAGCCAGTACAGCAGCAGATACAGAAGCAGCTGATATCGCAGCCCGGTCCAGTGATGTGGCCTCCAGTTCTTTCTGCTGCAAAATCTGTTCCTGCTCCTCCTCACATCCCCGGCATCACTGACGCCTCACAGCCTGTGCAGCGTCCATTGTTCAGCCCTGTTAATCCTCGGCCCATCATTGTTCCTCCACTTCTTGATCAACCAGTTCCGACCCTGTTGAACTTATCTCATATGACGCAGCCGTCTTCCAGCAGACAGCCCCCAGCAAAGGTGACAGTCTTCAAGGGTCTTCCAACGCTGGCCATGATGCATGACTATGCGGCGGCATCCCCAAGAATCTTTCCACATACCTGTTCTCTGTGTAAGAAAGAATGTACTCATATGAAGGTAAGTGGAAGACTGCACTCTGTTCTCTGTCCCTGTTGGATGTTTGGGTTTCTTTGTTGCACAACAGAAAATGTGTTAACTTGGATTGTAAAGTACAGTGATTGTACAACTTTTTTGTTGGAATGTACTGAACGTTTTTTTTTTTTTTTTTTTTAGTCTAAGAAAAATACTTTCCAAAGTATTTGAGAGAATTTATTGAAAATGTTCTTAAAATCTTAATGGATCACTAATTACTATGAAATGCTAGTAAGAGGCCCTTCACCACATATAAACTGTGTACCATTTAGCAAGAACAAGCTTGGATTACCAACTTTGGGAGAGGTCGTTTAACATTGTTTTCTGATTTTGTGTATTTTCTGCTAAACTTTTCCATGGATGGCTTTCACAGCTAACTGTTTATAATCTGTAATTCAAGGTTACAGCGCTTGATTTACATGTAATGGATTGTTAGAACCTCATTCTCTAGGTGAATCAGATTCATTCACTGATGTGTAATGGCCACTGCCAGACAATTGGAAATGAGCGTTACGGAATTTGTTATAAAATGATGTCACCGAGCTGACGTCTAAGACAAATGTTGAAAACAGAACCATGTGATGTGATGAGGAGAAATCTGACAATCTAATCCTGTGTCTGTTTTTTGTATTTTCTTTCTTTTCTTTTTTTTTTTTTTGCTTGTCCCACACTGTACTTTCAGTTAGTTTCTTTTAAACTTTTTTTCTGAATTTATAATCTATTGTTCCTCCATTGTTGGAGCTATCAGTAATGCATTTTCTTATCACTTATCACTAGGTATCATTTTCTGTAATGCTGGCTATTATTAAGGATCCAAAGCTCCTTCTTATGTATTTTTAAGTGTCCTAAAAAGGAAGCCTAATTACTACTGCTGATACTGAAGCCACCAGCAACCGTCATACTTCATTAATCAACAGATTTTTTCTTGACAAGATGGACAACGCCTTTTTTGGGACACAACATTTTACATTTTGGTTACTCAAGAAAGATACAGAGACTGCTTCCCGTCCCCAGTCCTCATGTCTTTTCTCTACCCCAGATGTCTCAGCCTGTGTGTTTATGTCCTGATCCATACTTGATCACGACCTCCTCTGAGATGACCCTCACCAAATCGACGGAAAATTTATGATTCCACATGAGGCCGAAGAACCAGACTGCACTATCAAGAACCCAAGAAGAAGAACTTTTTATTTTGGTTTTTAGTTACTGGGACTGTATTTGTTATATTTCTTGATGAAGATTGGATTTCAAGTTTATGATAAAGTCTAGTTCTAAAGGATTTAAAGTCCTGAATAATTAGGTTCATATGTTTCCACATTTATTAGGTCATTACTCTTTGGATTACATTAAACCAATGATTTTAAATGCTGTGTACTATTGGCAAATGTATAAGGTCCTCACTTGGGTTCAACATCTGGATTTTTGGACAACTGGATCCAGGAAGGATCCAGATAAATATACTTCTCAACAAACCAACAATGAGACTCCTTTTTTAAGGCTGTTAAGATATTAAATAAAAGAGATGAATGTTGTCAGACACAGTCTCAAAGTTGGCAGTTAAGATATTAAAACTGTCAGGATGATGATAATAAGCTCTGTCTAAATGTTGTATGTCTGTTCTGACTACTAGGATTGGATCTCCCACCAGAACACCACTCAACACCTTGAGAACTGCAAACTCCTTCGAAAACAGTCAGTCTTTTATTTGAACTCTCTTGTTGATTTAATTTTTTTTGGACAACTGTTGCCTTTTTTACAAATACTTTTGGAGCTTTTACCCACCAGGGGAGTCATTTGTAAGGGTCTATAAAGTAATTTAGCATCCTACAGCAGTAAAACATGTATCCTGAATCCTCTTTGCTGAGAGGCTGATGGAACTTGTGGCAGGGTTCATAAATTCTTTAAGAGATTATCCTACGTGGTTCTGTATAATTCCTTTCACTGGAGAAGCAACTCCCAAATACAACCGCTACCTCAACACAGAAATATTTGTTGTCAGTTTTAGTGTTTTAATGTGTTTGAATTATTCTTCTCCTCCAGATACCCAGAGTGGGATGGTGAGATAATACTTGGACCCAGGTAAATTTTATATGCTGGTCAGATGCTATGCGTTAATATTGATCTTGTCCATTTTGTTACCTTGGTGTTTAAGTTGGTAATAATTTCTGCCTTACTAGAACCTTTCAGTTGTGGTAGAGGGTGATTGTTGATTGTCTTTGATGCCGTTGCAAAATACCTGATATACAACAACCATTCTGGCAGAAATTTATTTGAATTGTAAAAGTGGTCCAGGGCAGCCAGTTGAAAATCCATACAAGCCATACAGTTTTCTGCTTGGCTTTAGTTTTCAGACATGTAGTGACTACAAAAGTTCTGAACCAGTACCCTGCTAATTTTTAATATTTGTTCTTCCCTATGATTTACCCAACTTTTTTTCATCCATTGCTCTCCTCAGGGCTGCAGTTAAAGATACCAAGCCTTCGGCCTCAGCCTCTGCTCAGACCTCCCAGCATCGTCACCAGAAAACCAGGAATGGAAGTCGTTCTCGTTCCCGCTCGCCCAGCCCACGTCGTCACCATGGCTCAGAGGGTAGAAGGGAGAAACGCAGTAGCCGATCACGGTCGCCACACAGCTCCAGATACATCCGCAGGTCTGCCATAATAACTCTGTCAACATCAATGTCAACGTTCATTTTGGATTCCTCTTAATAATCAGTAATGCCTGATTATTTGTTATATTAATTGAAATAGACTACCTTCTAATTCTAATTCCCTACTTTCATCAGGTCTCGTTCTCGATCCCCGCGCTATCGGTCGCGCTCAAGGAGCCCTGACAGACGGTCATCACCGAGGAGGAGAGATGAGAAACGATCCTCACCAAGAAGGAATGAGGACAGGCGGCCATCACCGAGGAGGAGAGAAGAAAGAAGATCACCACCAAGGAGGAGCCGTGATAGTCGGTCTTCCACAGAAGGTTCATCTCCTCAACGAAAGAAGTCCAACAGTGCAGAGAGACTGGCCAAGAAACTGCTGGAAACATCAGGTGATATGAAAACCTCTGGGTTCTAACCAAAGACTGTTTTTACTGAACATACCTACGCCGATTTAAAACAGTTTTAATGTTTCGACGAGGAAGAAGTGCTTATTACCTTTCTTTAAATGCATATCTAATTCCTTTCAGGTTCAGATGCAAATGTTGACGTCTAAGCAAAAAAGACTAGAGCAAGCATATTTCTTCTTCTTACAATAGAGACTCAGTTTGCAACTTAGCAGCTGCCAAAATGCTGTAATTTTGTCTGACATTTGTTCGTCTTTGTCCCTCTAGCTGCCCAGTCTCTGTCAAAACAGTCTGACTTGGAGACCGTGGTTAAAACTCTGGCTCCTGCCTTGCTGGCTGAGCTAGTTAAGATGAAGTCCTCGCCATCATCATCATCCTCCTCTTCCAAAGGGAGAAAACCCTCCTCGTCTCCTGCATCTGCAGGACAAAAGAGACCACCTTCTTCTGCCTCTTCCTCCTCCTCCTCCACAGCAAAGAAGATCTCAAAGCCCTCTAAAGCAAAGCCCAGCGAGCAGAAGAGTGAGGCAAGTTCTTCCATCATTACGAAGGTTGGTCTGTGTTTATGTTAACCTACCAGGGAATTTTGGCAACAGCCTATTATCTGGTAAACAATTTCTTTCTTTTTCCCTTCTTGTGTCCCTACGTCATTCTTTTTATTATAACTTAAACACATAACACTTTCATCAAAGGCTAAACTGAAATTCCTGTTGTTTCAAAGGACAGATGATATGAAAGTGTGATAACACATTCAAGTGAACATCTACCTTCTCTTCCTAAACATTTTTAAAAGGCACTTTTAAGGTTCAGTGTCAGTGTCTTGTGATGACCAACACTATAACTGATCTAAGTTTGTGTTTTTCTCTCTTTTTGCACAGTCTGGTAAATCTCGCCCTCCAACCATGGTGAGACTGGATGGGATTTGTCGTTCTCTCTCTCACAACGACGTGATCACTGCTGTGGAGCGCTTTGGAAAAACCAAGTCGGTCGTATTGTTTCGGTCTACACAAGAGGTATGTGTAGAGAGAGTGTAGAGTTACTATGTTTTATTTTCATTACATATATATTACAGTTCTATTATTTTAAAATGTGCTATGATGGTTTTATTCAGAGTTCCTCTTAAATATTAAGAAGGCAATTAAAGATCTTCAGAAAGCTTGTTTTGTTAAACTAATGGTCCAAAACCCAAGACATTTCATATTTTAGAAGAAAACAATTTTAACCAAACCAATTCAAAGATTTTGTTGGTGAGATATTTAGTTTGGTGAGTAGGTGGCTGTTGTAATCATAGATATGTGTGTTTGTGTCTGCTCTTGTAGGCAATTGTGTGTTTCGAGAAAGAGGAAGATGCAAAAAAACTGAAGAGCATAAAGAACCTAGATGCGAAAGGAGTAATAATGACTGTTGCCAGAGAAAAGGTATCCCACTTTTTACTTGTTTTTCGCTTTCTTTGGTCACACTGATGGTTTTCAGATTAATCTACAATTACAATCTCAATTTGTTTATTTACAGGAGACTATTTCTACAGAGCAAAATAAGCCTGCTCAGAAGTAAGAAATGTTACGCAGAATTGTTTTGTCAATATTATGATATAAATATTCAGTTCCTCTCAGAATTTATTGCATTGTAATTTTCTTTTGTCCACAGAAAACCAGCTAAGTCTACTGTCGACACACCTCAAACCACTAAATCTACAGTCACCTCTACCACCACAAAGGTTCCCCCTAAGTTGCCTTTACTTAAACTGCCCTCCTCTGGAGGCAAAACGGCGACAACAGGCAAACCTATCAGTCAGAAAATTGCAGCTAAAAACTTCGCTAAGAGCATAATAACTGTCAACAAAGCAAAAGTCTTGGTTTCCAAAGCAAAAAATGTTTCAGCCAAGCAGATAGGTAAAACTGTTAGATCAGGAAAGTTGCTAGCCATGGGAGCTGTGAAAAAGACAAACCCCTTAAGATCCATAGCTCCAGCAAAAAATCCTGATGCTGCTGTGTCCAAAACAAAAGATGAACCGGTCAAGTCTGAAACGGAGGTTCAAGAATCTGTGGTGGAGCTGGAAGACAAAGTCGAGGTTGATAAATCTGCAAATGAGACTGTCGCTGATCCACCTAAAGGTACAGTGATTGAAGCTCCCAAAACACAGACAGACAGACTAGCTGCAGCAGGAGCTGTGGCTAATGACGAGGTTGAAGAAATGGATGCAAAGGCTGTGAGTGTGCCTTCCAAACCTACAGTTGCAGAGAATCTGCCTGATGTAGAAAATTCCAAACCTAACATATCTGAAACCAAGATTCAAGAAGCTGTGATTGTGAAGATAGAGACAGCTGATGTGAAAGATTTTGAACCTGGGCCTCAAGCTGAGCTTGATGAAGCTGCTGAACTAATGGAGCTTGGAGAATCTGGAGTTAAAGTGTCAGAGCCCATGGAAGTTGGAAGTGCTGAGGAAAAAGGGGAAGAATCGGTAACTCCAGAAGTGGTTCAAGAAAATTCAGTTGACAAACCCAATGAGAATGAACCACCAACCAGTACAGTTGAGACACGACCAATAGAAACCTCTGTCAAACCTTTACCACATATCCAGGAAAGCACCCTATCGGAACCAGAGTCAACTGCACTTGGACCGGAGAAAGAGGCTGAGGCTTCACAAATGCAGCAGCAGGCTGCAGGAAGCCAAGCTGAAGCCGCTGTGGAGACAAAGCTTCCAGATGAAGAAGTGAAGACCAGATCATTGCAAAAAGGTATGTTAGAGACCTTTGTCTTGGATGGATGGCAAAGTTTGTTAAAATGGAGAAAATGGTGTTAATAATACATAAAAGTTGCTTTGGGTCTTGCCAAAAATCTAAAATGAAATCAACTTTTATGACTTAAGACTAACTTGAGATGATGGTTATGATGATGATGATGTTGGTCTCTCAAAATATTTTTAAATGGCTGTTTTGAAGATTCTGTGACTGCCGTGAAGACTGAAACACATGTAGAACAAACCAGTGATGCTTCCGAAGTCATCAGCAATGTCTCAGCTACATCAACCGAAGTTATAGAGTCTGTCAAAACTGAGCCAACACCTGCAGGAGCGAGTGAGGAGCAATCAGCAGCATCCACACCTCCTTTGACTGCAGTTATACCTCTGACTATTGGAGAGATGGTAGAAAAACACCTGCATAAAAACAGAATAAGTAAGAAATCTCTAAAAGGGGCTCTGTTTGTCTGAAAAATGCATGTAATCGTACTGTACTGTTCTGAATTATTGTACATTTTCATTGTTTTTTTCCACAGACTGTCTCAACATGAAAACCTGCTTCTCAACAAAAGTAAGTTTCCTTGTTTTTATTGTTTAAAGTACGACAGTATTTACACGTTGTAAAAATATAGATTAATGTTGGAAGGAGAAATTTGTTGGAAAAAAAAAGATCAGGGCCTTCTTCTGTTTTTGGTGTCAGATGATGCACAAAAACCATTAAAATATAAAGAATAAATGTTCGAATTTAGACCATTACTGTTTTTATTATTATCTCTCTCTCTCTTTCTAAATTTCCTTAATTTTCTCCAGTTTTTCAAACATTTCATTGGGAAGAAGCTGTTGCTCATGACTGGACTGCCAGTGTATTCAGAGCTGAACTATACAGAGAAGGATGTTGTCAAACGGCTCCTTCCCTTTGGGTTTCAACATAATGAGGATAACCTCTATGTTGTTCCTCAGGCACGCATGGTAGGTACCTGATTATTGATCTGCATCATTTTGGTTAATTTACAGAGGGACTGATTGTGAAATAAATGGTCTGTATTTAATGGTTGGACTGAATAATTGTAGTTCCTTTTTTCTTGTTCTTGCTACAAAACAAATTAAATCACATTTTAATTGTCTTTCAAATTTACTTGATCTTTCAGATCGATTGATGATTTTGCATACTCATTGCTATATATACATATTATTGGTTCTTGTGTAAAATACTATGAAAAAGTTCTTGAAAAATTGAAGTGGTGAAACATTTTTGTGTTTGTGGGTTTCTCCTTAGGCCTTCTTCATGATGCCATCTTTGAAAAGTGTGCAAGAGCTAATGAAAGTATATAGAAGCGGAAGCATTACTTTTAAAGGATCTAAAGTCTGTTTCCATGTTGTAAACCATGGCGTTGTAATGACACCGGTAAGTACATAGACAACACTGTTTTCACTGATGTATTTTTACAGATGTTCAGCACATTCATTACCCCAGAAATCTTTACAGTAAAACTAATTTATACCAGGATTAATTTCCCCACAGAATACATTTTATTGCTTCTGGTGCATAATGACTTTGACTTTTAACACTGTCTACTTTGGTTTTGTTTTAGGTTGGTTTTTATAAATCACTGATGAAGCTGATGAATTCTGTAAGTAACACAGACACACGTCATTCAACATAATTTATGAACTGCTTTAAACTGTGTAGTAGTCAATCTTCATTTTCCAAGCTTCATTTGGGAAGTAAAATAATTTGTAAATGTCACTTTTGCATTGCAAAGTTTACATTTTTGGGGCCATTTTACCTGCTGTGTTTTTCTTCTAAAACATACATTTTACAAGATAAAATATAGAAACTCTCAATTATGCAAGTCAGTGAAGAATATTACAACTAGGTACTACGGTTGTTTGGATGCGTCTTGGTTCCTTTTGTTAACCTTTTGGTTCTTCATTCATTGGACTTGATTCAGCCTACGGCTGATGATGGGTCGAGTATATTCTTCATCAAGAACGTTTCGCCGAGTGAAATCAGGAGCCTCAGGGAAACTTTGGGAAAAATGGGATCGGTCAAGAACTACATGCCTCTCCTCAACAAGGTACAAACATGCACATGTACATTTGATTAAGCGGCTTTTTAAAAAAAAAAGACTATTTGGTTGTATTACCTGTTACATATGCGTGTCCTTGTATATTGTAGGTATTTGTAGAATTTGAGTCTGTTCGCGACGCTGATCGTCTTGGAGTTTGGTACAGTCTCCTGAAACATCCACCTTTTCATGAGGTCCAGAGGCTGAATGTGCCAGCCAGCAAAACAGCACTATGTAAGTCTGATTAGGGAAATAAATATGAGTGGGGGTTTTTGTGTTTCACTTTGGAAAAAATCAGGGTCTCAAATTTCTTTTTTTTTTTTTTTTTTTTTTTTTTTAACAAAAGGGTTCCTCGAGGGTCATTTGTAGGACCAATTTTATCTTTCATGCATATTAATGATCTTAGGTATGCTGATGACAGTGATTTTTGCCCATGAAAGATCTAAATGTCAGGTTTCACTCCCAAACCTAGTATGATATAAAATGATATAGTTTCAAAAACACAAGTGTGTTTTTTTTACTCTTCAGATGCATTTAAAGTTACATTTAGTTTTTGTTTTTTTCAGCACCAAGGCTTCCTCAGTATGCTTTGCCGGATAGCAGTGATTTAGCTGATGGAACAAGTATCCCGCGAGCGAAACATGGTGTTCCACATGGCAGCGTCTCACCATTTTGGCTCACAATGACAAATAGTCCCTTCTTGCTCTCTACCGTTTCTCCCTGGTTCAACATCCCAGGTAAGAAAGGCAGTTTATTGATCTATCATCTTTCACTGTGGCAAGGTTGCTACAGCTTAATCTATTGTGACAACTCTTCGGTAAAGTCACTGTGTTTGCCTTTGTTCATTTTTTTATACTCAAAGATCACCTGACGGTCAAAGGAAAGGGAGACATTGAGGTAAGTTCATTTCCCTCTGACTGCATCCAGTGTACTTGCTTTTAGCTTTTTTTTGCATATTTGAATGGTCTACATTTACTAAAGTAAATTGACTAATGACCAAGTGGCCTCTGGCTGTTTGCTTTGCTTACAGATGATATTTGATCTTCTGTGTCTAAAATCCTGATCTACTTCAGCATCAACATGTATGATGTGATGTGTGAATTTTACTTCGGTCTTTGAACGTTGTGTTTTCTAGAAGGCCAGTCGTTGGAGCTCCATGTTCTCTACAGTCATGCTGACTGGTCTGCCAGTGGAAAACTACAAGCATGAGGACGTGGCCAAGCTGGTCTGGAAGTATTTCCCCAAACAGAACCTTCAGTCCCTGTACTACAACGTGATGGTCTTAACACTGCAGAGGAGGGTAAGGAGGACAAACTGCATACTGTTACAGGCACAAATGTTATTTTTCCTATTTTATTAGTTAAACTGAGGGGTTTTGTTGAAATGCAAGTTTTTTTCTTTTCTGTCCTTTCTCTGTTCACCCCCAGGCCTTTGTGTTTTTCCCTGACTGGACTACATGCTGCAGTTTTCTTCAAGATCACGTCAAATATTCATTTTGTGTCATGGGTTACGCACTCACTGCCCATTTGGTCTTGGAGCACATGCATCCTGAATCCAGTGAGGTATGAATCCTGAAGAGCACAGAAATACAAATGAGTACACACTGAATTTGAGCCATTTAAATACAGTTTGTTTTGGCAGCGTCTTTGATATCTGTGACTTGTAATCTTTTTGTAGGAGATGATGTACAAAAGTCTGATGAAGTGGAGCAATGCTGTAAGTCATTAGTCATTTGTCAAGTGAAAGTAGCCAACAGTGGATGTCTGGTCCTTAACACCAACTGTTCTTTGCTTTTCAGGGCGTCTCAGATCCAGAGTCTCTGGAGGAGCGGCTGCTCTCAGTGGAGATCTCTGAGACATCTTTGGACATCATCACGGTGGTCTTAGAGGTGGTGATGTCCATTGCGACCTTCGTCAGCTTCCTGCCACTTGCCAACAGGGTACAAGAACACAAACAGCTGCATTTTTCATAATCAAGCAACAAAAAGCCCAACTTTAATCTACGAGACCCTGAAATATGTTTACTTCAACTCATAATGGGCTTGATTATATAGTTTTACAAAATGTAAACTTCTTAATTTCCCTCTTGTCCACAACTGTCATTCTGCCTCAGATCTGCATTGAGATGGCTGACTATAGTGGTGTAACTCAGGTGGTGGAGAAGTACAAGATTGCCCCATCAGACTCTTATAAAAAGCTTGTAGCTTGGTACGTATGTGTCCTTATAAAATTAGGTTTATAAATAGTTTTTTTAATTACTCACATCTGTTTTTATAAAAGGTTTTCTTTGTATGTTTATCTTTTATTTGAACCCCCCTTCACACCTAAACTGGCAATCTTTTTGTCTTTCCAGGAGTCTAGTGCGGCGTTTTGAAACGTGAGTATACTTTCTGAATTTAAGGTGAAGATAGACACTAAATATGTTAACAAAGCGTGACCTTAATTATTGTTATGAATGTTATGTTCAGTCGAGTGCAGTTTTATACAATTGCAGTAGTCAGCTTGTGTACTGTACATGTATGGATGTACAGAATTAAAAATGAATCATCAAGTTATTCAAATTTTATGTGAGATTTTTTAATATTTCCACAATAAGTCTACAAATTAACTAGTCAGTCAAGAGAAAATTAAGCTTTAGCTTTGGTTTAGATTTGTTTAAGATATTTTCAAGCAAAAATGCTTCATGATTTAGTGGTTGCAGCCTCTCTGATCTGATTATTTGTAAATGGATTATTCTTACTTAGACTGAAAAAAACACATTTTTGAATTTTGAAAATATGAATTATCTGCATTCATTTGAGGCTGATGATCATTTTCTGTTCTTTTTTTTAAAATTTTAGCTCAAAGAGCCTGAAACAGCGTCTACAGGATTCTAGCGAGATGACATTTAACTTTGATCCGAATACTCCTGGTGTAAAATGTAAAAATCGTCATGATGTTGACTCTGAAACTGCTGCCAGTCCTGCCTCCTCAACCAGAGCGCAGACACCTGAACTTGACCTCGACATTTTCAAAGCCCTCACAGCAGCAGTGCGCCAACACAGACTCACATGGCGGGGCAAGTCCCAGAGTGAGGAGAAGGAGGTGAGGCCTGGCTTTAAATCTCTCTTAAAAAATTTGAAATAAAACATGTTTTCTTATTGTCAACAAAACTATAACATTAACACAAGTACAGAATAACACCGGCCTTATCATTTAATCAGCATCTGATCCCAGGATACCATTTTTAAAAGATTGTGGTTATAATTGTGCATGCCCATGTTGTCTATGCATTTATTTTCATAGGTCACTAATCAAGATCTTTTGAATATTTGTTTTCTTAAGCTCCGCAGCAAAAATGACAGAAGCTCGAGAACTGCTGAAGACACATCACAAAGAATGGTAATGTAATGTTTGTCTTTGTTCTTTACCTAAACTTTTCATACAGACAGAAATTAGACCTTTTTCCCCCTGAATTCACAATGCTTATCCAGTGTTTTCACAGTGTGACAGTGTAAACTAAGTGATAAAGAGCTTCATTGACTGATTCCTTCTTTGTTCTCCATCCAGGATCAGGAGGATATTGTAGATGATGCGGTTCCTTCAGACGCTTGTCATTTTGATGAGCAAAATTTCAACATGGATGACTTTGTCACCGTTGATGAAGTTGGCGATGATGTGGAAGACACAAGTCCAGAGCCTCAGAGCTCTTCCTCATCCAGGCAGTCCTCCAGAGCGGAAGGAAGTAAAAGGCAAGACTCAGAAGTGTTGTCTTCTGGCAAGCGGACCTCAACAAGGTCTTCAAAAGACACATCCAAGTTGACTAAAGACTCCTCCAAACCAAGCTCTGTGTTGCCAAAAAAGTCCAGTAACTCCTCGGAGGCCACCAAATCTCAGACTAAACCTTTGTCCTCTGTCAGTGTCGGTAAGGCCGCCTCCTCTTCTCCTCCACTGTCGACTGAACCTCCTTCCTCCCCTGGTCAGAAACTAAGACAGAGCAGGACAAAATCTCCAGCCAAAGCATCAAATAATTCATCCTCCCGTAGGACACGCTCAGCAGCAGCAACCGCCGAAGCATCAATGAAGACTCATTCAGAGACTCTTCGAGAGGAAGCAAAACCAACAGAGAGTGCAGTAACAAAGTCTGACCACCAAGTGTCAGCAGAGGGCATTTCTGTAAAAACTGTTGAGTCAGAGACAAAAATAGAATCACCATCTCAGATGCATCCACCACTGCAGGGACATGGGTTAGAATTGAGCCAAGCCCAGAATCTGCAGATCGATTTTGATGACAACACAGCCAAAGATCAGGACAAGGCAAAACAGGAAGAAAAAGAAGATGACAAACATGCAGAGGTGGAGGAGGAAGACATTGAAAACTACCAGATCCTCGATTCACTCGATGATCAAACAGATGAACAGATGCATGATGGGGACGAGCTAACTGGACCTAAGGAAGGCCAGACTTTGCAGGAGGAAACCTATCAGATTTTGGACAGTGTTGACAGTGAAGGCAACACCTGTCCAGAGGAGGACAGTGAAATGGAAATGGATCCTTCTTTCCAAGTGCTAGACAGTGTCACTCAAGACCAAGAACCTACAGGTCAAGAGGACGGTCACCTGGTTCAAGACGACTCTTCCACAGTAAAGCAGCAGTCAGAGGAAGAAGATGCAAGTCCGGAAGTTGACAAATCTGATGTTGCAGAATCTTCCAAAACCTCTAAAGATGTGAAAAACCCTGCACATCAAATTCCAGATGAAGACCAGCCCCTTCAGGAAGGTGACAACAAAGTAACATTAAAAGGTCCTGACAGTGAAGTCACCAAACAAGAAACCTTTGAAATATTGGATTCAATTGATGATCAGACTGCTGCAAAAGGTGACAGCCAGAAACTCGAAATTCTCAATGAACAGATATCTAGAGAAGACACTGGGCCCACAGAGGAAGAGGAAGACACATATCAGGTCATCGATTCTGTTGAAGTTCAGCCAACGACTACAGAGACCTACAACAAGGGGAAAAAACCTAAGGAAAGTGAGGCAGCCTCTCAGAAAGATAACAAACCATCAAAGAGAACTGGCGGGAAAACGGCAGCATCAAAAAGTGAAGATGCTGCCACCACAGAGAGGTCTGGTAGACGAAGGAGTGCAAGAGGGAAGAAAGAGGATCAAACGATATTGGATTTCCCTGAAGCATCTGAAAAACCAGAGGAGATGATGTACAAGATTTTAGACTCTGTGGAGGACGAGACTGCTTCTGATGAACCGACCATCACTACAAGATCGACCAGAGCAAAAAGGGAG
>JAOXYL010000051.1:3425405-3440777 GCA_028564955.1 Terapon puta | reverse complement strand
CTCCCTTTTTGCTCTGGTCGATCTTGTAGTGATGGTCGGTTCATCAGAAGCAGTCTCGTCCTCCACAGAGTCTAAAACCTCATACTTGGCCTGCTCTGGTTTTTCAAATGCTTCAGAGAAATCCAGTATTGTTTGATCCTTTTTCTTCCCTCTTGCACTCCTTCGTCTACCAGACCTCTCTGTGGTGGCAGCATCTTCATTTTTCGATGCTGCCGTTTTAGCGCCAGTCCTCTTTGATGGTTTATCATGTTTATGAGCAGCTGCCTCACCTTTCTCAGTTCTTTTTTCCTTATTATCTGACTCTGTAGTTGTTGGCTGATCTTCAACAGAATCGATGACCTGATATGTGACCTCCTCTTCCTCTGTGGGCCCAGTGTCTTCTATAAATAACTGTTCATTGAAGATTTCAAGTTTCTGGCTGTCACCTTTTGCAGCAGTCTGGTCATCAACTGAAGCCAATATCTCAAAGGTTTCTTGTTCAGTGATGTCACTGTCAGGGTCTTTTAACGAATCTTTGTTGTCACCTTCATGAAGAGGCTCATCTTCATCTGGAATTTGATGTTTAGGGATTTTTACATTTTTGGAAGCTTTGCAGGATTCTGCTGAAAGCATTTTGCCTTTTTGTTTTTCCTCTTTTTGTTCTCTCTGCTGATCATTACCTTCTCCATCTTTAACTGCATCATTAGATTTGTCAGCTTCCAGATTTGCATCTTCTTCCTCCGATTGCTGCTTTATTGGGGAACAGTCGTGTTGAACCAGGCGACTGTCCTCTTGACCTGTAGGTTCTAGGTCTTGAGTGACGTTGTCTAGCACTTGGAAAAAAGCACCCGTTTCCATTTCACTGCCCTCCTTTGGACAGGCGTTGCCTTCACTTTCAACACTGTCCAAAATCTGATAGCTTTCCTCTTGCAAAGTCTGGCTTTGATGCATTTGACCATCTGTGTGATCATCTAGTGAATCAAGGGTCTGGTAGTTTTCAATGTCGTCCTCAGACTTTGTCACTGCACTTACTTTTGGTATTGTTCCCTCTCTAAGTGTCTCTGAATGAGTCTTCATTGATGCTTCGGCGGTTGCTGCTGCTGAGTGGGTCCTACGGGAGGATGAGGTATTTGATGCTTTGGCTGGAGATTTTGTCCTGCTCGGTTCTAATTTCTGACCAGGAGAGGAAGGAGATTCAGTCAACAGTGGAGGAGAAGAGAAGGAGGCCTTACTGACATTGGCAGTGGACAAAGGTTTAGTCTGGGATTTGGTGGTCTCAGAGGAGTTACTGGACTTTTTTGGCAAGACAGAGTAAGCTCTGTGTTTAGAGGATCTCAAGTCTTCAGTTGACTTGGATGAGTCTTTTGAAGACCTTGTTGAAGTTTGTTCGACAGAAGCTGCATCTGAGCCTTGCCCTTTGCCCCCTCCCTCTCTTGAGGACTGCCTGAATAAGGAAGAGCTCTGAGGTTCTGGACTTATATCTTCTTCATCATCACCAACCTCATCGAGGGTGACAAAGTCATCCATGTTGAAATTTTGCTCATCAAAAAGATAGGCGTCTGAAGGAACCACATCATCTGTAATATCCTCCAGATCCTGGACAGAGAACAGAGATGGAATCAATCAATGAAGCATTTCTGTCTATAAGAAAAGTAAACATGAAGCGCAAAGACAAAATTGGGTATTTACTGTTCTTTGTGGTGTGTCTTCAGCCGTCCTCAAGTTTGTGTCGTTTTTACTGAGGCTCTAAAGATAACAAATATTTTAAAAAGATGCTGATTAAATGATGCTGTTGACAATAAGAAAAAAAAACTGTTTCAGCTATGCTTTTTCCACATGTAAATTCAGAGAGAATTTAAAGTCTGGTCTCACCTCATTTTCCTCACTCTGGGACTTGCCCCCATGTGTGAGTTTGTACTGGCGAACTGCTGCCTTAAGAGCATTGAAAATGTTTACGTCAATCTGAGGAGGTTCTGCAGAGTTTTGTTCAGGTGTCAGCGCTGTGGTCAAGGAAGCAGCAGTTTGTGAGCCAATATCAAGACGTTCAGATGGAGGAGGCTGAGTTTGACATTTCACAGCTGGTATGGCTGGTTCAAAGTTTATTGTCGTCTCACTGGAATCCTGTAGACACTGTTTTAGGCTCTTCAAACTAAAATAAAAAAAAAAGTCAGCTTCTGAATGCAGGGTTGTTCTCATCAAATGGCTGAAAATAATTTCCAAGTTTTTATTCAGTGCCACTCAGTTAATAGTTCAGTTATCTCTCGGTTTGTGCCAAATATGTATTTATTGGAATTTTTAGATTATATTTTTCTCATATCGTGTATTATTTGTGATGGTTGTGTATTTCTTCCTTGTGTGTGTAGAGGCCTGCTTTCTTTCTGTAAGAAGCTCCTCTATGTTTAGTCTCTCATAAAGACTAACATTTTGTCTCTGGATCAAGAAAGAAGAACAAAACAGCAAGTCACAAGTATTTATAAGACAAAACTGAGACGACCTCCCCTTGTGTTTTGCTTCTGATGGTTTTTTTCCTGATGATATGCACACGAGACACTGTAGGCCTGATAAAAGTTCTCTGAATTCTCTCTTTCTCTTTGAGTGCTTTCTTATAAGAAAAATCTTTTCTTGTCTCTTTCTGGCAAACATTTCAGGCTACAGCTCATAGTTTTGCCATAAATGTATTTGTCGTTGTTGGAGCCATAAAATGTTTTTTGTTGAAACGATAGTCCAAATACCAACAATATACAGTTTACAATTAGTTAAAAACAGACAACAGACAAGTAAATCATCATACAGATTTGGGGTTGGTGTCTTTGCCTAAAAAATGGCTGCAGTGATGAATAAACTTTTAAAAAAGCAACCAGTTATCTTTAACTTGTGGATATATATAAATAAACGTGTCTCTAATACACCTGTTGTCATATGACAGATTACTGTCAAGCTTTGGCAACTAAAACCTGTTTGGTTTATTTCTAACCTGACAACTACAAAATCCCATACTCACGTCTGAAAGCGTTTCACTTTACTCCTGGAGAGAAAAAAAAGAAAGTTGGTCAGTTTAGGCGTGAGGTTGAGGGATTTAAAATAAATGTACATATGCAAAGATAACCTGCTTTCATAAAAAATTATGAGTCACACATACATACCAAGCAACACGCTTTTTATAACAGTCTGATGAGACAGTCTTGTACCTCCCCATCACCTGAGATACACCAGAACAGTCAGCCATCTCAATGCAGATCTGAGGCAGAATGACAGTTATGGACAAAAACAGGAGGGGAAGATGGATAAAGTGTCAAGACAAAGAGAGAAGGGCAATAAACCATCTGTATATTTGGGCCATTTATTTTAGGATCTCTTGCTTATGTGAACTACATAAAATTGATTCATATTCATACTACAGTATATTCAAGTTAAATAATTGTACTCAAGTGTGAGGCAAATTGGTTTAATTATAAAAGCCCCAACACATGGATTTCCAATGGTTTACAAATTGCAGAATTACCTCTGAAAAATCTTACTTTTGAAGCAGCAGAGAGCTAACTAATGGATTCAAACCATAAATGAATCTGAACCAATTCACTAAATTTAGCTAAAAATGGATACTTTCTCATTTTAAGTCTTATATAATACTTTTAGTTTATAGATATTTAACTTGTCCTGACAGCCTGCAAATAATGTTACTGTATATAAAAAGATATCTAAGATGATTGTAAAGCAAGGCTTTTTGTTGCTTTCTCAGGCCTTTTGTGAGAGCACTAAATCCTAAAGGCAAATGGTTGCTTGGTTGTGAAAAATGCAGCTGTTTGTGTTCTTGTACCCTGTTGGCAAGTGGCAGGAAACTGATGAAGGTCGCAATGGACATCACCACCTCTAAGACCACTGTGATGATGTCCAAAGATGTCTCAGAGATCTCCACTGAGAGCAGCCGCTCCTCCAGAGACTCTGGATCTGAGACGCCCTGAAAAGCAAAGAACAGTTGGTGTTAAGGACCAGACATCCACTGTTGGCTACTTACATTTGACAAAAGATCGACAGAAGTGACTAATGACTTACAGCGTTGCTCCACTTCATCAGACTTTTGTACATCATCTCCTACAAAAAGATTACAAGTCATAGATGTCAAAGATGCTGCCAAAACAAACTGTGTTTAAATGGCTCAAATTCAGTGTGTACTCATTTGTATTTCTGTGCTCTTCAGGGTTCATACCTCACTGGATTCAGGATGCATGTGCTCCAAGACCAAATGGACGCTGAGTGTGCAACCCATGACAGAGACTGGATTTGTGACATGATCTTGGAGAAAACTGCAGCATGTAGTCCAGTCAGGGAAGAACACAAAGGCCTGGGGTTGAAGAGAGAAAGGACAGAAAAGAAAAAAACGTATATTTCAACAAAACCCCTCCGTTTAACAAATAAAATTTGAATAATGATGTATGCATGCAGTTTGTCCTCCTTACCCTCCTCTGCAGCGTTAAGACCATCACGTTGTAGTACAGGGACTGAAGGTTCTGTTTGGGGAAATACTTCCAGACCAGCTTGGCCACGTCCTCATGCTTGTAGTTTTTCACTGGCAGACCAGTCAGCATGACTGTAGAGAACATGGAACTGCAACTGGCCTTCTAGAAAACACAACGGTCAAAGACCAAAGTAAAATTCACACATCACATCATACATGTTGAGGTTAAAGTAGATCAGGATTTTAGACACACAAGATCAAATATCATCTGTAAGCAAAGCAAACAGCCAGAGGCCACTTGGTCTTCAATCAATTTACTTATGTAAATGTAGACCATTCAAATGAACAACCAAAGCTAAAAGCAACTACACTGGAGAGAGAAATGAAGTTACCTCAATGTCGCCCTTTCCTTTGACTGTCAGGTGATCTTGGAGTGAAAAATGAACAAAGACAGAAACAGTCACTTTACTAGTGGAGTTGACATAATAGATTAAGCCGTACCTAACTTGCCACAATAAAAGATGAGAGATCAATAAACTGTCTTTATTACCTGGGATGTTGAACCAGGGAGAAACGGTAGGGAACAGGAAGGGACTATTTGTCATCGTGAGCCAAAATGGTGAAACGCTGCCATGTGGAACGCCATGTTTTGCTTGTGGTATAGTTGGTCCATCAGCTAAATCCTCACTGCCCAGCAAAGCGTTCTGAGGAAGTCTTGGTACTGAAAAACAAAAGACATGGTAAATGTAATTTTAAATGTATTTGAAGAGTAAAAAACAGGGTGACAGTTGTTGTGCTTTTGAAACTTTACCATTTCATTCCATACTAGGTTTGGGAGTCAAACATTAAAATGTCACATCAGGTATGTGTCAGAAGAAAACTAAAAAAACGAAAAAAGGTGAGGAAATTAAGATTTTTATCACATACTTTTAGGATTTGTTTGTCTGTGAACAGGTTGTGACGAATCCCCTCGTGGGGATGCTCTCATGTAATTGGCTATAAAGGAGTGAGGCATCTAATTGGCTGTAGACAATCCCCTCTTAGAAAAAATGCATTTGTGTATCGATTCACGTCTCAAAAATCATAAATACAAATGTGGGGAGATTTTAAAAATAAAAGCACTTTGTAAATGCAGGTGGCTGATTCATATACAAATGTGACAACTTACAAATATGAATTTGATGAAAGTTGCAAATACAAATCACAAATATGTTTATAAATCTAACTTTTATATGTGAATTTTTTGTATTTATTTGTGAAGTGAAACAAATTTATATATAAATCCTGCATATTTATATATAAATTGCACATATTTATATATAAATCCCAAAATATATATTCGTGAATACTTTTGTATGCATTTGTAAATCCTTTTGTGTGCATTTATTACTTCTGAGACTGTTCTGGCTCCCTAAACAACAGTCAAAACACTACGTATGTGACTACTTGCTGGTAAAAGCATAAATTCTTATTTACATTTGTTGTATTTCTTAAAACAGACTTACATAGTGCTGTCCTGTTGCTTTCTGGTACTTTAAGCCTCTGGAGTTCAAAGCAAGGGGCTCGTTTAAGGAGACTGTACCAAACTCCAAGACGATCAGCATCGCAAACAGACTCAAATTCTATAAATACCTACAATATACAAGCATACACATATGTAATAGGTAATACAATCAAACAGTATTTTTTAAAGCCACTTAATCACATGAATTTTTTTGTGTGTGCACGTTTGTACCTTGTTGAGGAGAAGCATGTAGTTTTTGACAGATCCAATTTTTCTCAAAGTTTCCCTGAGGTTCTTGGCTCCACTCGGTGAAACATTCTTGATGAAGAATATACTCGACCCATCATCAGCCGTAGGCTGAATCAAGACCAAGACATGAATATTCAAACCAAAAAGTTGCACACAACCATACGGCGAGACACCAAGTATAGCTTGGAAATTGAGATGGATTTCTACATTATTCAAAGCACTTAAAGATTATGTGTGTCTGTGTGTGTTGCTTACAGAATCCATCAGCTTCATCAGTGATTTGTAAAACCCAATCTAAAACAAAAAAAATCAGAGTAGGTAGTGTTAAAATTCAAAGATATTATAGATATTATTGATCAGTGTAATCTTGCATCAGAAGCAACAATATTTAATTATACAGGGGCAAATAATCAGTTCAGTTTGGTTTCAAACAATCTGCTCCTATAAATAAATATATATGTTTTCTTGAGAATGTTTCTGCAGTCGTGAATATGCTGAACATTTATAAAAAATACATCAGCACAAACAGTGTTGTCTACGTACTTACCGGTGTCATTGTAACGCCATAGTTTACAACATGGAAACAGAGTTTAGATCCTTTAAAAAAAATGTCACCTCCTCTGGATATTTTCAGTATGTGGTGCACATATCCCACGTTTGGCATCATGAAAAAGGCCTGAGAGGAAACCCAGACACAAAAATGTATTACTTCTGTTATTATTCCAAGGACTTTTTTCATAGCATTTTACACAGAAAACAATAATGTGTGTATAGTATATGCAAATCTCATAATGAAAGAAGTGAATGATCAAACGAACATCTGTGCGATTTTCACAAATTAACTTTAAAAGAAAGTAAAAAAACTTGTTTTAGAATTAAAAAAACAACAACAACAAAACAAAATCATGCAGATCAATAATAGGGTATCTACCATGCGTGCTTGATGAACAACATAAAGTTTTTCCTCTTTATGCTGAAACCCAAATGGAAGGAGCAGTTTGACAACATCATCCTCTGAGTAGCTTCCATCAGAATATTCTGGGAGTCCAGTTATGAGCATCAGCTTCTTACCAAGTTGGAATAACTGGAAAAAGAAAGGAAATTAGGAGTGTGTACTATGTTTATGTGATTTAGACTCAGATAAGCTGCGTAAAATAAATAAATGGATTTACCAATTAAAAATTATCAAGCCATTTACATTACGACAGCAGTGTTGAGATAGTGTTTTCTGCAGATCTGATCGTCCAGTTTGAAAGTCCATAAATGAGGATTTAAAAGCTGCTTGTGGCACAGTGCACTGTCTCAACAATCCCGCCTTTAGTTAAATATTGCAAGTCTCCCAAAATTCAATGACAACATACAAAATCATTTTTATCATTAATATTACAATATTGGATACCTCAAACCTTTCTTTCAATTCAAGACCTGCAGATACCTTGGACAGCATTACATTAGAACAACTTCCTAACTCCTACTTTAATTTCTATCTTTAGGAAGACAATATTTGTAAATACTGTATTACTTCATAGAAGTAAATTGAGGAAACCTACTTTTGATGAAAAGCACATGCTCAACCTTAGGAGGTCTGTAAACGAGACAAACAAAATAAGACAAATAAAATAAAAAGATGGTAACATTATGATTACATACATTTGTCACAGACAAATTCAGTCCTCTCTTTGAAAATTCTTACTTATTTTGTTTTGGTGCAGGTGTTTTTCTACCATTTCCCCAATAGTCTGAGTGGTAACTGCAGTCGAAGGGGGTGTGGATGCTGCCGATTGCTCCTCACTTACTCGTGAAGCTGTTGGCTCAGTTCTGACAGATACCGTCATCCCAGTTGATGTAGCAATGACAATTCGGACAACTTTGGAGGCATCGTTGGCAGATTCTACATCTGTTTCGGTCTTCACTGCAGTCACAGAATCTTCAAAACATCCATTTAAAAGTATTTTGACAGACCATCATCATCATCTCCCATTCTTCCTTTGCATACATACAAATCTCAAGTTTTTCTTTACTCATAAAGGTTTATTTTCTGGAGATACAGATTTTTAACAGATCCCATGAAAGATCAAAAGCAACTATGAATAAGTCCCACTAATAAGTATTGTGTGTATCTAAAGCCTGATGTATCTTATTCCTCTAAGCCGTTCAGCTTCATTATTGTCAAAAACATAGACCCTGTAATATATTTTGACATAATCCCACATCCATTGTCCTCCTGCCACAAATACTCAGTACAGCACCAAATGTGGATTGCTCCACCAGTGAAAATAGTCCCCAACAAATGCATAATTTCTTGCTGTTTGATTAACAACATGTTTAAATGTACAACTGCTTGGTTGGAATGATACAGCTTTTTTTTTTTTTACACAATTTGAGCATATATTTGTGAACTATATTATTTGTTGTGCTAGTGTACTAATAGTTGAGAACAACAGACAACAGCTAGTTGAGGTAGAAAGCATGGCACAGTTTCAATCTTTTCATGGGATTTGTTGACTGAAACATAAAAAATAGAATATTGTCAGCCTTATCCTTTAGATGTTTTATAAACGCCCCATTTTACATTTTAACAAACTCTGCCATCTATAAAATACAAAGTTCTCTAACATACCTTTTTGCAATGACTTGGTCTTCACCTCGTCCTCTGGAAGCTTTGCCTCCACAGCAGCTTCAGCTTGGCTTCCTGCAGCCTCCTGCTGCATCTGTGAAGCCTCAGCCTCTTTCTCTGGTCCAAGCGCAGTTGACTCTGGTTGTGACAGGGTGCTTGGCTGAATGTGTGGTAACGATTTAACAGAAGTTTCTGTTGGTCGCATCTCAACTGTACTGGTTAGTGGTTCATTCTCATTGGGTTTGTCAGCTAAATTTTCTTGAACAGCTTCTGTCGTTATGGGTTTTTCCTTTTCTTTGCCCTCAGCAGGACTTCTAACTTCCATGGGCTCTGACATTTCAGCTCCTTGTTCCACAAGCTCCATTGATTTGGGGACTTTGTCAAGTTCTGCTTGAGGCCTAGGTTCAAAATCTGCTGTTTCAATAACTGTGGCCGTCTCTTTCAGCACCCCCACAGCTTGTGCAACCTCAACAGTCGTGCTCACAGATTTATCAACTGCAGCTGTCTCCTTAAGCACCTCCGCAGATTCTTGAACCTTGGTTTCGGATTTGTCTGGTTTGAAGTTTTCTAAACCATGCTGATTTTCTGACATTGTAAATTTGGAAGGTACACTCATGGTCTCTGGAGCCATTTCTTCAATGTTTTCCGTTACCACAGATTCTACTTCAGCAAGAGTTTGGGGTTTTTGTGCTATTTCTGCTTGGGAAGATTCAATCATTGTGCTTTCAGATGATTCATTGATAGTTCTGTTTCCAGAATTATCAACTGCAGCTCTCTCCATAGATTCTTGAACTTTTGTTTCAGATTCATTGGGTTCTGAATTTTCTAAATCAAGCAAATTTTCTGAAAATGTGGGTATTGAAGGCCAACTCGTATCCATTTTAGCGGTTTCTTCCTCTTCTTTTACCACAACTTCTACTCCAGCTAAATTGTCCGCTGAAGCTTTGGGTTTCTTTGCAGGTGAGGCCATTTCTTCTTTGGGAGCTTCACTCACTGTGCCTTTAGGTCCAGGAACAGTCTTGTTTGCAGATTTATTAACCTCAGCTTTGTCTTCCAACACCACCACAGATTCCTGAACCTTGGTTTCAGATTCTTTATTTTTGGAAGCTTCTAGACCAGGGCAGTTCTCTAAAAGTGTAGATGTGGAAGGCACACCTACTGCCTTTACTGCTGTTTCTTCAACCATTTCTTTTGCCACAGAGTCTATCTCAGCCAATCTGTTCACTGGAGTTTTGGGATTCTGTGCTATTTCTGCTTTGAAAGATTCAATCATTGTGCTTTTAGATGGTTCAGCAACAGTCATGTTCTCAGATTTATCAAATACAGCTGTCTCTTGAACCTTGGTTTCAGATTCATTTGGTTTGAAATTTCCTAAACCAGGCTGATTTTCTAACATTGTAAATTTGGAAGGAACAGTCATGTTTGCAGATTTGTCAACTGCAGCTGTCTCCTCGAGCACCTCCACAGATTCTTGAACATCGGTTGGTTTCAAATTTTCTAAACAAGGCTGATTTTCTGAAATGGCAGATGTGGAAGGCACACCCACGGGCTTGCCAGCTGTTTCTTTTTCTTTTGCCACAGAGTCCACTTCAGCAAATATGTCCACTGGAGTTTTGGATGTCTGTGCTATTTCTGCTTTGGAAGATTCAATCATTGTGCTTTTAGAAGGTTCATTAATAGTTGTGTTTGTAGATTTATCAACTGCAGCTCTCTCTACAGATTCTTGACCCTTGGTTTCAGATTCATTGGGTTCTGAATTCTCTAAATCAAGCCAATTTTCTGTGGGTATTGAACACACACTCACATCCATTCCTTCCTCTTCATTTGCCATAGCTTCTATTTCAGCTAACTCGTCTGCTGAAGTTTTGGGTTTCTGTGTAGGCGAGGCTGTTTCTGCTTTGGGAGCTTCAATCAACATGCCTTTAGGTGGTTCAGCAAAAGTCTTGTTTGCAGACACATCAACCTCAGCTTTGTCTTCCAGCAGCACTACAGATTCCTGAACCATGGTTTCAGACCTGTCCGGTACATCTTTTATTTTGGACTCACCATCAACAAGCTGATTTTCTGGAGCTATGGATCGTGAGGAGTTTATCTTTTTCACAGCTCCCTTGGCAGGCAACTTTCTTGGTTTCACAGTTTTAGCCTTCTGCTTGGCTGAAACATTTTTTGCTATGGAAACCAAGATTTTTGCTTTATTGACAGTTCTCAGGCTTTTAGCTGAGCCCTTAGCTGCAATTTTCTGTCCGGTAGGTTTGCCTGTTGTAGCTGTTTTGGCTCCAGAGGATACAGGACGTTTAAGTGTTGGCAACTTAGGCGTAAGGGGAACATCTGTGGTGGTAGTGGATTTTGTGGTTTGAGGTGTGGAGATACACGATGTGGCTAGTTTTCTGTGAATATAAAAATAATTACAGGGTGAAGCAGGAGAAAATGGAGATTTATGGTCACAGTTTGAATGACTTCATATGTTCTTCACAATCAGATCTTTGTGTTAATCAAACATGGGCTTTTATCCCATGTCTTAACATTTTTTTAAACAATGAATATGAATAACCTTTAATATACAAGGGATGAACACAATATCATGTGCATATTATATTTAAAGTTGGCAGATGTAAAATCGAACTTTGAATAAGCAGTTTTGGACTACTTGCATCAGTGTTACAAATTGTGTCCATCACCTGCTCACTCACATAAACTTCTATGTACGTTACAAAAAGTGAGCATAGCACACAAAGTGAATACTGAATATATGAATTGAATGTTGAAAAGATCATTAGTTGAAATCAATCATAAGGACATCAATTCAGACAGAAACTGAAAATGTATATTATGATAATAAAAACAGTTCTGTGTGGAACATATCTTACTTCTGAGGAAAGTTGTTTGGCTCTGTAGAAACAGTCTCCTGTAAATGAACAAGTTCAGACCCGTTATTTTAGATTAATCTCAGAACTACGGCCCAGACTACGGCAAACAAATGGACATTTCCCAGGGACAGCCAAAAAAGAGGAAATGTAATACCTTTTCTTTGGCAACAGTGATTATTGCTCCTTGCACATCAAGGTTCTTTACGCTCCTCAGTTTCTTTGCATCTTCCTCTTTGTCGAAAACCACGATTGCCTTCATGTGCACACACAAAAGGACATATCTATCAATTACGCCAACCATCTAAACTCACAGAACATTAACGGCTCACCAGTACATGTCTACCTACTAAAATCGAAAAATTGGTTTGATTATAATATTTTTCTGCAACATCTCTAGGTTTTGGACTATTAGCTGGGCAAAACAATCTTTCTGAAGATTTAATTTCCTTGTTAATGTTTAACGTTAACGTTTAGTTCACATAAAAGCACCATACCAAGGAGTAAAATAATAGAACTGTAATTTCTATATTTTGAAAGGCAAAGCATAAAAAAATATAGGAAACATAATTTCTCTATACTCCACACAAACCTCTTGTTTGGCTCGAAACAATACAACTGACTTGGTTTTTCCAAAGCGCTCCATAGCAGTGATCACATCGTTGTGAGAGAGAGAACGACAAATCCCTTCAAGTCTCAACATGGTTGGAGGACGAGATTTACCGGACTAAGCAAAGAAAGAGAGAAACACTTAAACTTACACCAGATATAGTGTTGGCCATCACAAACCACTGAGCATGGAAATTTTAAAAAAGTCTTTTAAAAATACAAAATCCATATACAGTACAATTAAGTGATCTTTTAATTTTAATCTCTTAATTTTCAGTTTAGTCTTTGTTCAAGGTGTTACTTGGTTAAAGTTTAAATTAAAAAAAGAGATAGAGACACAAGAGTGTACACAAGCATATACAGGTGTATACACACACACCAACCTTTGTAATTGTGGAAGAACTTGCCTCACTCTTCTGCTCACTGTGCTTTGCGTTAGAAGGCTTTGAGATCTTCTTTGCTGAGGAGGAGGAGGAGGAGGAGGAGGTGGAAGAAGGTGATCTCTTTTGCCTTGCAGATGGATGAGACGAGGAAGGTTTTTTCTCTTTGGTAGAGGAGGATGATGATGATGATGGCGAGGATTTCATCTTAACTAGCTCAGCCAGCAAGGCAGGAGCCAGAGTTTTAACCACGGTCTCCAAGTCAGACTGTTTTGACAGAGACTGGGCAGCTAAAGGGGACGAAGATGAACACGTGTCAGAAAAAAAAGCAGCTTTTTGGCACTTGCAAAGTCTCATATGAATGTGATCTCAGCTTACTCTTTTTCGTTTACAAGTCACAACATCTGCATCTGAACATTAAACAAATTAGGTACACATTCAGACAAATGTAAGGAGCACTACCTCCTCATAGTAACAAAATGGTATAGATGAATTGAATGGTCTTTATCAAAGGTTCTTTTTTATCTTTCCCAATTTTTTAAGTTCTGTCTAATCAATTTCCTTTTAATTACAATTCTTTGCCACACTATAGGTACTATGTGCAGATTATTACTGTTTAACATTTTAACATTGGCAATCAATTTAAGTAAAATAAAGACTATTTGCGGCTGTTATGTTCAGCAAAAGCAAACACAGTCTTAAGTTATGCCCCAGGGGTCTTCAAATCACCTGATGTTTCCAGCAGTTTCTTAGCCAGTCTTGTTGCACTGCTTGAGGAGGTACTTTCTGTGGATGATCGACTATCATGGCTTCTCCTTGGTGGTGATCTTCTCTTGTCGCTCCTCCTTGGTGGTGACCTTTTCACGTCAACCCTCCTTGGAGGTGATCTTCTTTCATCTCTCCTTCTTGGTGATGGCCGTCTGTGCTCATCTCTTCTAGGTGAGGATCGCTTTTCGTCTCTTCTCCATGTTGATAATCTTCTGTCAGGGCTCCTTGAGCGTGACCGATAACGTGGAGAGTGAGAACGAGACCTGAGGAAAGTAGGGAATTAGAACTATAAAGAAGTATCTAATTAAATTAATCTGATAATAACTGAAAAAATGTCACTCAAATAATTCACACCCTAGTCTAGCTTTCTCTAGGTACAACTGACCAATCCAACAAAAAACTAACGTCAACACTGATTTTGACAGATGTCTTAATTGCAGACCTGCGGTTGTATCTGGAGCTGTTTGGCGACCGTGATCTGCTACTGCGTTTCTCTCTTCTACCCTCTGAGCCATGGTGACGGCGTGGGCTGGACGAGTGGGAGCGGGAACGACTTCTAGTCCTGGTTTTCTGTTGATGCTGCTGGGAGGTTTGAGCAGAGGTTGAGGCCGAAGACTTGGCATTTGTACCTGCTCCGCTGAAGAAGACAAGGAAAACACAAGTGAATGACAGGGAAGGGCAATTAGTCAAAATCAGCAAGGTACTAGTTCAAAAACTAGTGTGGTTACTATGTATCTGAAAACTAGAGTCTGGATTGGTTGGATTTTGATGTATGTCAGGCATTTCAAGCAGGGTTAATAGTAACAATGTGGCTCTCGCACAATTGGAAGGTTCTGGCGGTGCTGCAATAAGCAAATTAAAAACGTGTACTGAGCACAACATACACAATCAGCTTCTAAGATTTACCTGGGGCCAAGCGCTATCTCACCATTCCACTCTGGATATCTGTGGGAAAAGAACAATTCAAACACATGAAAACAGTAAAAAAGCCCACATTTTCAAAGACAAATGTTTCTGCATTGAGGTAAATTATCATAAGACGGTTATATTATGGTGTGACATCTCAAGAAAAAGACATTGATGAAGTTCAGCTGTCTATAACTTTAACATATCAACAGAAGATATACTGGTGGCCCAATTTTTAAGAATGTATGAACCCTGACACAAGTTCAAGCAGCCTCTCACGGAAGACCTTTCAGGATAAGCATTTTAACAACTAGAGGACATTAAGATACCTTATGGCCCTTCAACGACCTGTGCAAGTTGTCCTCAAGCTGCAGAGGTATCACTTGTAGAAATGTTAAACTTCATTAGGACCAATCAATCCCCAGGGGGTCATAGTACTGTAGTCAGTTATCCTGTACATTTTTTGACACACTTCTTGTGTTGTACTTTCGTATCCCCAAAAGTATTAAGAAAGGCAATCATTATTACAAATAATTCAAATGAACAAGATCTTTAATGGGAAAAGTGAAAAGACTGACTGTATTCGGAAGATTCTGCAGTTCTCAAGGTGAAGAGAGGTATTCTGATGGGAAATCCAATCCTAGTAGTCAGAACAACAGAAATGCAATATTTAGATAAACCTCATTATCATCAAAACTGCTTCAACATCTCAACTGCCATTTTTGATTGTCTGACAACAAATAGATTTTCTTGAAAATTGTAAAAGTCTTAAAGTGTCTTGATTCTTTAGTCCACTTCCATTTCTCTTTCCAAATCGCAGTTGATATTACAGAGCAAGTCTACAGATGTTTCTGGTTTCTTCAGCATCTTCACTCAACAGCAGTCATCCAAAAATCAGCATTGAGTCCAAGTGAGGAGCTTAGACATTAGATAACGATAAAAACACTGTTAAATCAAATAAAAAAAACAGACAAGTGTCACATGAAAGAAATATTAAGTACATTAAATTCTTTAAAGTTTGGCTAGTCATTTGTTTATAA
>JAOXYL010000051.1:3412236-3423891 GCA_028564955.1 Terapon puta | reverse complement strand
AAAGACAATTCTGCACACTGAAACAACCTCTTAACCTGCTGCATCTTTAGATTTGTGCAAAGTATGCTAAGAAGTCACTCATGAATTTCATTGGTGCAGGTCTGATGTGGATGCTACAGTTTCATTTGGCAGTAGCAGTGTGTTGAATTGGTCTAAATGCCTCTCTCGTCTTTGTGAAAGTACACATATGTACTTGGCCTCATTAAATCTACTGGGTCATTGTTCTGAGAAAGTGGACAATTCATGCCTAAATAACTCTATCTTTTCACAGATCAGAGGAAATTTGCCGATGAGCATTGCGGTTATGGTTTTCCAGCCATCTGCGCTAGAAAGCTATAATGTCTCTTTGGACAACAGAGACCCCTGCGGTGCCCATCACAAACACAGGAGACGTGTAGATGTGCAATTACTGTCCGTGTCTTCATCATCTGTAACCTCCTGTCTACCATTCTTCTGCCCTATACCATAAACATAACGCTACTGAAAAAATGAAGCCTATTTAGGCTGTGCAAAAGTGAATTCTTGCTTTTTACACAATAAAAACGCATTGAGTCTGATGATTCCTATTTTGCGCACATAATATACAGAATCCCTAGAAAATAACGAGAGGGAGGAGAACCTCCTTTACACATGGAGGCTCAGAATGCAGCATTTTGTCAACACGAAAACAAACAAGCTGTTATTTGAAACGCTTATATTTGGGATAGACCATAAACTATCATATTCTAGTGTGAGCCTCCTTGTTTCCCTGTTGCTAAAGTTATTGTTTGCATTATACTGCTTATACAAACTCCACACTAAAATTAAAAATAATTTCATTCAACACAATGTCTTCAGTAACACCCCAACAGGGCATTGTGTAGAAACATACTGTGGAAAATTCAGCTTTCTTTGCTTTCACACACTTCAAATGTAGTTGCTGCCATCTTGTGGGATTTGTGTCTAAATGAAAAACATATTTTGGCTGAGACAAAAGCAAAAAAACACCCACAGTGTTATAGGATAATTATCTAAACAACTTAATTAGATTAATAAAGCTAATATTTCCAACAATGAACAAACCAGACCTGCTTTTTCTCCATTTATTCCTATAATTAATGATTAATCTCCACATTTAAATTTAAATCCCTTCACTGCCTTTTCTGTGTTTTGTCTGTCAGAGCACTTTGTTAAAACTATTCATGTGAGGTGAGCATTGGCTTTAAAGCTCAGTGAGGCTTTATAACAGTTTCAGTAACTCTTAAAGCTCAGATTCAAAAACTCATCAGTCTAGCAAGAAGTTTTAATCCATTTTAAGAAAAATGAAAATACTCAAAGAGTCACCAGCAATACAGCCCTGACAGCCATGTTTTTAGCCTACCAGTAAAAGTGACCCTGCCAGTGCAGAATTAAAATGCTAATTAATAATTACCTTGTGTGTTCAACATTTCTTTGGACATTTGGCCTTCAGTACAATTGCCAATGCATGAATTATAAATGCAAACCATAAAGACAACAGCCACAACTATGTTTCTCCACTGTAGTCCATATTTACTTATGATAGCTATCAATGAAAGTAAATGCCTGACATAATAAAAAATGTTTGATTTGGTAGCACCTCCAGTGGTGTTATGGTAAGGCCATAACTATGTTAATGTGCTTTCACAAGAACTTCATTTGTGCTGTTCGTGACATAAAATTCAGCAGTAGCATCTCTTTCCAGAGAATAATGTGGGACGATAGTTTGAACCAGGTGTTTGATGAATAAACCGGACATTCGTTTATTGGTGCAATATAATGATATTATCGTCAGTCATTTGTACGCACAGGCTTAATGTCTGTTCATGCTTTTGGTTGTTTTTTTGCAACTTAGTTTTTATTTGACCATTCTTCAATCTCCATTTCCCTCAAATGACTTTGTCTTTTACATGATAACATGTCACAACATGTGTCTAAGCAATTCAAGAAGAGAAGGTAAATCAATATAAACAGTTGAAGATGATCAAAATAAAGTAAAACAAAACAATGCAAGGCAGTAACAATAACAAAGTAAACAAAAGGAAACATGAAAATTCAAAACTGTACAAAAGCTCATCTAACAGATATACAAGTACTCAGGGTTTAGTCCCAATGGCCCCCTCCATCTATAAAAAGTCTATAAAAGTCTATAGTCCATAAAAAGTTCATTTAGTAATGTCAGCATATATATATTTTTTTCCATAGTGTAAATATTTCTCAAAATTGTTGACCATGCATGATTCAGCAACTACTTTTCAAGCCATTTTAGTAGTTGTGATGATCACCAGTAGTGCTTCAGGTTGGGTAAACCTAGGGCTCCCTTAGTCTTTGCCAGTTCTAACACTATGTCTTACTCTAGGTCGACTACACTGCCACATAAAGGCAATCTAACCATCAGTTTGGAAGAGAAAGAGAAACCTTGAGAGAATATTCATCCGAATATCCTCTACACTGCCTGTCACTATAAGGGGGAGTGTGGTCCAATAGGCCAGATCTTAACTTTGTTTAACTTTGTCTATTAATTTACATAACTACATAATTACCTCAATATAAACTAAGATCAAGGGGTCAATTTACAGATATTTAATCCCCTCCCTGGCCCAGCTAAACAAAAAGGTAGATTTAATCTGAGGAGAAATTAAATTAATTAAGGGGAGTGCTTCTGTCTTAGTCACATTGATTTGATATCCTGTATGAAATCCAAAGGTCTCAATAAATTCCATCAGTCTCGGGACAGATTTTGTAGGGTTGGAGATATACAATAATATGTCATCCGCATATTGCAACAACCTGTGTTCTTCTCCACCCACCTCGATACCACATATGTCTGGACTATCTTTTACCAACTGTGCTAGGGGTTCTATACCGAGGGCGAAAAGAAGACGTGAAAGAGAGTCTCTGTGCCTGCAGCCTGTCTCCAGCGGAATTTTTTATGAAAAGCACCCATTTACCCTTACTGAAGCCTGTGGAGATGAGCTTAAGACTTAGACCCATGTGACAAAGCCATGGCCTAGCGCCTAGGCTGTATAGTTTGAAAGCTTTATATCATATTTGTATGATAGCACTCTGTTGCATTGTCATTGGAAAGTCCATTAATATTTTGAATAAGTACTTAATAGGAATGTAATGATACTGTCATGTAATTAAATTAGATATCATAAATGGTTATTTAATGCTATTTTAGTGTCTTAAATAGGAATTTACCGTGTCCTCCTTAATGACCTCTACCATTTCCTCAAGGGTTTTCCAGTTAAGAAAACTTTCCCTCGAACTATGCATTTATGATCAGAACAGATGGTCCTGTTAAGCTTTGCAGGTGACAGGCTGTCACACTTCACTGTCTGTTTGAACACTGATTAGGTATTAAAATAAACAATAGACCAAAGTAGTATTGAAAGGCCTTTATAGATGAGGTGGAGTTCGAAGATATGTAAGCCTATTTAAGAGCCTCTCTCGTTCAGCTCCTTAACATATCAAGGCTGATGCTACAAACTGACGCTTAAACAAAAGTAGCGAAGAATAATCTCACAGAAGGTTTGTTTCATCTCCTACCGTCATTTCTTCTTTTTTTCTCCCTTGGCATCATCTCTTCCTGCTCCCTTCAGAAGTATTCCTTACAGGTCTCCTTTTTTCACTGAATATAAACCATCTGCTTCTTCTCAGCCATGGGGGTGTTGACTGTGTCTGTGTTCGTCTGTACCGTGATGGGTCTGACAGCTGCTGCTGGTAAGTGCTGACGTGTGGTGGGACCAGAATTTTCTTTGCTTTATCGACTTGTAAAACAAAGTTATAACTCATAGCACGACTTTCATTGTTACTCCTCTAAATGTGTCCTAATAAAACTTCAAACCTGCTGTTGTTCCAGAAGCAGAGCCTGTTGAAGGTGAGCATTATGGTTTTGGTTCACTCCTGTCACTACCATTCCCAGCTTCTACAGGAATATGTTTTTTTTTTTCAGGGAAAAATCCTCCTTGTAGCTCTAGTGAACCAGTGTGAACCTGCAATAGTGCCTGCTATCCTTCACTTTTTTTCTAAATTGGTTTCTAGGGAAGAAAATAGTTGAGAGGTCAACCTCATGTCCTGGTGGGTGGATTGGGTATAATGGTCGCTGTTTCCTCTACGTTCCTACACTCATGACTTGGGCTGATGCCGAGGTAATGAGGGTGACTTGGCTTCAGGGCAGTATGCCTCTATACTACGTCCACACTGTTATTAACCTATGCATGTTAATTGCCATATTCCTCCAATTATTGTATTACTTGATTTGTAATACAACATTTGTGTGGTGCCACGAAACTCCACTCTCACTGTCCTTGTGTAGAAAAACTGTCAGTACCATGGTGGAAACCTTGCATCGGTGCACAGCTTCACTGAGCATCAGATTATTCAGAGTATGATACAGAGGATCACCCATTCATATCCACTTACATGGCTTGGAGGCTGTGATGCAGCACAGGTAAGTTCATGATAAGACAACATCTAAAAGTTACAGAATAAAATATTATCCATTCTATAGCATTGTGTTGTATTCTGATCCTATAGGAGGGTACCTGGTTCTGGAGTGATGGTCAACCTTTTAGGTTCAACTACTGGGACCAAGGACAACCTGATAATCGTGCTAATGCTCACTGTTTGCTGATGAACTTTGGAGGTAAATTTATATGTAGTTTGAGAGACATTTTTCATGAGCAGGGTTTGGTTAAAGAATTTCCAATGCAGACATCAGTTCAAGTGACAATAATGATGCATTTTTGTAAGATTTCAAGTTTTGTTCCACACTAATGAGGCACAACAAATGAAAATGAGTCTTTTTCCTCTTAGGTTACCAAAAATCACCAGAACACAACAAAACCTAACCAGAGCCAGTAGTGAAAGACAATTTGGCACACCAAAGAACCTCTTAGCTTACTAATCTCTTTGTACAAAGCATGCTAAGAAGTCAATCAATTTTTATTGCTGCAGCTCTGATGTCGATTCTACATTTTCTTTAGCAGAAGTGTAGCAGTGTACCTAATTGTTGTATATATATGATACATATATTACATATATATACATATATAGTATATACATGTATTTGGCTTCATTATAGCTCCTGTGTTGTTGTGCTCTGAGAAAGCAGACAATTCATACCTATATAAGTCCCTCTCTCTTTTCATAGGTCAGAAGAAATTTGATGATCAGCCTTGCTATTACAGGATGCCGTCCGTCTGCGCCAAAAAGCCATGATGTCTCTTTGGACAACAGAGACCTATCCAGTACCCATCACATGCTAATTAATCATTACCTTGTGGATGGATGTACGATTACTACCTGTGTATTCTTCGTCTTCCGTATCATCTGTAACCTCCTGTCTGTAATAGTCATTACTTCTGTCCTATACTGTAACACTGAAACACACACCCAAATGAAGCCTGTTTAGGCTGTGCAAAGGTTAATTCTGGCTGTGTACACAATAAAAGCACCCAAGCATTGAGTCTGCGAGTCTGATGAATTCTATTTTGCACATATAATACACACAGAAAATTACAACATGAAATGGAGGAGAACCTCTTTCACAAATTGAGGTTCAGAACGCAGCATTTTGCTTATCGGAAAAATAAAAAATTGTAATAGTAAGAATTTAAATTATCTGCTAATAATAATAATAATAATAATAATAATAATAATAATAATAATAATCATAATAATAATAAATGATAAAGATAGCCACAAGATGCAATGAATGGGGTCCGAGCACATTGCAAGCATTTGATGTGACCAAAATTAGCAAATGAAGACACAGCACATGCATGACTTGTCAAGCAGGACTGGGGAGTCCTGGGGAGTAGAACTCTTGCAGATGTTAATAAATTTAGCATATTCTCAAAAATATAGCATGACAGACTCCAGGAATTGATTAAAGTTTGCGTGAGGTATCAGTTGATGAGGACAGAAAATTCAGGATGCAGGATGTATGGGTGATTTTCTTTCATTTTTGTTTTAAGTCTGGAATGTGGAATGTCTAGAAATTTAGATATGCTGTTCTAAAGTACACACACTTTCATCAGTCATTTCCAAATTTTATGCACTGACTGAGTCATGATCCTACATCGTACAAACCAAATAACAAGACATGAACTTTTTTTTTCATGTATGTTGCCCTCTAGAGTCGAAGCACTAAGCGGTAGTACATAAGAAATAAAGTACAAGCTAAATAGTTAGCTTGTACAACCAGAACATAATAATAATTTGAAATTCCTTTCATAGGTTGAGTTGTTTGAGGATAATTGTGTAAATGTAAACTTCAATAGGCCAGCGCCACCTTGAGGCAATAATATAACCTGTTTATCACAGAGACTTACAGTGTCTAAAACTTGATCAGTTTTTATCTTAAATAGGTTATTTTCAAACTAAATCAACATACGTATAACCATTTTTGTATCTAAACTCCAGTTTCTGAGGCCCACTTAGCCAAAACTCATGCAGTCTAATACAACAGTTCAGTAAGTTCAGAGGTGTTGGTTCAGCTGTTTGATCATTTCTGAGTTTGATGTGGTGCTGTTGGATATAATGAAAAGGGTTCAACAGAAAACAAAGAGAGATGTTATTTGAAAGAGGCTTATATGAGAGGTAGACCTTTTTCTTTCTGTTTGATATATATAAATAACCATATTTTAATGCGAGGCCTCCTTGTTTTCCTGTTTCCTCTGTTACAATTCTCATTGCATTATGCCACTAAAAATGTTTTATTGGACAGAATACTTTCCATAACACCCAAACATTATTGTGTAGGAGCGTATTGTGGAAAGTTTGAAGGCTTTTTCTGCTCCCATATGAGACTTCAAATGTCAGTGCTGCCATCTTGTGGCACTTGTGTCTTACTAAAAAAATATTTTGGCTGAGGCATGAGCACCCAAACACCCACAGTAACTGAAACAGGTAAACTAGCTTAATCAAGTGAATATTTTCAGTGATGAACAAACAAGACCTTGTGTTTCTCCACTGAGTCCCACAATTAATAATTTATTTCCACATTGTTTATTTTTCGATTGGAAACCTTTTGATAATTTAATAATCAAATCTTGCAGCACATCAGGTCAACCTTCAATGTTTTTCAGATACAGTATGTTGGTTTCTCTCCTTCAGGCTAATTCCATCAGCTCTGGAGTCATTTGAGAGGAAGTTCGATTACACCAGCCTCTCACATTTATAAGATCAATACTCTCTAAATTATATGATGGCTATTGTAAGCAGGAAGTGTCGTTTAGATTCGACTCTAACTGCCTGCAAACGACATATCGAACAAAATATCACACAATAACCACAATTGTTTATGAAAAGGGATCGAAAACGAGAACTGAAATTGGATGTAACATTTCTGATTTCATTATTGTTTATCAGCTAATTGATCACTGTAACAATAGTTTAAGCTCAAATGCATTCTGGTAATGAAACTAAATATGTAGATGACATGAGCTAGACCATTTAAATTCCTTCACTGCCTTTTCTGTGTTTTGTCACAACACTTTGTTAAGAAAGTGGCCACCATCATGCTAATGAGTTTAACTGCTGTTTTTTTTTATGTATTTACACCACAGGTTAGCAGTTACATTCAAGGAATTAGACTTCCCAGATTAGAAAACCATCCAATATTAATATAGTACGAAGTGAAGACACACACACACACACACACACACACACGCACTCACACACATACATACACGTGTGTATCTATACACAGATAGATACAGATAGATACACATATATTTCATTTTACAGTTCAGAAGAAATCAGGAAGGGCCCAAGGGCATTCACTATAATATAATAATATAATTTCCCAAGTGGAATCACAAAGAAAACAGCCACAGCAATCATCTTCCCACTCATTTTATATTTCCTTGTGATGGCTATAAATGAGAATGAGTGATCTGCATAATAAAAAATGTTTGTGTGTTTATCTTGCCAGCAGCTTCACTTGAGCCTAAAATGACTTTCTCACTCACCTCTAGTGATATCTAGAAAGTTTTTTTTCAGATTTGGAAATGACTGCTCTGACATTTCTTCTGATGCATCACTATATTGTTGATAAAACATGTTGGTTAAAAAAGTTTGAAACTCTTTACCTCTTTACCAGAACACCTTTATCCTTGAACAAGCTGCTGGAGTCTCAGAAATGAAATCCAAGAGTCAGGCAGAGTCTGCAGTGAATGAACCCCCAGCCTTTTTTCCCGAGTTTTCATATGCTTTCTTTAACAGAAAATGTATTTGGTACTTTGTATGATGAATGTATTTTTTATTATGCATTGTTTTGTTTTGTTTGTAACCTACTTTTGGAGGTCCAATTTTGAAGATTTTCTATGTTCTAAGGTGGATCACATCCAGTCTCTCTGGTACCTTTATGATATGTGACATCAGGTCTGAAGTCACTGGGACCAGATGGGTTGGCTTTCTTAGATATAACTGAACTGGACATTTAATCAAACAGTCAGCAGCAGCACAGCCCTGATAGCCATGTTTTTAGCCTTCCAGTAAAAGTGACTTTGCCTTCACAGTATAAACGTGATAATTAATCATTACCTTGTGTTTTTCACATTTCTGTGACACGTGACCTGCAGTACAATTTCCAGAACTGGAACTATAAATGTGAGTCGTAAAGATAAAAACCACAACAATCATCTTCCCGCAAATTTAAAATTTCCTTGTCTTGGCAATAAATGAGAAGGAACGCCCTACTTAATAATTAACATTCATCATGGCAGTAGCTTCACTAAGGCCTAAAATGATAGTCTCTTAAATGCATGTTTTCTCACTCACTTCTAGTGAAGTTTTATTTGACAAGGTTTTGAAATGACTGCTCCGAGATTCTGTTGCCCCACTATAATGTTGAAAAAAAAATGGGTAAAAAAAGTTTGAACTTGTTTAACAAAGCAAAGTGGTATTAGAAGAAGCTGATGCAGACTCAAAAATGAAGTCCAAGAGTCAGGCAGCGGCTGCAGTGAAAGTTCATTGTGCACAAACAGTAACAGCAATAAAGTTCCACCCTGTCTACACTTGCTTTCTGTGAAAAAAAGTATATTGCTTATAAATGAGAAAAGAGCAATTCCCTCCAGAAAGCCCTTACTGGGCATGTATATTCATGGAATTCCTGTTCCACATGACTCTGTACCTTTTTATCATAAGGTTTCAGATTTTTTAGACAAGCTTTAAAAATTTTTTAGTAAACATTCATGTAAAAGTACAAGACAATAATATTATTGTCAATCCACCTATTAATCTTTTAAATACATATTTAACAGCAATGTAAGATATTGAAATCTCAGTAATTAAAGTAGATATGTAGATATATAGATATAAAGTAGATGATAAATGGTAACTGCATACCATTACAGTGTATGAAACATAGTTTTTACTGCTCACAATCGATAAACCGTTGAGTTTGTGAGTTTGGACAGTCTCAGATTTCAGAACCTCTCTAATGACCACCAACAGCTTTCAGGACATAACATTGCGTTTTGCATCTATGAATGTTTTTGGCAATGCAGGATTGTTTGAAAAATGTAGTGTATCTATCTTGGACTTTATGTTATACAGTGATGTGCCCATGTTTGAAAGAAAAAAATGTTGAGATGTCCTCTTGAATGTCTCTTTGACCTTTACAGGAGTCAAGGAAACATGATTTTTCTTATTTCAAGCAAGAAACCTTTTGATCTATAACCGGAACAGTTGATCCTAATTACCTTCATTATCTGAGGACTGATAAGGTATTACAGTCAGCAATAGAGACCAAAGTGGTGTTGATAAGTCTTTATAGATGAGGTGGAGTTAATGGATAATAGATAAGTAAGCATATTTAAGAGCTTCCATGTTCAGCTCCTACTCATAGCAAGACTGAAGCTTCAAGCTGACGTCCCTTCTCCTCTTTTCTTTCTTAGCATCATTTCTTATTCTGCCCTCTTTAGAGGTATTTCTTCCAAGTCTGCTTCTTTTTACTGAAGAATCATGAAGATGTTGACTGTGTCTGTGCTTGTCTGTGCCGTGATGGCTCTGACTGCTGCTGCTGGTGAGTGTTAAAAAGTGATAAGACCGCTATTTCCCTTGTGATTTCGAGTAACTCACAACATGACTTTATTGTTAGTCCCCTAATTGTGTCCTGCTAAAACCTCAAACCTGCAGCTGTTCCAGAAGCAGAGCCTGTTGACATGATGGAACCATCCATGGAAGGTGAGCATTTTGGTTTTGGTTCACTCTTGTCAGTTCTATGCCTTGATTTCAGGAAAGTCCTCTGATTAAACCCTATTCAATCAAGTTATATAAACAATTTTGTATTGTGGTGCACCAGTGCAATGGTGCCTGCTATGTTTCACTTCTTATCTAAATTGGGTTTCAGAGGAGAGTCAGAGAGCGGGGAGGTCAACCTTGTGTCCTGATAACTGGACTTTCATCAGTGGTCGCTGTTTCTTCTACGTTCGTACATCCATGACTTGGGCTAACGCAGAGGTAATGAGGATGCTTTATGTCGTCCACATTATTATTAACTTATGCATGTCAATTGCCATATTCCTCCAATTCTATGCCTTTTTATTTCTCGGTTTGTAATGCAAAATTTGTGTGGCTCCACACAACTTCACTCTCTCTGTCCTTGTGTAGAAAAACTGTCATAACTATGGTGGAAACCTTGCATCAGTGCACAGCTTCACTGAGCATCACAGGATTCAGGATATGATACTGAGGAGCACTAATTCGTATCCAGAGACATGGCTTGGAGGCTCTGATGCAGAACAGGTATGTCAGAGCTAAAATAAGATCTAAAAGTTTGTGAATTAAATCTCTGTCTGTCCATTGTGTAATGTTGTGCTGTATTCTAATCTTCTAGGAGGGTACCTGGTTCTGGAGTGATGGTCAACCTTTTAGGTTCAACTACTGGTCCCCAGGACAGCCTGATAATTTTAGGAGTGCTCACTGTTTGGTGATGAACTCTGGAGGTAAATCTATATGTAGTTTGAGAAACACTTTTCATGGGAAGGGTTTGGTTAAAGAATTTTCAATGCAGACATCAGTTCGAGTGACAATAACGATGCATTTTGGTAGGATTTCAAGTTTGATTCCCCACTGATGAGACACAAGAAATGAAAACTACAAGTTCTCAAAACCATTCAGTCTATTTCCTGTAAGGTTACCAAATGTCACTGGACGACAACATATCCTAGCCATACCAGTAGTGAAAGACTATGTGGCTCACTGATACAACCTCTTAACCTGCTGCATCTTTATACTTGTACAAAGTATGCTAAGAAGTCACTCATGACGTTTTATTGCTGCAACTCTGACATGGATTCTATATTTCCATTTAGCAGATGTGTAGCAGTGTGTTGAATTGGTCTAAATGCCTCTCTAGTGTTTGAGAAAGAACATACATTCATTTTGCCTCATTAAATCTTATGATTCATTGTTCTGAGAAAGCAGATGATTCGTGCCTAATTAACTCCCTCTATCTTTTCACAGCTCAGAGGAAATTTGCAGATGAACCTTGCAGTTACAGTCGGCCGTCCGTCTGTGTCTTAAAGCTATGATGTCTCTTTGGATGACAGAGACCCCTGCAGTACCCATCACAAACACAGGAGTTTTGTGGATTTGCGATTACTACCTGTGTCTTCGTCACCTGTAGCCTCCTGTGTGTAA
>JAOXYL010000051.1:3143795-3172682 GCA_028564955.1 Terapon puta | reverse complement strand
GATTATAGTGTAAAGTTGAACACTTAAAATAAGAAACTAACTCTTAAAACAAGACAAATTATCTAACACTTCTAAATATAAGAACCAAATAATTTGCAGTGTGTTAATGGGATCAATAGTCCACTGAGCCAGTTTCTCAACATGTTATCATGCTGGCAGTGACGATACTCATGTTCACCATGGTCATAACAATCATCACTTGAAGCAAACTTTTAGTAATTAGCACTAAATACAAAGTCCTGCTGAGGCTGGCGGGAATGTCCATATATGGCACTTGATGAAGTTTTTATCATAGTCTTAGAAGGCACTAAATGAAAAGTGATCAGCAAAGCCATTTGGTCGATGTCGAGGTATTTTGTACTTTGACTTGTTGGTAGCACTAGATGAAAACTCAGGGGATCTTAGATATCCATATAATTTTACTGGCCATCCTATATTTATTATACGTTGTGAACTGAAGTTGACCAAAGTGGTGGGTCGGCTGCTGGTGCTCTCCATGGAGTCGTGACAGTGGTTTAATTTAGCAACAGCCTTTTAAAAAACAACTGAAAGGCTGTAATGACAATATAAGTGAAGAATTGAGCCTAATAAACTGAGTTGAAATGTCCAAAAATGGTCACCATGCACAGGTTATAGTATCAGGTAAAGAACATGGCCTTTCTCTGACTCCACCATTTCATCGTTTTATTTCATCATCATGGGCTGAAATAAATACATTAAATAAAATTAAAATCTTGTGAAACAATGGTTAAAGGTACCTATAATCTAGTCTAATAATCTAGACTAATTTTAACATTTACCTTTGACAAGGTGACTCTTTATGATTGAACCAGTCAATGATGCTGTTTTCTGGTGTTTAATGACCAATAGAGCGATTGTTCATATGATTATTGAAGCTCAACCTTTGAACATTTTCTTATTTAGTTCAGAACTGTTTGTCGAAACTAAAACCAGCGCCTTGGCTGTCCACGTATCAGATTTTCTCTCTTCAATCTCCCTTTCTTTCTGCCTTTGTTTTATTTCATTTTGGGCCTCTGTTTCTGACAAACGTGTCATCAGCCCCCTTTAAACATTTAACACACTTCCCCCTCCTTGTCTCACACACACACACACACACACACACATAAACACACACCTTCCAGCACTGTGATCCCAACACCCGCTCTCCTTCTCCTTCTCATCTTGCAATAATTAGCGCAAATTGGAAACTTGCGTCGTCAGGGTTTGTTCGAGCTCGCGGCTTCCAAACTTTCAGGTCACGGCCTCGTTGACACTTTCGCTCTCTCCATCTCTGTCATTTTGTTCTCCTGTCATTGAATTAGCTTTCATTTCCAGTGCGCTCCCTTGGCATGAAACACAATACACAGAGTCAGTTCTGCTCCATCTACAAATTGTAAGCAGATCCAGCTAGAGGCCGTGACAGTGTGACATTACCAGCAACCACTGATTCGGTAATGTCACATTCGGGGATCATTGGGACGACAGACGCAGATTTGAAGCGACATCTGGCCCAGTATCCACCCCAAACATCCAGACTTGGACCGGCTGTAAAACGGGAAATTATAGGTGTTATCATTCATTTGTTTGATTATTGCCCGGCGAGGCATCGCTGTTTTCTTCTGCGCCGATGCACTAAGCAGCATTTCTGGACATTGTACAGGCCTCAAAACTTCCAAAAGCCACTTCAGATCCTTCCAAGACTGCACAATTTTTCTTCTTATGTCCTTCCAGGGCTTTATTTATGCTTAATTCCTCTTATCTTCAAGTGACCTTGAAATCATTTTAGTGTGTGCCGTGCAGCGTTTGAGCTCGAATCTTCTCGAGGTGTCCTCAAACTTGGCCTCGGTTGACCAGCTTCTACTGTTTGCTAAGCAGACATCCAAATCTCCTTGGATACAGGTCTCAAAATTGCAGAGTAGTTATGCCGTACCGCTGTGAAATGACAGTGAAACAGACACTGGGTCTTCCTCCAAAATTTTTGACATTGCAAGTTAATTTGCAGGAAAAGAAGGAACGCTCCAAAACGAGAGTGATGCACGTATTTAGCGATGCATTCGGGCGAGCGGTCGATGGATACCTAACGTGTTTTCGAGCATCTCCAAGCGGACTGGTTCCACATTAAGCCACATCACTCACAGGGATGCGCGGCAGTTTACAGGAAACTGGAAATGAGCCACTGGATCTGGTCGGCAACAAGTTGGCGCCTGTTGAAAGCGCCTCGTCTGAAGGTACCTCAAGAGTGACGGATCACGCCGGCGTTCAGGTCTGAGGAGCGCCCGAGCTCACCTCTGGAAGAAGAAGAGCTCGTCACAGTCTTGGTTGTGTCAACGCCTGGAGCAGCTTTGATTCATGAGAGGCTGAGGCCTGACACGCCATCAGCCGATCGGACGATCAAAGTTCACCAGTTAAAGCTTTGGTAATGACTATTCCTTACATCAATAGATCAATCAGAGTCAGCTTTGTAGGCCAGGTACATGAACACATCCAAGAAATCAATCAGAGAAACAGAGAAACAACATAACGATGTCAAATACTAAAAAGAAAAGTGCTGCTTGTAGAGTCGTACCTCCATTTCACTTTCATTTCTGATTACAACGGGCAAATATTTAATGAAAAAACTTAGTTTCTTTACATAAAATGCTAACATTTTGGGGTTTTGAGTTCTTAGTCTTCAGTATTTGCACATGGCAAAGGTGCTATGATCAATGTTTTGGTGAATAAAGTAAGTTATAGCTAGAGATGGGCAACTGAAATATCATTTTTACAGTTAATGTGAATACAAGAAACTCACTGCAGGTCTGTTCAAATCTCCAACTTGTGCATGAGAGTCAGACATATTACTTTCCACCTTTCAATAAGCTTGCAGACTAACAAATGTTGGCCATATTTGGACACAACATGGGCATCATTTCAAGGGATACTGGGCTGAAAGAGAGCATCTAATGGGTCCTAAAAGCTGCATTCGGTCCTGAAAGGTTCACGAATGTGTGCAACGGACAAACTCACCAAACTCACATCTGTTTTAATGAGTTCAGGTGACTTTAATGCTGATGCCGCCCTCGGACAGCTGACCCATCACCACTAATAAAGTTTGAAGATGCATCACCGGGCTGATCAGCGTCTCGCAAGGCACTGATTTATTCAGACGTGCACTTCTGCATGTCTACCGTGAAGCATCAGAGCTCATTAACGTAGAATGGGGAGACTCAGCTTCTCTCTCTCTTTCCCTCCCTCCCTCCCTCTCTGTGCTCTTTTGCTTCTCATTCCATCTTTGATTGCATATTTGATTATTGTGGAAAATTTTAAGAGGTCACACACACACAAACACAAGTCTCTGGGGAAAGGGACCACAGTCTTGTTTGTCTCCGCACAGCGACGGGGGGAGCGAACTGGAACGTACATTGTTTTCAAACCAGGCGCTCCCCACAAATATCTCCCCCTCGGAGCTCAATGGGAGGGAGAGGATGTATTTTAGGGGTAATGTATGTGTGTGTTTGTGTTTTTAGAGATGTTGGGAGGGGGTGGAGGGGGCGGGGGGGCGTAGTACGAGGATGGCTTGGTTATTGGTCGTGTCGGTGTGTTTGCCAGCAGCAGAAACCGAAGCACAGCTGAGCCTGGGATCCCTGTTTGGATCATTATAGTCGCCCTTTCTTTCCACTTTTTCTCACCGTCTTCTTCCTCTCCAACGTCTTCTTTCTCTCTCCTTCTTTTACATTTCTTTTCAGACTCCCCATCCATCTCAATCGCTGCATTAAACTCAGAGTTTGGAAACCAGATCAGTGGTCGAGGTGGTGATGAATCGATGATTAAAATTCAGCACTGTCGGGTAGTTAGCAATTGACTAATGGTGCAAATTCATGAGTGACAGTTGAGCTGCACTGACATGAATTAATTTCCCTCCAAAATTTTGCAGTTGTTGCCTTTTATTTACTCCTCATGTCATTGCTTTTTTCTTCTTTTTTGTCTCTAAGTTGAGCACAAATTTAGTTTTTCTTCTTTTTTTAATAACCATTCCCTTCTCCCCTTTCCCGGTCGCTCTTCCCTTCTTCTGTTTCTCTTTCTAATTTCCTTTTGGTCTGATATTTGGTCACAGTCTCTTGTCATTCTTTTGGATCTTTCCTCCACTTTTTTGGCCCAATATTCTTCCTTTCTCCCTGTGTTTTATATCTGTCTCTCCCTCTCCCACAGTGAGTCATTACAAGGACTCCAACTGATCCGATGGACCAATTGCAGGGCTGCTTCTCTCCCTTCGACGCCATCGATTTGCATAACCGGTCAGCCTGCAAAAAGACTTTTGGGAGAACAAACTCCCTGATGTACACGTGTATCTGTGTATATCAATCCCCATAAGCGTTTAGTTTCCTTATATATGTGTGTTCACTTACATATTTGCGTGCATGCAGTAAAAAAAGTCAGACATACAGCACATGTCTGTGTGTACTCAGTGTGTATGGATGTTTAAATCACTGTGTGCTACTGTGATTTTTCCATGTATTTATGTATATACGTGGATGTGTGTGTGTGTGTTCGTCGTACGCCAGCTTTCCAGCATGTTAAGCCCCCTCCAGTCTCTTGTGGCATCAGATGAACTTCAGCAGAGGTCTGGGCCACAAACCAACTTCCAAGCTACTACAATAAAGACCATCATACCCGCTCTGCTCCCCAGCCAACAATATGACAATAATAATATTTTACCCCGTTGCTTTCCTCTCCAACAATACATGGAGAAGATCTTGGATTTTAGATGTTTTTTAAGCAGTGGGGAGAGGAGAGGGGTCTTCTGGGAGTTAACGACAGTAGGAATAAGAATCCACAAGATTTGCAGAGATTTGCAGAAGCACAGTCGTTACGTGGCATTTTGAAAAGAGATACAGTCTTTATATGACCTTTTCTAACATTTGCATTATTTTTACTTACTGAATTACTTGCAATAAATGCTGAGGCTCCTGGTCACAACAGTTGAGCAATGTTTGGTTTTAATGCGGGTTTAAGTCGCCTTGAGAGATCTGATCCCAAATTGAGCAAATCCTGAAGTGATATTGCTCAAGATTAAAGTTAAAGCCGAAGCTTCATACTTCATAGTTTAGAAATATGCAAACAGTATCAATCTTCATCTCTAAAATACAGGACTTTAAATCAGAGTGAGAGATGGCCAAACTCACCAGAATGAAAAAAAAAAACTCTGCTTTAGCCCCCTTAAAAATCTCAGCCGTACGATGGTAGTGCTGCATTAGCTAATGGCAGCGCTGCAACATTAACTAACTACTTCCTCCTCATTATTGGGGGCTACAATTCAAACTGTCTCTCCGTTCGGTTTGTGTTGGCACCAACAGCACGAGCGGCACAGATGCCGTGAAGTAAATTATGAACATGTACCTCAATGACAAGCTTTCAGCACTTGGCAGGGTTAAGATCTCGACTGCTGGAAAAGTGCATTGATTACCCAAAATGAATTAAAACACGTACTTGGCTTGCGTTGATTTACCTGGGCGGGCCGCCTGGATATTAGCGCTGTATGGGAAATGTCGGTTTTGCAAATGAACTCTTCGGGTGTCAGCGCGTGACATACGCACGTTTTAAAGCTGACGTCATGAACAGTTGATGGAGGTAATATTTTATCTTCTTTTGGCTCACGTTTACATTTTTTTGTCAATCCATACCTTGTTTTGTCCAACATTTCCTGCAAATTATGACTATAATGTGAAATACCTTCTGTCTTATATAGAAAGAGGAAGCATCGTAGCTGTAGAGATAGAAAAACATTTAAACTGCCTGAAACTCCCTGCGGTATTTTTACATTACCTGACAGGCGACCTCTTGTGGTCATTTGAGTAATAGCCTCTCTCTGTAGCATTAATTGTCAAAGGTTGTTGACTTTATGGCCTCAAAAGCTTTCTTAGCAGCGCTCTTGTTCCCAAACGAACTACGCCCACGTATCATGCTGTAGTTGATGTGATTTGTGTTACTGCTGACCATAATGCCTCGAAGATGGCCTGTGTAATTTGGAAACCTAATATAATAAGTTATAGCCATACAGATAGTTGATAGTTGGGGGAAACGGCCGCTATTAGTTTCCCATTTCCCATCTCCTACCACATCCTGTGAGATTATATTCTTTTAACCGTGACGTGGCCACTTCCTAACCTTAACAAAGGAGTTTAAAGCCGCACTCGCAAAATGGCAGAAGTGCTAGTCAGTCGGTCGGTCCACCGGACAAAACAACTATTAGATGGATTTCCATGGAATTTGGACACTCATGTTTTCCAGAGGTTTAATCCTACTGACTTTGATGATGCCTTGACTTTCCCTTTAGTACCACACAGCGACTACCGGGTGAACTGACGATAAATTATCTACAGATATACATGGTTCACCAAAGGATAAATCCTAATTACATTGGTGATTCACTGACATTTCTTGTATCACCACAAGTCAGTCAGGTCCTGGCATTGTTTTTGGTTTATGAGCAAATCCAGGCAAAGATACCAACATTCCCATCAGCCTCAGCTATACTCTGTTTTGTGCTAATGGCTGATTTATATTCTGACTTAACCAAACTTTATTCATGCATAACATTAACATGCTAGCATTTCCATTGAGAGCATGCAAACATTGGAAGTTACGTCAAATTTTAAAAACCAAAGGGAGTTCAATGCTATGAAATGGAACCAAGACACAAGGTCCCAAAGAAGGTGCAAGTCCAGGTCAGTCTCCAGCTAGCAACTACTGATTTTACTCTTTCACATCCCAGTATGTAAACTGTATTTGCCTTCAAATTAAACCCTCCAGAGTATGTCTGGGTAAACCAAACAAATTGCACTAAAGGGGACAATGAGCTCAACCAGACTAAACAATGTAGGCTTGAAAAATCCCTCAAACCATGATCTGACTAACTTTAACCAAGTAATTTTCATGTTTCTGAGCCTCAGTCTACTTGCTCACTTATGGTTATATAGCGATGCCAGACAAATGAAAGGAAAAACCTGAATATTAGATTGAAGTGAGAATGAAAACGATGACCTGGTGGCCTTTACACTCTGGAGGATTTTGCAGCACTCCCGCCTCTCTCCAACTTTCAAATCTATTTTTCTCCTATCTATTTTTGCTATGTCTGGCTATGCTTGTTTTGCTTTTCCGTGCTCAGGTCTCTCTTGTAAAAGACACCGTAATGAGATTACCTGATTAAATAAAGGTTGTTGTATGAGGGCATATCTCCAGTAGAGGTCCACAGTCTTGGCAAGGAGAGTTTGTTATGTTGGTTTTTCCTTTAATTCGGCACTAATCTGTAGCCTGCTGGTAAGGACTAGTTCCTGATATCTGTCCTTTCCTTCCCATAAAGATATACGAGTCAGGTGAATGAAAACCCGAGACGTTTCCCTGCCTCGTGCCCAGAGCATGCTGGGATATGCCCCAGCTGCCCACCAGCCAAGGACATATAAAGTATGAGAAATGAACTCTTCACTTCTCTGTTTGTTTCTTTGGGTGTTTTTTTTTTTTGTCTTTCTTCTGCTAATGAACAACAGCGCTGCTCCTCTCTTCCTGTCTCCCTCTCTACATCTGTCTGTCTCTTCTCCCCCCACCGACTCTATCTCTTTTTCCTCCCTCCCTCCGTGTCTTGTTCTCTTTTCCATAATAATTAGCTCCCCTCCAGCCCGACTTCAAACCCTGTGGTCGGAAATCTGCATTCCGAGGATGGAGAGAGGCTGAGGAAGACGAAGGGAGAGAGGGAGAGAGAAAGGGAGTTGGACAGAGAGGGAGGGCAGACGGCTGAAAGAAGCCATTGTTCCTTCATAAAAACAGATAAGAGCCCAAGAACTGGAGGGCAAGTGTAGTCAAAATAGTCCGTGTGTGTGTGTGTGTGATGGCACTGATAAAGAAATGGAGTTTTCCTCAACAATTTAGATGTTAATGGGCTGATAGGGGAGGTTAGTTGGCAAGGCCAAGACGAAAATCTGATACACACCTCCTCCTGTGTTTCTTTTTTTCTCCATATTTTACTTTTTTTCCCCTCCCTATTATCTTGTTTTTCTCTCTCTCTCTCGCCATCCTCTTTCCATCTTTCTTTCATTCTCGCCCTCCCTGTTTTTCTCCTCCTCTTCTATCCATCCCTTCCTCTTTGCTCCTTTTGCTTTATTTTCTTCCCTCTTTTTTTCTTTCCTCCCTCCTCAGTTTAATCTTCGTTCCTCTTTCTCTTCCCATTATCTCCCCTTGTCTTCCTCTTTTCTTTTGTTCGTATTTTCCATTTTCTCTCCCTTCTGTCTTCTCTCACACTTCTTTCTCCTCTCAGCCTTTTTCTTTTTTCTTTCTTGAATTCAACAGTACTTTCTCCTCTCCTCTTTCCTTTCAGATAATCCTGTATCTTGTAGAAATATTCAACAGTGAATTTATTGTTCATCCAAAATTCAACAAGATATCTTTAAAGATTCAGATCGTTGTGCAAAATTTCAACCAGTCGCTCTCATTGATCATCTGTCCCTTCATCTCCTTGGAGATTTGTGACTGGTAAAACGATATGACATCCAACCATCCTTTATCAATCAGCCGTATTGATTATGGGCACGTTTGGATCCCCTCTTATGGTTTAGGGTTTTAGAAGGATCATGAGAAAGAGCATTAAGCTGAAGGTCATGTTTCTTCTTACTGGTATGTGAATCTTTCATCGGCCTTTACAGAGAAGATTGATAAGAGATCTTAAATCTGCTTTTTAGTAATCAATATCAGCTGATATTCTCCTCATAGCTGTTTAAAAATTAATGTGTTATAATTTCAGGATTGAAAAATAGGAATGCAAACATAAAAAGACGACTATAGTAGATAGAGAATATGGAAATATGTAAGTGGATATGAAAAACTGAACAAATGAACTATATCAATACACAGAGGCCGTGTGCCCGCAATCAATACGGTGATGTCATAGACTGTATCAACCCGATACTGACTTCATTACCGTCTTCGTCAATAATTCATAATCGGTTTGTCCGGGGTTAATCTCCAGTTTCCACCTTAAGGAAATTTACTGCAACAAAGCTCTTCCTCTGATCATATTCAGCCATCTGTTTACTAATTAAAAAAAAGAGAGAGATATTCTTATTTTCCTACAAAAATATTCCCATATTTTCACTTTTTGTACACTTATTATTTTCATGATTTTCCACACCTGTGCAGTTTTTGACTCGTTACATTTCGGGAACTAGGTGGTGCTCTTCACCAAATCATTCAGGTGACGCGTCAGGTCAGGTCGGCTTCACTTCAAAGGAAGCGGCGGCGTCTTGGATTCACATCATACACAACACATTTTTCACGTTTTTCCAGCTACTGTACCACATATGTGCTGTGTTGTTTTGGAGAATTCAGGGTGTGTGTGTGTGTGTGTGTGTGTATCTATCCTTGTGGGGACCACTTAAGCCATTGGAGACATTCCTGGACAGCGAAGACATTTGCTTTTTGACCTGATTTTAGGGTAAATCTCAGCGTAAATACTGAGATTATACTCGTAGTTAAAGGTGAGGATATGCATTATGTCACTGCACTGTCCTCACAGGTATAGAAAACGCAGACACAAGTATGTGTTTGAGCATGCCCGAGCTTGTTCTCTGAACTCCGCTTGACTTCTGCACCTGCTGAGCTTCAGACGCATCACCGTAAGTTCACACACAGTTCATGACCCTAAACACACACACACACCTGCGGTAATCCCCACAGTTTATCTTCTGCTTCATCTTCCCATCATCACCTACGCCTCCTGTCACTTATTCTTTCGCATTTCCTTGTTTCGTTTAGTCTCCCTCTTGCTCTTTCTTTTTCTCTTTCCCTCATCTTTCTCTCTAGATTAAATAAACAGTGACGTTATAACAGAATAAAACTTCGGTATTTCACAAGGGCCTAAGTGAAAGTAATTTCATGGTAAGTGTCCCCAGTTTTGATATCAGATAAGTTTCTAGGTGTCATTGGAGGGACTTTCTGTTGTCCTTGGCAACATGACACACCCTTAAATTTCCCAGTCATCATAATTTCTTGCATCTAAGTCCCATGTATTTATCTTTTTAAAGGTCTTGTCATGAAACAATCCTTATCATTGTTGACTGGAGAAACTCTGTTTCTTAATAACTTCAGGGTGAATGGCAATGTTGGTCACTGTCATTGTCAGTCCACCACTCTGAAATACCTCAACAACTAAAATTTAGCACAGACATTTATTTAAACTATCCAATGGATAACTTCGCAATCAGGTGCAGATACGGCCTTTGAAAGCTTTGGCAATCCCATAACAGTTAATGTATTGCTATCACAAAGCCAAAATGAGTATGCACCCTTTGCTTTATGACTTCAAAAATACTGAAAATCCAGCTGGTCTTTGTGCTAATTAGCAAATGTGAACATGCTGTTAGACTGTAAAGATGTTAACTGCAGAGAAATAACAGATAGTAGCATAGATATTGTGAATAAATGCTTAAATGTGCAGAAAAATATTATTTTATATCACTGTGACTAATTAAATGCATTAATTCACGAACAATGGCATACAAGTTAGAATACTGTTATAGGGTTATTGATCCTACTTTCTGAATATTGGTGATGCATGATTCATAAGGAAATGCACTCTTACCTGGGTTGAATAAATCCTACAATGTTTTTTTTTAAACCACTGCCTGGAGAACACTCAAATTTTTATCACATCAAGATAAAATTAAATAAGTATTTGGCTGAATATTTGAAAACCTCACATGTAGATTAGTGTTACTTGGCCTAGGAATTGGACCCTCTTCTTTCCAGGGTTCTGAAAAGATTTCATTCTTATTTGACAGTCAAAAAAGAACTGGCAAAATCTAGATGTTATACAGCGGCATGCATTTATCTGAAAATCTACAGACATGAAGTACTTGCGACTGAGTTTCGTTCTGTGTTTATCTGGCTGTACGCGGACTGTGGAGTGATGGATGGACAGATGGACGGGTGGATGGAGGGTGCAGCCTTCTCAGACGGGAATTTCTGGAACAGAAACGTTACATGAATCAACTGGAAAGTCCTTGACGTGAAAATGTCTTGGAACAGCCTGCGTGTTTTTTGACGTAAAGAAGGCAAGCATCCAAATAACTTCCACCTCTGCTTGTTTCTTTTGGTATTGATTGCGAAAGGACTTTCAGCTCTTCTGGCGTGCACGAGGAAAAACCACAGCACATCAGGTACCTTAAAATAGCATCTTGCGGTACCAGCATTGGGTTGTCATTGTGTTTTCACGGGAAGTTGGTCATCCACAAACTGCAGTCGGACGTGGCTGCCAGAGCTGTAGTCAGTTTCTCAGAGAAATATAACAGCAGTTCACGCGTTTGACACACCGTCATGCAGGGAAACTCCACGTTACTGCAACGAGGAAAATCACACACCTGGCACAACGCAAGGCGAAATCACCAACCGATATTTCAGCATTACAGGAAATACTGTTACGAGGACACACCCGTAGGTGCAGTAGCAAGAGGAACAAATAAAGTGCACATACACACAGGATTTCACAATATTTTTATTACCCCCTGATGATTTAAAAGACATTTGATTATACAGTTTTAGCATTTTGGGGGGAAAAAAAGCATTTGTACTCTAAAGATTATTTACTTTGTTTTCCCCAAGCACTCAATCTTCCACTCTGTGATATGGAAATCTACCACTGTAAGGTTATTTTTTGTTCTGTGATTCAGCCCGCTGAGATTGACATTTCCTGCTACTGCTGGCAGCCCGGTGCCAGTCTTTGTTTCCGGCTGCAGACTCACTCTTCTTTCTGGTGAAAAGCCACTCAGGTTCTCTTACGGGAAACAGTGTTTGCGTTGAGTTTAAATGAAACTAGATGACATGCAAAATCACCTCTCTTTGACATGTGTGTCACTGTATAAACGTTAAAGGTTAAAGACAGTTTTGCTCCAGGGCCCCACCTATGAAAGAGAAACTGCAAACGAATCCTTAAACTTCCATGTAATTCTTTCCTGCTCTTCAGCATACTAACACACCCCGTCAGCTCTTCTTAATACAATTACTAAGCTCTTAGTCTGTGAAGTCCCCGAGCTGCTATTTACTGTATTACGTCTTCCCAGTCAAGTCAAAGTTAAATATTATCCAGTAAACTTTATCATGTGTGAAACGATTGCCAGGAATCCGTTGGCGTCTCTCCGTCACTGTGAGCTGTAACTTTCCCGAAACATAATGGTTTCAGCAAAACCAGAACCCAAAAATAGAGGGACAGATTAGATATTTCAAACAAGATTATGGTCCACAACCTCGCTCGAGTCTGTCTGAGGCTTTAAGTTGTGTGGACTTTGCGTGTAAATTGCCATTGAGATATTTCAGTTTGGATTCTCCCAATGAACGTCTTTACTTTTTTCCTCATCTTCATTCTTCTCTACATCGATTACATTTTAAACGTTTCTCAATTTCACTAAAAATGACCTGCAGTAAACCGCTCACACACAGGATCTGGGTGAAGTTTGTGGCTAACGCTATTCGGTTTCTCTTGTTTGATTTTTCCCTCTTTTGCCTTCGCCTCATCATCCTTCCCTGAGATGGGCCGTCACACTTCTGCTCCCGCAGCCGCCCGAGTCCGTTGACTCAGTCTGTGCGCTGATTGGTTATCGCCTGTTCTCAGAGCGTCTCATGATCCCACGTACCTGCCGCCGAGGGTCCAGCGGTGTGCCTCTGCATCCAGTCTGCTGGATAATAACTGTGGTTTAATCCTTCCGTAGAGATGAAAGTCACAGTGGAGAGGACTCTCTGTTCAGCCCCAAATTGATGCTTTTTCCTCTTTCTCCCATCTCCTTTATCTCTCTCTCTTTCTTTCTCTTTGTGTTTTCTCCCTTTTGTTTTCCTCTCTGCAGAATCTGTAGTCGGACATAAGACATAAAGATGTTTCCGATTGATGGACCTCTTGAAAAATAACTGCTGCATCTCACTTGCTAATGAAAAGTCACATGAACTTTGTACTGCAGCACAAAAGGAGAAGAGTGGATGTTTGGCTGTTCTTACATCAAACGGTCAGTCAGGCAATGACCAAATAAAAAATTTAGAAAGCTGTGGGACACTCATGCAGTTGGCTCATAACACGATTTTGCTGCAACCAAGGTGATGATACCAAACCTGTGACTCAAAATGACTCATACAGAAGAGTCACAATAACCATTTATGTGCAATATATACTTGGATACTTGTCATTCAGTGAAAAACATCACATGCCCATTATTCATAAGCAGTGCACTTATTCCACAAACATTACAATACACAGAATATATAAATACTGAAACAGATAAAGAGGTGAAAAGAGGCTGCCTGCTGAGTGATCGCAGAGCTTCACCCCATTCATGAAAACCATCAAATCATGGCAGGACGTGGAGAAACAAACACACGCTTGGGTCCCTTGAAGTGGTTCATCTTGGAGTATTTAGTGTGGCAAACAGTCTCCTGGCGGCAAGACTACAAACAAACACAACTGAACTCCTTGTTCTTCCCAAAAGCTTTGTGTATGTGTGTGTGTCTAAATGTTTGAGCCAGTGTTTCTTATAGCCATATTCCATATTCGTGTAATTTATGAGTGTGCATCTGTTATAATTCGTGTTTGTGTGTGTTTCTTTATCTGTGGCCCTGTGTGTGTGTGTGTGTGTGTGTGTGTGTGCGTGTGCACTTTCCAACCATTTCTTTGAAGTGTGCGCAGTCTTTTACATCTGTGCTCGGCTCTCTCTCTCTCCTTTCCCCGTTTCTGTCTTCCATCAAGCTAAAGGAAAACTCCCGGCGAACATCACAGCCTGTTTCTTCTTGATGTTCACAAACCACAGTGATCTGCTGGCTGGGAAATAAAAACAGATATGGTGGCATTGAGACATCAGTCAGTCAGCGTGCTGCGAGTTTAAACCAGACCACCAGTTTCTGTGTGTTCCCGAACTGACGACTCTCAGTCCCACTGCTGGACTGGTTTTGAAGAGGTCAATAAGAAAATGGTTAACTTTTACAACAACAAAAAAAAAACCCCAAGGCTTTAGAAAGGAGTCGGCTGTTTCTGTTTCATCCACCGCTATGCATTCCTTTACAATATCAATTTTACGGATAAAGCAAAAGGTCTGACAGAAAAAGCTCTGCTCTTTGAGGGAGAACAACAATGCACGATTGAATGTGAACATTAAATCTTGGTAAAGTCGACTATGCTAAAGACTGAGCACATTCATAAGGAGGAGGCGGGTGGTTGAAGCTGCTGATGAGAAAGCCAGTGATTGTTAAGCATGAATGAAACAGCTGATCGTACCTCAGCTTTAACTTCTTCTGGCAGACCGACTGATGTGTTTATGTACGTTTCTGGATTATAACCAACTGGCATCTCCTAAATAAGGAGGAGTTAACCTGTTAGCTTGTGGACAAACATGAGTGAAGGGTATTTACTCAGTCTATACTAAGTGCATCTAGTAGTCTTTCCACTAAAGCTTTTGAATGGTGTATCCACACTGGTACATGCCTACAATAGTGTGTGGATAGATTTTGTCAGCCTAGTCCCTCTTTTTATTTTTAAGAAGTTATAAATCTGATGTCCGACATATGAGGGATGTGCTAGTGTTTGACTCGACCCTCAGAGACTAGATTGTATTGTAAAAAGTTATGGTAACAGTCTTTTTTTTTAAACTAACACAGCAGTTTACCTGTAAATTGTAACTATATATAAATGATATTGTATATAAATAATATTGTAGGATTTGATCTTTTATCACAGTGCGGACAGCTGGTGGATCTTCAGTGGAAACCTCATTATGTCCATTCATGTCAAAGTGATACCATGACTTGACTTGTATTTTTTTTAGACTTATGCTATTTACTGTGGTGACGTTCTGCATTTTAGGAGAGAATAATGTAACTGGGCATTATCAATCCACTATTATCAGCCATTCAGACTTCATGAGATACCCTGAGGGACACCAAGTCTTGTCACTGCAGCTCATTGGCTTGTGTTTGTCAGAAACTTTGAGGAGTGTTTCTTTGCGTTAAATTACTTTTTTCCCCCTTGCTTTGCCACATATAAAAAAACATGATGGAAGGGTCCATCACTGCAGCATTTAAAGTTATTAGGAGTTCATTTCAATTGACAGAAAGCACCTGGTCTTGCTTGTTCTCCATCCACGAGCTTTCTGGCCATTCTCATTTACATGTCAGTGCTTTCAGTACTTTAGGCTTGTTAGCATACACAGGCTGCCTGCCATCTGTTTGACAAAATGAAAGTGTTCACACAGGAACATGTAGCGTGTTCGTTTTATGTGGTTTGGGGTTTTAGAGTTGCTTTCACACTTTAGTATTTCTGCATTGGTTTGTGGTTTGGGTATCGTGATCTTTGGTGCATTAACACCTTTATCTGTGTTTGCTCACTTTGTGCTCTTTGGATCATTCTTCTGTTGTCAAGCTGCTTTACTGATGTTGAACTCACTTCACCCAAAGCAGAAAAGTGTGTAAAACATTGTAGTGTAAAAGCAGGATGGGTGGAGTACCTGGAGGCCATTAAAAACATGCATATTGTGGTATTTAAAAAAAAAGAGAGACAGTTGGCTAGAAAAAGAGACTAAATTCACAATATATTTCTTTATAGTTTATTACAGGAGTACATTTGACAATCACGGTAACAAAAAGGAAAGGAAGAAAGTAGAACAAGACATTCATATTTAAACTAAATGAACATTTTTTCTGTAAAAAGAAATACAAATATTATGTACAGAATGACATAAGACAGGTTCAGAGAAACCAACAGGTGAGAGGAAGGGGAAGTGTAGTCGCATGGCACTTAAAAAATAGACATACCTCGCAAGTGCTTTCTGTTTTCCATAATTAATATCAAATAAAATGCAGTGATAATAAGTCTGAATAACAAAACAAATAATAATTATTACAGTAATCAAATCAACAATATTAACATTTTAAACACTGTTTACAATATAACTGAAATACATAACATTCTAAATACATCCAATATTTACCAGAGACCTTCTCATTTAGGCTAAAAACTCTAAATCTGTAATAGAATAAAAAATAGCATTTCAAATATCTTATAACAACAATATTAATCGTACAATAACATTAATATTAGGTTATTAGTTGACGTAAATAGCTGATTTCCCCCATGGCTTGCTAAAGAAAGGAATATTGTACAAATTAATATACACTATAACCTATTAATGCTCCTTTAGCTTTCACAAAAATGCAAATATTTTAATCAGCTGAATCATATATATCGTATGTATATATATATATATATATATATATATATATATATATATATATACACGTGTATATATATGTATTCATATGGGAAAGAAATAGCAAATCTCACTTGATACAAACTATTGCAATCTAGAACTCTCAATTAGGAAATGTACACAAGAAAAGCAGCAAAAAAAATCTATTTTTTTATAATTTTTTTTTCATGAAGACGTCAGTGGTGTGGTTGGTAGAAAGAGTGAACAATGTCTAGCACAGGCAGAATCCATCTGGAATGCTATTGGGCAAAAGGATCGTCCAATAGGAAAAGCCCTCTGAGCACGACCCTGCCCTCCCCTGAAACCTCATTGGTCCTTCTCTCTCACGCTTCGGTTTGGAACTTAGAACTCTGTTTGAGGATTCTAGAATGTCCGAGGGTTCCGCTAACAAGTCCCAGAGTTCCATCGCAGAAGCTTTCGGGAAACACGACAAAAAACAAATCTTCCTCTCCGATAATGGAACACACAAAGCTCTGAGAGTCCTGATTGTGCAATCACCTCAAACAATAAATCTCTTTTAGCTAATAAAGTTGCTTCAACCATGGAATTCATTTTGTTTTGCATTCTTAGCGTTGATTGGAGGAGCAGCAAGACAGAGTGTCACTTTCTCCACAGAACTCAAAATGGCTGCCCCACGGAGACGGGAAAATAAAAAATAAAAAATAAATTTAAAAAACAGCACACAAACAAACAAACACAGAGTGACAAAGCAACACTCAAGCAGCATGTATGTAGGTCTTCTCCTCTCCACCTCCACCTTATCCCTCTGTCCTTTCCCCTCCTCCAGCTCAGGAAGTTGCGCCACTTCAGGAGAGCGAGCTCTCTTTCGTATCCTCGTAGCGGGATAAAGTCACCGTCCAAGAGAGTACAATCTCAATGCAACTTGAAAGTGTAGTTTATGTATCAAAGCACAGGTTGAGATAGTTTACAAAGCAGACCTGGACCTCATTACTGTTTGACCTCCATTCAGTTACTTTTGTCTTTTGTGATGCCAATTTGGAAATGCTCATGGTTGAGTCCACTTGAAACACCAAAATTGCTTCCTTTTGGGGCAGGGTGGGGTACAAAATGGTTGCAGAAGGTAATAGGTCAAGTGAGAGCAAGCACTGTTGGAAACCCCTGATGTATTTTTTTTTGTGAATGTGGACAGAAAGCAAAGTAAGTGACAGCTTTTCAAAAAGTAACCGGTCCAGCTCTGACTCTACGCTAACAGTGAGTAAGTGATATTTATTTATGTGCAGTCAGTCAGAGTTAAATATCAAAAAGAAAAGGCTTATTCTTTATTCATCATAATGTCTATTCTGCACCTGAGTTCACACACGGCCAAGATTTCTGGGATATGATATATAAAGGGGCAACATTTTGAGTCAATGCTGATGGGCAATATAATTAGCCATGATAAGATGTGTAATTTGAGCTTTTAGAGTTTATAATTTGGAAGCCTAGAACCCTTTAATATATCATAAGTTTGGAGAATATAAAAAATATCATGCTGGCATCAATCTTCCAGTGAGGGTTTACCTCCTCGAGGAGTACCCAAAACAGTTAATTATCCTAAAAACTCCCTTCTCTTCTTCTTCTTCAAAATTTTAATGGCAGTATACTTTTACTCAAACACAGTCTAAGTGATACCTTTTATGACCTTTGCAGTGTTTTTCATTTATTGTTATGTTGGTAGAAAACTAAGGCTTATTCCTCTGTGTGACAATATGGGAACTGTTGCGCTAAAAAGTCAATGAGGACTATAAAGTGTAGGCCGAAAATTACACAAATTCACCATTTACATCAATTCAAAATGTTCCGCCCCTTTAAATATGCCGCCAGTATATCTTCCCCATCAGTTCTACATCCGCCATTTCTAAGCCCTAACTCTTTCCTTTACTGCCTGACCTGATACTTGACCCTAATTAGCCGTACAAATTTAAAGTCTAAGTATTTACTGCATCGTGATACAGCTGGCTTGACGAAATGGTGCAACAGCCAATCTGACAAGCTCAGCGACATGGTCCGTCCGTGCCACAACCTGCAAACCCAATGTGCTATGATCCTTTTGACTGCATCTGCAAGCTAGTAAACAATTTGAATCTTGATTGACCCGTGATACAAAACAAAATGCCGCTACTGATTTCTGTAATTCATTCAATTTTTTTTTTCCAAATAAGCAGAAAACACGAGTTGTATCTGGGTAGCACCGTGGAGAGTTCTGGCTCAAAATCTACCAATTTCAACCGGAAAATCGAGAACTTTCAGCCTATAAATCCATCTCTTTTACCCTGCTAGACAACTGAAATGGTTTACTGCATTTGATTAAGCACAAGCAAAATGCTAAAATATCATATTCTTTTATCCTTTACCCTGTTTCATCCATCTTGCCTTCCCTCCACAGCTGTCTTTACTCTTACTTTTCTAATATCAACACTTCATTTCACCAAAAGTACCACCATACTTCTCTTTCTCCCATTGTGCACTACCCACATTCTCTTTCAAATTATATTACATAGCTTTTTTGTACATACATTTTGTTTGTATATTTCTTTAAAAAAATACACAGAATAGAGCATAATTAAGAACTTTTTTGGCAGCTTCTTCCTTTCTCAGAGGAAAGTCCCGATCATCATCAGTTGTAACAAGAGACGAAGACTTTTGCTCCAACTTGGCAGAGCAAAGGTGGAGAAGAAAAAATAACTTTGAAATTCTTTCTTTCCTTGGTTCAATCTTCTCCCCAAAGACTTCTTCGATCACTCACCCTCCCCCCTTTACTCGTCAACTCTCCACCTTTCAAACAGTCGCTCCCAGCAGCTCTTCCGACTTGGCCATGATCTCGTTCTGGTTGGAGTCCAGGCCGTAGAACTTGACCTTGAGCCCATCGACGGGGTGGACCACGGGTACCGTGACCACGCGGGGGAACTGCCGGGTGGCCAGCTCGAAGCGGCTGGTGCTGGCCAGCTCGATGGCCAGAATGCGAAGGAACAGTGTGGCGAGCTGCTTGCCCAGGCAGGACCGAACGCCGCCGCCAAAGGGTAAGTAGTGGAAGCGTCCCTCCTTGTCCTCGCCCCTCTCTTGGCTGAAGCGGTCGGGGTCGAAGGCATCCACGTCCTTGAAGACGGCTGAGGTGTCGTGGGTGTCCCTTATGCTGTACATGACACTCCAGCCCTTTGGAATCTGGACTCCCTGTAGACCAAAGACAAGAGAAATTATTCCATTGAGCAGGACTGTGCAAGTAGATTTCTTTGGTGTACTTGATGCTGGAAAGGTTGTGGCACATCTTTTTAAAAAAGTCTGATTCCAGTTTTTATATGCTATGAGTATGGGGGACAATTTTAGACATAATTTGCTTTCTTTTGTGACCATACCAGCTATAAATACAGAACTATGGGAATCAGTTATAACAGCTTTGGTGTTTAAGGGTAGTTACCTGTACTTTGATCAGACTTTTTAAACTCTTCTCCTATTTTCTTTTTAAGATATTCATAAAGATCTTTGAATACTTCAATCTAACTTCCAATGAACCTTTCTGAAATGAAACGGGGAATAGGCCTACCATTGTATAGATATAAACATAGATATAAGTCTTAGTTTCAGTCAGGAACTATTACTGGACTACTCACGTCAAGTTCAAAGGTCTGCATTGCAGTTCGGTAGGCTCCTGAGACCGGCGTAAAGAGTCTCAGCACCTCCTTGATGACACAGTCCAGGTACTTGAGGCTCACGATGGTGTCCAGCCTCAGTTCCCCTTCAGGGCAGAGGCAGCCATTGTGGAGGAGGCCTCTGGCTCTCAGCTCCTCCCTCAGGCGCTCCAGGACGGCAGGGTGGCGGAGGAGCTGCATGATGAGGGAGGTGCTGGCACTGGCCGTGGTGGCGAAGGAGGCAAAGATCAGCTCGATGGTCGACTCCTGGGGGGCGATAAAGGGGGCGATGGTGTATTAGCACACTGGATACTTAATCCTCTGGCTTGTGATGAGCACTTCTTTTTAACCCTCTCCCATTTGTGCCCTTTTACATTTTGTGACCTTGCAACCCTTGGATGCATCCTGATATATCTTGCAACCTCGACAAACTGTCCTCAAACTGGTCTCTGATGCAAGAACATTTTCAAAATTTTATTGACTGTTCTCCACAAGGGTTTAGAAAAACAGCCTCTAAACACAGTCTTTCTACCCACCACTATTACTATTCAGCGCTCAGCCAGCGCTGGGGAAAAGCCAGTCACTGATATGGAAAGTAAAACGTAATTTTAAAAATGAGCACAGACTTACACTGAGTGCACTGTACTGTACAGTACTGAGAGCATATGAGTTGATTTGTCTTTACTTTGTGGGCAAGCCAACTGGATTCTCCCTCAGCTTCTGATGGGCTAATTGCTTGTCACTTGAATAAAGGGACCAGAGAGTGGAAATATAGATGGTGGTATTATGTGCTGAATGGTGGGGGTGGATATTAGCCAAATGCCCAACCATTGCTGTTTTTTGAGGTTGGTTGCTGTACAAAATTCTGAATTTATGATTGAAGAAAACAGATTTTCTCACCCAGAGTTGGAGGTGACAATTTGATTTATTCTTTTAAAAATGTGAAATCGTTTTTGTCTGCAATTATTACACCAAATTGAGAGCAAACTCAACGTGGGACCTCAGCCTGATTTTGGGCTCAAATCCACTACCCCACACCTCAAGCTTGCCATTTTATTTTTTATATAATGTAACAGGGCCAAAAAAAATGGCCAAAGCCAGTACATAATAAAAGCATGTTGTTTTAAATTCCTGAAAAGAAGCGTGTTCGGAAATATGAAGTTCACATCCAATAACAACATTAAGCGCGCCGTGCCATGCCCATTATTAAGGTAGTGGAATAAATAACACTGAGGCTGGGCAGCACGACTCACATTATAAACTTCTCATCTGCCATCATCTGTGTCAAAACACATCTCCGCCTCACCCTTCGTGTGTGTGTGTGTGTGTGTGTTAGTGTGTGTGTAATATATGCGTGCGTCAGAAAACTGCAGGAGAGTGCTTCAGCCTGGGCCTCTGCGACAGGGGCTCCCCAGTTCACTTTGTGTGTGTATTTATATATATATATTTATACGTGTGTGTCTGTGTGTGCATGTGAGTGTGTGCGTACAGGAGGCCTCTTTCAGACCCCTAGCAGGGGGAGTGTTGACTTATTTTTGGCCCTGGACTTAACCCAGAAACCACAGAGAGCGAGAGAGAGGCAGAGAGAGTTGAGTTTCCACAGAATTCCTAAGAATTACTTTAATAGGTAAATAGAGGGTGTGCCTGTCAAGAGTGTGTGTGTGTGTGTGTGTGTGTGTGTGTGCTTGTGTGTGTGTGTTATACTGGTACTGTCTGCTTATGCATCAGCTTAGCATCCCTGCAGATATTTTACATAAATATGTGTATCGTAAGTCACTTTCACTGCTTGTGATTCCAAGATGATTTGTTGGACAAATTGTGATAATTATTGGTGTGTGTGTGTGTGTGTGTGTGTTTAGCTAGCCAAGACAGGTTCCCTTTGGCAACACTTCGCTAGGTAAACAGCGAGTGTGTTCTTCATGCATGACTGTGTGTATGTTTGAACACACACGCGTCAGAGTCGGTGTGTGTCTGCGCTGTGTGTGTTAACGCTCCCGTGTGTGATTGAGCGGCTTCTTGTGCGTCTGGCTTCTCTCCAGGCTGTGTTTGCGCGACTTCTTCCCTCCCACTCAGGTGATTTCTGTGCGTACCTTCAGCTCCTGCATGGTGAGCTCGGTGCCGTTCTCTTTGGCGCTCTCCATCAGGACATCCAGCGCGTCACTGTAATCCTTCCCCTGGGAACACAGCGGCTTCTCCCTGATGGCCTTCTCTATGCTTTTCTGCAGGGTGTCTCGTGCACGGATACCCTGCAAACACATATAAAGAAAAGTTAGTTAAGTTACAAACATATTGCTTTTACAGAACATTAACACAAAAATCCAAAATGTAAAATGTTCCTCCTAATGCTAGCTCAGGTCATAGAAAGTGACACAACAGTGACATACAATGAAAGAACAATAAAAGTTCTTGTTGTGCACCAAATTAAGTAAAATCAAATTTAGCCGCAATTACAACTTTACATAAAGGCAAAACTTTTGTCGCTGGGACACAAGCAAATATAAGCAAACATCATGTTGAGTGATGAAAACATACATGATGGAAAAAACTTGTAGGAAGGCAAGTTTGCGGCTAAAAGAGAACAAAGGGTGTCGACACGTACCTTCCTGTAGCCGCTGAACGGTAGATCTATAGGCAGGCTGAACAAGTTGTCGACAAAGTCCTGGAAAGTTGAGAAGAGATGCCTCATCTCCTCCTCTGACACCCTGAATCCCAGCAGCACCCTCACCGCCATGGTGAACGACAATCTCTGGCTCTCCCTGTGGAAAGACAACCAATCGAGACCTCGGTTACATCAAGACACAGCCTGAACTTTTTCTGTGCGAAAGGACTTGTTTTATATGGCTCTTGCAAATGAGATCTTCCCACTTACGCTGATAATGTTCCGTTTTATTTCCTATTTTTACCTCAAGTGATGATATTTCTACCCTCTTGTACTTGAAGTCGATGTTTTACCTCTTGAAGCAGTTGTGTTTTATTTAAAGGCATCAGCGATATCTATGATTTTATTTCTACTTCCAGTGAGTGTAACTTTTCCTGTAGAGCAATGACATTTCTAATTGCGATGCTTCTATCATCATGAGGTTTCTGTACAATGTACAATGATATCTTTGTATGACCATGTTTCTTCTTTTCTGCATTAATAGGACTATATTGACACCCATTATGATGATATTTCAACCTTTTTAAGATGATGATCATACCCCAGTATTCTGTTGCACTAACAATGGGGCTTTATCTCCTTTGAATGCAGTTCTACCCGAGCACTCCTCTCACCGTACCTGTAGACGTTGATGGGCTCGGGGTTGGAGCTCCACACTCGAAGGCTCTCCTGGATGACCTGCTGGATTTTCGGCAGGTAGGACTCCAAGGCCTCGTGGCTGAACACTTTGGCAAACACCTGGAGAGACAGAGGAAGATTCAAACTGTCATTTAAAATGCAGAATGTGACAGCACCTGTCTGCAGACACAGATAAAGATCAACATGCAGATTTTCATTAAATGCTCATAAATTATAGGACTTGGCACATGGACTGAACACACTGAGGTATTTCTTTGATGCACGGCAAGTCCATGCAGAGGTCAAAAGCACTGATTCAGGAAACAGACAGTAAAGGACATCTGTCCCTTATAGAGCATTTTTGGAAACCTTTGGGAACATTTTGATGCCGTGTGAACAGATGGTGGTAAAGACAAGTATATCTTACTGTAATATTTACATTTATTAACTCCACCAAGTCAGTTTAACAATCTTATTTGTTTGTCTGTCTGTTAGTTCACAGTCTCAAATATTTCAGTATAATTAAACGGAAAGTTCAACCTTTAGCGAGAGGACAATTTCTTACTTTTTGATTTCAGTGGGGACATTTGTAAAGTGCTTTACATTTTTGCTAATGACTCCTAAAGTCTAATATGTGGAAACCAATGGATTAATTAGGGAAACATGTAGCTCTTCACTTCACTTAAGTTTCACCAATTTCACCAAGTTTCTTTACTCACTTTCACCACTCAAAGAAATTTGTTCAAATTCAAACCAAATCCAGCGCAACAAGCATTCGCACAATAAAAAGCTCTATATATGTTTTGTTTAGCTCATTGGAGAGAAATGTTAGTCTGTCTGTAGATTTCAGTTCGTTCACCACAGAATGAAATATCTACTGGATGGATCGCCTGAGATCTGGCACAGATATCCACAGTGCCTGGAGGACGACACTGATTTTGGTGATCCGACGCCACAATGAGGTTCACATTTGTGGCTTTTCCTGAAAATGTCTCGACAAGCATTGGATGGATTGCCATGAAATTTGGTACAGACATCCATCTCTCCCTTAGGATGAATTTTAATAACTTCGGTGATGCGCTGTCTCTTCGCGTAGTGCCCATCATCGGGGGGGAAAAAAAAACATTTCACAGTCACGAGGGATGTCTCCAAAATTATGGATGGCACCGAAGCGATGTGAAAAGTGGCTCTGACTCGGTGGTTGTGGGTCTGACTCACTTGACATTTTGCACAGTTGATCCTTGTACAAATTTCCTAATATTAACCTTCTTCTCTCTCCCCTGTCATATCTCCACAACATTTTCTACCCATTAATCCACTTCTCTTGAATCACACCTAGACAAGACTTTCCATTGTGTGTTCATTCTTATTCATTCTCCGGGATGCCCGTTCTTTATTCATCCCCAAATTCTCTCTCTCTCTGTCTGTCTTTCTCCCCCCCTCTTCTCCCTCTTTACAGAGACTTATACATTGTGGAGGTTTTCCCCTGTAGTCAGCAGAACTAGAATGACAGGCAGAAAGACCGAGAGAGAGGGGGGGGGGAGAGTTAAGTCTTTCCTGGCCGCTCGTAGAATTTCTTAGTATGAATCAGTCACCAGTCGTCAGTGTTGTTTGGACAAATAACATTCCTTCTGATTTAACCTCCAAAACTGCCCTTAAAACAGTCTTGGGAATGATTTAGAAGTGGAGAACATTGGAGGGGAGAGGAGAAAAGCGAGCGGGCCGGACGAGAATGGGGCTTTTATATTAATATGAATCAGTCAGCGACACTTTAGCTTTATTTGGATGAATAACATTTGCGCGCGTTTAACCTTTAGCGCTTTCACAATTAGCTCTGAACGTATAGGAGAGCAGACAAGGGCGGTTAATATCACTGCTGATTGGGCGAAAAACTCTTTGACAAGTCAACTTTTTGGTGCTAAAAAAAAAAAAGAAATAGTACACGAACTGTCTTCAGATTGAGTTTCACAGAAGTTCCAGTTCTTGGTTTTATTTGATCAGTAATCGCAGGACGGCACTGCAGTGCGCTGTCGAGAAAGTTCGCCGACTGCTACACATGGTTTGCATTTTATGCCTAATGAAATGAGACTGGAACATTTGAACAAGTATATTTTATATTAGACATGAATGGCTGTGTCTGATGATCGGCGGCTGGTCGATCAGCTCCTGAGTTGACTTAAAGAGTGTGACAATTGCTTGAGTAAAGAAAATTGAGATGTTGTGTTGCATGTAACTAATTTTTCTCCATTCAAAGTCTTTTTCTTTTTAATTTAATGGACTCCTTCTTCATTTCCCAACCTGCACAAACTCATAATTGCATCTTGTCTGTGGTTTCTCTCAATTTATTTTACCGCTGTGGGTTTGTTTTATGACTTTCCTCCTACTTTTTTTTTTATAACTATGCAGATAAACTAAACTACGCTTGACATGATGTAGACTTCACTTTTAGTAACTGTGACGTGATGCCACGCTGCGTCTGAATCTCCCTGATAACACGTTTTAAAAGCAAAATTAACCTTTGGAAAACCAGCCGTAGACTAAAATTGAACCTTCACCAGATTTATGGCTTTTTAAGCACAACATGCACCAAGAAAATGACTTTATTGTGTATTTGGAATATATTTACCATATGTTAACTCGCTGAAGTAACGGGGTCATAAAGACAAAGTGTTCCTGCTTCTTTTCATTGAGACATAATGGAGGCTGAGAGGGAAGAAAGGAGCTTCTAGTGGGATTTGAGTCCCGGCCAGGGAGGGTACATGTGGTTCCTGAGGTCCATGTTTCAGCCACCAAACCATCAGTTGGGCACTTGCGCTCTTATTTTGTCCTCCGCCTCATTTTCCTCTCATTTTCTTTCTCCTCCGTTGCCCTCTCTCTCTCTCTCCCTCTCTCCCATCATCCCTCCAAACCCTCCCTCCCTCTTTCCCTCCCAGAATGAATGAACAATAGTCTACTGAGCTGGTGCCGCGCATGAAAGTGTGCACGTGTGAATTACGTGTGTGCACCGTATGGGTACGTATGCACTGTGTGTGTGTGTGTGTGTGTGTGTGTGTTAGGGAGTGGTTAGTGCAGATCACAGAGCGCTCCAAGACGTTAGCAGCACTACATTTCCTCCGCCGCCGCACCCTGGGGCCGCCGGCCACAGATCGGCTTACATGACCCGCTCTCCAACCCCGACCACAGGGGATTACACACACTATCTGACCTCAAAACAGTCTGAGAAAAAAAAACAGGGCTGTCACGGCTTCTCTTTTGTCTCCTTCGCCGCTCGGTTGAGCTCGTTTGGGCGACGTATGATCGATTGGTCACCGCTTGTTTCTCCATCGCCCGGCGTTAGCGTGACGATGAGGACGAGCGGTTTGGAGTGAAACTTGGAGGAGCGGCGCATCTTTAAACTGCCTTTCCGTGTTTTTTCAGACTTGACGGAGGCTGCCACGGCGACGCGTTCGTTCATACAATATGGCGGCACATTTGCTGCCGGTTGGCTCAAAAAGGCGCGTCAACGTCCGTCTCATTTTTTGTCATCGGTTTGGCTCCCGGTTGTCACGTCGAGTAATGTTACTTGAAGAATTTCTGTCCTTTATTGAGTTATTTGCTCAATTACTTGTGTGGTCAGTGTTTTCGCTCGTTTGTTTAGCGAGCTCTTTCCACATCTGTTACAGATTTGGTCGGCGACCCCGTCATTAGTTCAATTCACGGTTTTCTTAATCAGTGCATCGGCTCGGTTAATCGGTCATTTGGTGATTTGATAAGTTGCAATCAATCAAATGTTCACATCAGAGGTTGAGTGTGTATCTGAAGCCCGGTATATGTATATATATATATATAAATATAAATCTGAATAGTTTATGGCTGCGGTTTGTCGACCACTCACCAGGAGAATAAAGGAAAAAGAAGAACATGTTTCCGAATCGTCGGGTTAAAAGTTGGAGTTGAGACGCTGGAGAGAGACCCAAAGGGTGATCGGGCAAAATATTTGTTAAGCCAAAGGAAAGTTGTGTAACTTTGTGAATTTTAGCCATTTAACCCGTCTGCGCTGGATTATGCATAATTGGTCAATTTGGGTGAGTACTTTGCCGTCCTACACACACACACACACACACACACACACACACACTCACACTCACACTCACACACACACACACACACACTCACAGCAGGGCAGAGCTACTGTAGGACCAGTGAGTCAGTCAGTCACAGTGTGTGTGTGTGTGTGTGTGTGTGTGTGTGTGTGTGTGCGCAGGAGGCCAAGACTCTGAAAGGTAACTACAGGTCAGACAAGCACACACACACACACACACACACACACTCATGCGTATGGTATCTCCCTGCACGGTCTGGCTGCCAATCAAACACAGTTTTTCATGCAGTGTCACTCTGGGACCTTCCAAGCGCCACAGAGGACGGGGCGTGTGTGTGTGTGTGTGTGTGTGTGTGTGTGTGTGTGTGTGTGTGTGTGTGTGGTGGGGGGGGGATCGTTCAGTACAACAGGCATTTTTTCTGCACCACAAAAACGTGACTGTCTTCTGTAGCCTGCAGCGTAAAGACACAGGCTTAAAGACACACACACACACTGTCACACACTCCCAGACTCTTGCACACACACTGATATAGTCTCTCACACACACGCACTCACACACACACACAGACACGGTCGTCCTAATAACGTCCATATGTCTTAAATTATGTGAAAGTGCTGCGAGCTGCTGGTTCCACAGACATGTAAAGACTCCTTTATTCTTCTCTCTCTCTCTCTCTCTCTCTCTTTACTCCCACCTCTTCCCGTCTCTCCCTGCCCCTTCATCCATCCTTTTTTTTTCTTTTTTTTTAAATACTACTTTTTATTCCTTTTCTCTTACTCAAACAAGCAGTCCGTACGTCTCTCATCGCTCCGGATCAGAAAAGGATGGTTTTGTTTTCTGGCCGGAGCAGCCGGATGAAGACGGCAGATTCAGGTCATAATGTGCCTCAGAGCATGCGAAAGAATCACACCAGCTATCAAAACGTACTTTTTTTTCTCTCTTTTAAACATGCACGACCTTTTATATCCAGGCTTGTGTCCAGTTGCAGGTTGAGGAACTTGGGTTAAGAGGTGGAGAAGTGATGCGGCATTAAATGATCATTCTGCAGTTTGACTTCACTTTACTTTTGTACTTTTTAAACTGTCCCTGCAGTTGCTCTGCAAAAAAGAGGATTTACATGTAGAGAAGAGACGGTGGAAAGCTTAAGTATGGTATTTAAGTGCAACTTTATGTCCAATTGTGACTTTATATTTCAACTCTACCACATTTCAGTGGAAAAGGTTGTACTTTTAGCTCCATTGAATTGACACCTTTAACTTTGCAGGCTTGGCTTGTACACACTAAACCTTTTTACACATTAAACTACACAGCAGCATTTAAGCTAGTTAAAATTTGCTCCACCTCGACCAGCTACAGCATCAAATACTGCTTAATTATATAATAATCCTGCATGCACTTCAGTATTTTAACACTGCATTACTATCAGTTCATTCAGTTCATTTAACTATGTGGATTCTTAGTGGATTTCTATGTGTAATCCCTCAGATGGAGTTTAAAAATCACCTGAAGTGACTCAGTTATTCACTTTTCTGTGTGTATGTTCAGCTCCCGGTAAGAAAATCTACATTTACCCTCTGCTACACCTCCTCATTCATATATCTTTTCTTTAAATTTGACCTGTGAGACTGATAAAAATAAAG
>JAOXYL010000051.1:2786865-2800793 GCA_028564955.1 Terapon puta | reverse complement strand
TTAACTCCTTCAAAGGGAGAATCTGTGTGCCATTATCCAAATTCTTCCAATTGAGGCCATAAAATTTACAAATATGCACAAACGAGACTGAATTCTTGGGAAAAGCAGCAGTATGGAGCCAAGAAATAGACTTTGAGCATTGACCATCCAGAACTTCTATACAAAACACAGTAGTAGTTTATTTGAAGAAAAATACTTTCATTTAAATTCATACTGAAAAGAATATAGTTACAACCTCTTCTCCATCACCATTTTCTTTTATCCACAGGGTAAACCAGGAAAAGATGGCGACCCCGGTTCTCCAGGCTTCCCCGTGAGTTCTGCCACCAAACCAGACAGTTTAACTCTGCAAACATCATACTAGTCTTTCAGTGACATGTCAAACCTTCTTATCTGTGTTTTGTCCTTGTTCATCATCAGGGAAGCAAAGGAGAGTCAGGCCTCCCAGGTCCTCCAGGCAGGGACGGAGAGAGAGTAAGTTTTGTTTATTAGATTTAAAACTGTATCCAACACATCATACGTTGGTGTCATGGACTGTTTTAATAACTCTGCCTCTCTCTTTAGGGACTGAAAGGTGACCGTGGATACCCAGGCCCCCCAGGAGTGGTGCGTATTCTACATTTGGTTTTGATTTAATAATTTAAAATTAAGATCCACCTCTGGCTTTTTCTGGAGTTCTCAGCAGCATCTTAAAGTTTTCATCAGAGTTTGCTGAACAGTCTTGGAGATTTCCCAAGACAACTATATTTTAATAAATTGGGTGTATTAATGTCAGTGTGTAACCAAAAAGTAAAACTCTTCATCACAATAAAAACATTAAGTTAGTACAGTAAAAAAGTAATTAAATATTTTTTAAAAAGCTCTCGATTTAATTGTACTTGGTGCAAGTACCCTACATCCCTCTGACCACTAGGTGGTGACATTTCAATCCGACTCACCTCAGGTTTTTTCCCGATGTATTGTGATTTGATTTCTTAATTAAAATGTTTTTAAAATATATTTTTTCATTTCCCATCCTCTCAGGTGGTAGGAGGCGTGACAAGTGGTCGGGTTGGCCCCAAAGGTGAACCCGGGTACCCTGGATCACCTGGAATCAAAGGAGATAGAGGACCAACAGGTAAACACAACCTCACAGACAATATATTGTAGGCCAGAGATATTATATGCACTCAAGTGTAAAATATCGTGAACATGAATCAGCCAATCCACAGAGAAACCACCTGCAATTATTGTGATATCTGATTGAATGTTGATGAAATCACCTCTCAAGCTCAAATAAAATCAAAGTTCTGGTTTAATCTTTTTTGTTGTGACAATTTGTTTTTCTTTTATCTGACATTTTTTTACTATTTACTGACATTTAGTATACCAAATGATGACCTGATTTCATATTCATATTGTTATTAAGTGTTCTTCTGTTTTCACCGCCCTCCTGTCTTCTTCAGGTTTAACTGGACCTCCAGGACAACCAGGAATTCCAGGTAGCGGTAGTGGTGGTGGTCTGCCCGGACCTCCAGGCTTCCCAGGAGAGAGAGGCACAAAAGGAGAACCTGGCCCTCCAGGACTGGCTATCCCAGGCGCCCCTGGACGTCCTGGGTCTCCTGGTGCCCCGGGTCAACCAGGCCTCCCAGGACCTCCAGGCTTTTCCACAGCAGGACAAAACTGTGTCGCCGGAGAGCCCGGGCTACCTGGTGTACAGGGAGAGAGAGGGTACCCAGGAGAGACGGGTCAGAAAGGTGAGCAGTGCTGATGTTTGTCCAAAGAATGATGGGAAACCATCAGTTGTACATGAATAAATACTAAATATGGCATAAAGAGGCACTAAAGAAAAAAGTAAAGATCCATGATTTAGTAAGGCTTTTGTGAGATCTAACAGCAAAGATAAAATGTGTGCACTTTGACATTGATCTGTTGCTGTTTCAGGCGAGAAGGGCGACACCTGTGTGAACTGCTTTGGTGGAACCAGTGCCATCCCAGGACCCCAAGGACCTCCAGGACCGCCTGGATTCCCTGGTAACACCTCTTAACTTCCTGATGGTTTGAAGCTTGTCCAGATTCTAGAATAATAGTTGTAATTATTTTTCTCTTAAATATGAAGAGATTCAGCACTGACCACTAACATATTCTGTACACATCATGCTCATTTAATATAATGAATAGATGCCAAAATCTAGAATTAGGAATAACAGTCATATTTGCACTCAGCTGTCTAACTCATTCATGTAGGACATTATTGCATCATTATTGCTGTATTTGTAACTCCACTCCTCTCCTCCAACAGGATCCCCTGGTGCTACAGGTATCAAAGGAGACAGAGGATATCCAGGAACACCTGGTTCTGTTGGACCCCCTGTAAGTGCTTTCCCATAGCCCATTAGAACAAAAACATTTTACTAAATTTGATATTTGTGCTAGTTAGGAAACAGCTTGTTTGGGTGTTGTTTTGCCTAACATTTTACTTTCCTTGGCTACATGTCAGAGTGTTAATGAGCTATTTTGGCTGAAATCACAACAAAAAAGATCAAATAATCTAAAAATAACAAAACATCTTTTCTTCTTCCTTTCCTCCACAGGGTCCCTCTGGTCCTCCAGGTGCTCCAGGATTCCCTGGAGAGAAGGGAGACCCAGGCGATGCCATCACAGTCAGCGGTGTAAGGGGAGAGAAGGGCGACACCGGTTTCCCCGGATCACCTGGCCTGCCCGGTCTGGATGGTCGACCCGGTCGGGATGGGCAGCCTGGAATACCCGGACCCAAAGGAGCTCCTGTGGGTGACTTTCACTTAATCTGTCCATCTCTTACAGTGCTCATATTGATTGATCAATCTCTGATCTTAACTAATATATGTTCAACAGGGCTCCCTGCTGGTGAAAGGAGAACGAGGGCTCCCTGGTGATCCAGGTCCCCCAGGTATCCCAGGAGACAGGGGCCCTCCAGGATCCCCTGGCTTTGGACCTCAGGGACCTGCAGGAGAAAAGGGTGTCCAGGGCGTCTCAGGAAGACCTGGAGGACCCGGTGCACCCGGTAAGAATAAAAGTTTATGTTTTTTAACAGATGATCCAGATAATTATTCCCTCTCTAACTTCCCTCCATACTGGGGTGTAACATCCAGCGTGACTTCCTTCTAGTGGTGTGAAATCAAAACACGGTCATTCAGATTCATTCTTTAAGATAGTGTTGCTGAAACTAGAGAGAACTAGAAAGCTTTTAATGTGAAACAAATGGAGGAAATGTTCTCATTAGATCTACTGAAGATCACTGCATCATGACAGATTAGGGCAAACCACCCTAAAAATTAAAACCACCTTTAAACCCACTGACCTTTTGTCTTTGCTCTCTCTCAACCACACAGGTGCTAAAGGTGAACCAGGACTGTCTGTGGCCGAGAAAGGTTTACCAGGACCCAGAGGATTGGATGGCGAACCAGGATTGCCCGGTGCTCCAGGTACACTAATTTCTTTTCTTTTATGGAAATTGTTCATGCAGTGTTCAGTCCAGGTAACTCACAACCATTGTGACACACATTTCACTTATCTGATTGTCTTTGCTTTGTCCTTTTTTTGTCATCAGGCACCCCAGGTGGGCCTGGGCAGAACGGTTTCCCTGGTTTACCCGGAGCCAAGGGTGAACCTGGACTCCCAGGCATCGGACTCCCAGGACCTCCAGGAGCTAAAGGTAAAGACACAAATGGACACTTGTCCCATTCTTCTTCCTCTTAATCTCTTCACAGATATACTCCTCTTTCCTCTTCTTCCTTCACTCATCCTTGACCTTAACATCCTCCTCTTTGTTTATCTCATTCCGCCACCTTCCTCTTCTTTTCTTTCCTCCCCATAGGATTCCCAGGTATTCCCGGCCAGCCAGGAGCTCCCGGAGGACCAGGCAGACCAGGTGTTGATGGACTCCCCGGCCAACCTGGATTCCCAGGACCCAAGGTAGATAGATGGATAAAACTCTTTATTATTAATGTCAAACATCAGCGTGCATCAAAAGAAACTTAAACCAGCTGCACCAAAATCCTTGACACTAACTAAAGAACCATTATCAGAGTTTCACCCAGAATTTTTACTTACTTTTATTTAATTTAAATGCCTGCCTGGCTGACTGTTTGCTGCCTTCTCTGTCTGTGTGACAGGGTGAGCCAGGCTTTGGCCTCCCTGGCCCCCCAGGTTTACCAGGAGTACCTGGTTCTAAAGGTTTCCCTGGGCCAAAGGGAGATCCTGGTTTCCCAGGTGGTCCTGGTTCACCTGGACGATCTGGATTTGATGGCGGTCCAGGGGCTAAAGGTATTCTACAGTTTTGTTGTTGTTATGATGTTTTTCAAGGGACTACGTGTGAGTGATATGTAGTGCAAATGTGAGATGGATTTAAACAGACTTTTGTAAATTACAGGCAAGGTTCTGTTAATTTTGGTTTCCAACAAACACAAACAGTTCACAAAACCAACAGTGACTTACCCATCTGTTTTTGTCAAGGTGAGCCTGGTATACCTGGTGCACCTGGAGCTCGTGGCCCACCTGGATCCCCCATTAGCGGTTCACTGGGGCCACCAGGCCCACCTGGACCCTCTGGTCCAATGGGACCACCAGGTGAGATACACAACACTGTATTTTTCTGCTTAGCTTTCCTCAAAATTTACAAAGCTAGGCAATCAATCTATCAATCATTGTGTCGATCAGTGTCTGTATAGCTGTTAATTCTCACCTCAGATTTAGAAAAACAGCGGTGACATTTTGCATTGTATTTGTGCATGTTTTTCATGTATACAGTTCATTTTTAGATTTTTGATTTTTTTGGGCTGCTGAAAGTCAGCCAGAACTGTGCATGATCACCCACTTGTCCACTCTTAATGGTGTCTGGATGGTTAATGGGGTCAAACAATATGCTGCACACTTTTCATGTGAGCACCTCAAAACACCTGAGCACCAGTCGTGGGTTTGTCTAGTTGATTGAAAAACATAGATATCTCTTTGGTTGGTGATTAAGGTGTGTGTACCAATCGAGATGTGTACCATGGTTACCACACTACTAGGTGGCAACCGTACCTTGATCTCGGGAACTTTTCCTTGCATCTTCAACTTGTCTTTGAGAGCCACCTCACGCCAGTGAAAATGTCACTGCTCTCCCACCCTTCTTGGCTGCATCACCACCCTCTGTGTAACAGAGCACTTGAACCCTCACCATTTTAACGTCACTCAAGGCACTTTCTTTGCGAGCACACCAATCGTAAACTAACTTCGACAGAAATTCGGTCACTACTATTCGCGTCCTTTTTCTCTCGCCACTTTAACTTCACAGCACTCTTCCTTTGTATGTACACAAAAACTCCCAAACTAACTAACGAAATCTTCCAATACTCTGGGCATGCATTTGTTGCTGCTGGACTCTGACACCAAGTTTCAGTGCATGTCCAGAGATTTTCAAACCCGGCTTCCAATAGACATTTTAATGCATTTAATGCATTATGATCTGTTCTCCTCATCTCATCTTCGGTTTAATCCAACGCTCCGCCTTCTGCGCTTTGAAACATGCCCTTCCCTTACCTGCAACCCTGTGATGCCAAGGCGAGAAAGGTATTGTAACCCCATGCTAGCGCTGGTTGATATCCATTTCATGACAACACACATCACATGTGATAATGTTTATACTTTTGAATACACAGTACTGGTGACATGTGAGAATTTGAGACTCCAAATGTTTTGTATTTTATGATTCCTGCTTTTTCAACCATAAACCTAAACTACCCAGATAACCCACATCTTGACTGGGTCGTGTTGTAACAGTAGACAGTAAACATGTAAATGTTTCAATGCCTGTTTATGTCTCCGGATGATCAAATCTTAATATAATCATTACAGGATTCCCTGGATCAAATGGAGCGAAGGGAGACCCTGGCCCCCCAGGTCTAGACATCCCAGGTCTGCCAGGAGACAGAGGAAGTCCTGGTTTCCCAGGTTCCCCAGGACCAGTTGGAGCTCCAGGATCTCCTGGAGGACCTGGACAGGATGGCCTGCCTGGACTGCAAGGTAAAATATATTACTAAATTAAGAAAACCTCTGTGTTATTTTTAGTTTAGCTAACTGTTCTTCTGGCCTGTATGTCTGCAGGCTTGATAGCTGTCTGGCTATTGGGAAGTCTGGTTTAGGTTAACTATTGCTAAGATATGACCTCTTGCTATAGCTACATGAATAATGTACTAAGTAATTGAATATTTGAATATTTTCTTCTTTTTTGTTCTAAATTCTCTGCGCTCCTCTGTAACATGTGACTGGTTACAGGTCAAAAAGGAGACATGGGCCCCATGGGACCTCCAGGACCTGCAGGAGGACCAGGAGGCCCGGGAGGACCTGGCGGTCCTGGATTTAAAGGTATTCACATAAACACACCAAATACACCATACTCCCCTCATGATATGATATTTATGTTAAAATAATATATACTCTTGTTACTGAAACCCTTCTTCAGGTGAACCTGGATTCCCAGGCAGAGACGGCTCACCTGGCATTCCTGGTATTAAAGGAGAGAGGGGTGACCCTGGTCTCCAAGGACCTCCAGGAACCAGCCAACCACCAGCGGCCTTTAAGGGAGACAAAGGAGAACCCGGAGCACCAGGTACAACTGAAAACCTATTATCTTCCTTTTAAAAAAATTTGTAATTTTAGTCCACAGACTTTGTGCAAGACTGATAACAAAATATAGTACCTTGGTACCTAGGTAAACAGGTAGTATCCACTATATTATTAAATACCCATTATATTTGTGTTTGTGTGTTTTCTACAGGTGCACCAGGTTTTCCAGGTCAGAAAGGTATTCCTGGTGTCACTGGTGATCCTGGACTGCCAGGAACAGATGGACGACCTGGACTCCCTGGCCCACCAGGTAAGGGTTCACCTCCCAACACACATACCCATACATATAGCAATTCATATTTGTTCATGCAAATAGATTTCTAATGCGCAGTTTTCATTTTTCTGCAGGTCCTAAGGGAGATCCTGGCATCCCAGGAGGCCCTGGTGGTCCTGGAGGTCCAGGACCAAAAGGCAGCATGGGAGAAATGGGATTCCCAGGTGGGTCAGGACATCCTAAGTTTTCCAGTTGGCTCTTGCTGGTCAGGATTAAGTGTTGGAATTCTTGTTTTTGGAAAATGTTTTGATCATGCTCGAGATATTGGCTTATTTATGACTTTATGAATTATCACTATTGACAAACATTTTCTCTGAATAATTTTACACTTAATAATCGTGCCTTTTACTCAACCCATTGAATGAAACAAACCGACCGGATTTCTCTGTCATGAATGCTAACGTCACACTTGATGATGACACAGGACCGTCAGGGCAGAAGGGTCTTCCAGGTCAGCCAGGAAGGCCTGGAGGCCCAGGACAGCCAGGAGGACCTGGTTTCCCTGGAGCCAAAGGTGAACCAGGTTCTGCTGGAGTTGGACCACCTGGACAAGCTGGCCCAAAGGTACAGGATACAAACAATGATGTTTTCCTGATCCAGAAGAACAATTTAGATTCACACTTAATTTACTTATGTCCTTTGATAGGGTGAACCAGGACAGCCAGGTTTCCCAGGAAGTCCAGGACTGAAAGGAACTCCAGGATCACCTGGTCTCCCAGGTTTACCAGGAGGACCAGGTTCCAAAGGTGACCCTGGCCTCCCAGGATTCCAAGGTAAGTCAGATATCTCACTACAGCAGGCTTAGGAAAAGAAAGGAAAGCCATAAAAAATATATTTGAACGTATTTGCTTGTACTATTGAATAATTGTCAACTCTCTTGTCAGGTCCTCCTGGTATCCCCGGTCCCAAGGGTCTCGATGGTGGGCCTGGTGCCCCAGGTCTCACTGGAGCTCCCGGCAGACCTGGAGAGCCTGGTCGACCAGGAGGACCTGGATTGCCAGGAGAGAAGGGTCAAGCAGGTCGTGATGGGATCCCAGGACCAGCTGGAGTCAAAGGAGAGCCAGGTATGTCACTGGTCAAAATATGTGATTGGTGTAATAACTATTAGTTTTTTGAAAATTTCATTCACCCCTGATTTATTTCTACTCCAGGGCTTCCTGGTTATGGCAACCCAGGTCCTTCTGGGCTTCCAGGGTTGCCAGGTAAGTGACCACCCACTACACGTAAGAGTTTTTTTGTTGCAATTATTGTCCATGCACTAATGAAATCTCTACTTCATCGCTCACTATGAATTAAGGTACAAAGGGAGACCCAGGTCTTCCTGGCCCATCTGGCAGTCCTGGTTTCCCTGGTGGCAAAGGAGAGGCTGGGTTCCCCGGCTCCCCTGGTCCTCCAGGTAACAGTGGCCCTCCTGGACCACCAGGACTGGCTCTGCAGGGCCCCAAAGGACTCCAAGGACCTCCTGGACCTCCTGGAAGAGCAGGTAAAGCAATTGGGTTTAGTTTGTCACTAATTTGTCACCACACGTGCTGCTAGAAATTGCTGCCTGGTTTTCTGATAAACTATATCAGATCTAGATTGTTCGTTTTACTCACTCTATGGCATTAGTCTCTCCATAACTTCAAATTAACAGCATTATTCAGTCCGTCAAGTGGGATAAAGAACCGTATGGCTCTGGTGGTATCTATTATTAACTGCCATGAAAATGTGAAAGCCAGTGCCTTTCACGGCAGCCACATCATAATTGCCTGCAGTTTGAAATCAGGGACTCTTTTAAAGCCTCCTTGTTGTTGCTTAGATTTACTAACAAACTTCTGGCTGTGTAAGAAGAACATCAAGGCCAATGGTTTGAAACAACAAAACCACACACATAATTGTGTGTATAAAGTTTTGAATTTACAGTACAAGCATTATAGCTCCAAAGTACAGAAAAGACAGTGTTGGTGAATCATGGATATTGTGAATTGAGTTCATTCACTTCTCCTAAACAAGGAAAACCAGACAACAAATGGCAAGAACTGCACTTTCAATGTGAATGCTTTCATCTACATGTGAACTGATTTGCATGGGACGTTGTTGCACCAATCGTCACCACTGGTGTAAGAGCCACGTCACTGTTTGAGCACCACCTGTCCAGTCAATGTTGAGAACACTCATGATAAAGGATTGCCGTGCACATTCCTCCACCCCCCTTACTCCCTTTTCACCAGGAAATGTTGGGGTGCTCCTCATGCACCGATCACTGTCTGCTAATGGGGTTTGACCACACCCCCCCAAAAGAGCATGTGTTCATGGCACCCTGTCTGCTTCATCATCCAGTTTTTTTTCTCCACAAATCCATCTGTCCTCATGTCTCCTCACCCCCTCACCCTCTTCTTCTGATCCCATAATGGGGGAAGCTGTAATTTATCCATCTCTCCACAGCACTGAAGTCCTGTACATGTGTAAATGTGTGTGTTTGTCTTCCTTTCATTGGTCATTGTAACCGGTGTATGTCCAGTGGTTGTGGTTATGTTAGATCATGTTGAAGAAATGTTGGTGTGGAACAACTGAGCCTGAAACAAACTTAAAAAAACTCTCAACTGCATCTTAAAGTTCAAGAGTTGAACTCTGAACTGTGTTCGTATGGTTTGACCAGACTTTCATGAGGAATCAACTTCACAACTTTTGTCATATTTTGATTCAAAGGTTGCTAAATCCTGAAGGTGAAACAAAAAGGAATATAGAAAGCTCATGTAAAATGACTTTTTTTTTTCTAAATTGAGCCGAAAATTTCATCTTCATGGAGAACCACCTTGTTTTAAGCCTTTAACAAAAAAACGTTAAGGTTGTAGATTAGGTATCTGATATTTCCCTCACCTTTCAACTATTACTGCAAACTTGAGAGTCAACTTGAGAGTGCTGTGGTTTGTATCAGGTACTGCTGTCTTAAGTGTGTTTTGTCCCACCAATCATTCATCTGCATGGGCACTGTTTGTCCCAACACAAACACACTTAAACACTGAGAACAAGCCTAACACAAAGCTGGAAAGAGTGGACAACCCTGGCACAAAAAGTATGATATACAAAATACAAATTTAACAGATTTAACTGGATGGTTATCAAAAGTAAAGTAATTTTTCATCTTTAATGTGTCAGTGTATTTACTCCATGTTCAAAAGACACTCCTTTCTTATATATGGAGTTGATTTTAATAGAAAATATATTCTGTTAAATTCAGCATGTTTCTGTTTTGAGGCAGTAGTTGGAGCCTGTAAAATAAGAAGAATAGTAAGTAACAAAAATTTCAACATTTAAATTTAATAGTTATGTCTGTATTCTACCCAGCTTGAACTCATATTTACAGTAAATCACACATGACTTGAACATACTTTAAGCCTCAGCAGTTAGATGTAATGTCATTTTTAAATAAATGTCAGCACTGACCACACACCAGCACTGTGTTTGGCTAGTACAAAAAACACCCGAGTGTTTTTCTGGGTGACAAAATGAAGCTATGACATTTTACTCCCTGTTTCCTGTGGCTTGGCCCCACCCACTGGGGTGTGGCCCCGCCTCTCCGCGTGATGACACGTGCATCCGGCCGCTGCAGGTCCCGCAGGTCAGATCAACGGCGTCCAACGACTTCTACTGCACGTTCCTCACAGAACCACACTGACAGAGTTTGAACTTCACTTTCTGATCTAGCGGGAACAAATCACACCTGAGAACTATCCGGAAATCACTGCATTTTTCTTTTCATTTCTGGCTCTTAATTTCCTCCTAATGACTGTCTTCTTTCACTTTCTATGCACACTGATGGTAGTTTAATGCACCTTTAACAAGTAAGCACCTTTTTTTTTTTTTAAGAAAAAAATTGTTTTATAATAAAAGGAAAAATAATGCATCTAGGATTTTAAAACTCACAGTAGTTTCTGGCACAATTAGCATGCAATGTAGGTACTGTCAAATACAATCTAACATGCAGAATGTTTTGTGCGTATAGCATTGTAAAAATACACCATATAACTAACTCACCTGAACATTAAATCATTGTTTGTGTCACATACTGTAATTCCAGTTCTGTTGGATTTTTACTGTCATTTTTTTCCTTTATACCAAAGCTGTTATAATTTAAACAATACTAGAGCTTAAAGATTTTGTTTTAACAACCAGCAGTGGCTTCTAAATCCTAAAATTACCACTCAACATGGTGGAAAAACACCGTCTACAGCCACGCTAGTAGCTCTGTGAGTCTCTATATAGGCACAACTGTGATTTCAGCAAAATGATAATGCTAAGTGCTAACATAATAATAGTTATAACAATAAACCTTACCTACATAGCAGAAGTAATATAAAGTGCTTCATGTTTTATAAAACATGTCAGGGCTGCAATGAAACTGATAAAATCAGACCATTGAAATAATAACCAAAATATTTAATAAAATGTAGTCATAAACCAAAGTATTTGACATTTTGAGTACCACCAAAGTTATGATAATTTACAATCACATTAATACATTCAAGAATTGTGAAGACAGGTTAGTAATAATAGATTCACCTGCATGAATATTCAGTTTTTCCTTCCATGTGACCTCCATACTTTTCCAAATAGTGGCAGCCAGCTTCATCAAATTTTGAGATTTGGGAGCTCTGCAACAAAATGAAGTGGTATACTTTCAATGGTCTCACATGAATAAATATCACTTTTACTCATAGCAGCTGATTTAAAGCAAATACAGCTGCACAGAGTCAGTAGTCATGCTAATTTAATTCAGTCAATTCAGTTCAGTCGTACAAATCAATAGCAGAGTGCAGTGGGGCTTTAATAGGGGACTCATTAGTCTTTTTGGTTAACGCTTCCTGGCTACTTTAAGCATAGTCTTAACTGTGTTTCTTTACTGATGCTTGCTTCTGTGTAAACCTCATGTTCTTCTGTTTTTTTGCCCTGTGCCGTCAACCCGGCTCCGCTTTACCTGGGAATTCTGGGAACCCTAGGTCCTCCAGGTTAGACTCCAGTGGTTTGATGGTTTTTTATACATACTCTGGTGCATAGTCTTAAATGGGATTTGTGGGAAAATGAAGGGAAGCCTTGTTTTTGTGGTATGTTTCTCTGTTTGATATGTAGCAACGCACTATGAGTGTGTGTGTGTGAGAGAGTCAATGAATGTTAGCGGTTGTGTTTGATCCTTTCTTAACTCCACAGGACAGGCTGGACATTCTGGATTGACCAAACACATATAAACAAGAAGACATGTACACACCTAATCCAATACTGTTTTACAGGGTGGTCTTTACTTTAAGAATTTCATTTTGATGGTGTTTCACCTTTCTGTGGGAGCAAAGTTGTGTTTTGTCCTTCTTCCTATGATACTCAAAGTTTCTCTGAGGCAAAGCTGTAGGAAACAGATAGTTTGAAAACGAAACCCTACAATGAATGCATTTTATTTAACATCAGCTCTGCCTCTGGGAAATTTTGGCTAAAATTGACAACCTCAATTAAATATAAAATGTCTAATTTTCAAAATGGCCAGTCACCTTATTTAATGTTCCCTGTCAACACACTTCCTTTTATCAAAATAAAAATACAGGTGTTCTCTGCAAGTTGTGCCAAACTTGGCAATGAAGATGTTTGTGTCTAATGTTTTTCCTGCAAAGATTTCCATGAATTAATGTAAAGTGCACTGCTATGTTAAGAACTTGTCTGAACTAAAGCGCAGGTGATTTGTACTGGCTGGAAAAATACATAATATGCAGATGACCTACTGCTGTATTTCTGTATTTCATTTTGTGTTTGTCACAAGGTCTGGGTCAGTTCATTGTCCATTAATACAGTTTAAGGCATGAGAATATGATGTACTACTCATTTTTTCAGTTGTTAAAATAAATTCAGACAAGCCAAGAATGGTAATGATTGATTGGAAAAAAATCTCTTAATTGATGAATTATAACCAAACTGATCCTGACCCTTGTGAGCAAATGAGAAGAAATGTTATTGTGTCATTTCTCATCACCCTGTACCTGATATTTGACTTTTGACATCTGCGTATGAAGGTGGTCCTGGTCCACAGGGTCCCCGTGGACCCCCAGGAAGCGGAGGTGTTAAGGGAGAGAAGGGTATTCCTGGTGCCCCTGGTCAGCCGGGCTTCCCTGGACAGAAGGGAGAAGCTGGTGGTCCTGGATTCCCGGTAAAATAATTTTATTAAATTTATTTTAGTATTTTCTAAATCGGAACTTGAAGAATATTCTAAGAAATTCTAAGAAAAGCTAAGCAACTTTTATTTTATCATCAAATGGATTAAATGTGTCTGCTGTAATTTTTCTTACCAGGGTCCCTCTGGTCTTCCCGGTGGTCCTGGTGCCAAAGGAGATATCGGTCTTCCTGGCGTTCCCGGATTCCCTGGTTAGTCTTCAATACTGCAACACAAATTTCTGGCTCCTCCAGAAATACAGAAATGTATTTTCATGCTACACATTCATCATCAGCAAATCCCAAAGGTTTGTTTTATTTTGTTAGGACCAAAGGGAGACCCAGGAATCCCCGGTGGCAGTGGCCTTCCTGGAGATCCTGGAGATGTTGGATCACCTGGTGGGTGAATGCATTTACCATTTCAGATACAATGAATAATGGACAGAGCCACATACGATCATGTGACACAAGACCATGACAGAAAGTATCTGTGACAATAATTCCCACAGAAATGTTTTAAAACCATTTTTTGTGGAAAGTCAGATATTATTTTTAAATGATTACTTACTTTGTAACATCTGACCTGCAGGCCTTCCTGGTGACCCTGGTGTTTCTCCGGCTCCCATCGTGGTGAAGGGAGAGCGAGGACCCCCTGGTCCTCCAGGCCTGAATGGTGGTCGGGGACCTCCTGGTTCTCCAGGCCGCGAGGGACTGTCAGGTGAGTAAATATGGAGTCTTTGATGAGGCAGCTGGAGAAAAGTTTTTACTTTATTTTTGTCATAATCATTTCCAATGATAAGAAATGAGAGTAGAAGTTGCACAAAAAAAGATATTTTTTAATGTTTTTTAAAAAGTT
>JAOXYL010000051.1:2746658-2757800 GCA_028564955.1 Terapon puta | reverse complement strand
ACACACACAAGCGCTTTCATCTCCGTTCAGCACCACGATAAACAAATGAGTCAGTCTGCGCTCGCAGAAAATCCTGACTCACACTCATCCACACACACACACACACACACACACACACACACGACGGTTCGGGGTGGGAGCGAGGAGGAAACGACGACGAGTGGGTGAAAGAGAAAAAAAAAAAGGGGACGATCAAAGAGGAAGAGAAAGACTGGAAACGGAGTCAAAACATCCTTTCGCACGCCGTCTGCGACACCGACTGTAGACCTGACCTCAGCACAAACACACACACACACACACACACACACACACACACGTCCGCTTTACGAGACGCGCTCATCCCGAAACCTTTCAGTACAGGACGTTCGCTCCGGTGTGAGGAATTATCGAAAGTTTTAGCAGGGTCGGGCTGGTTAAACTCAGTAAATCTGTTTATCTCACGTCAGGTTAAAGAGAGAAGAACAAAAGGTTTCCACAGAGTCTTTATCGTGACTACACCTGCAGAGATTAGTTGATTAATCACTTACTTGTCAGCTGTCAACTCGTCTGATGACTGATTAATCATTGAGAGAACAAAAAAGGAGTCCAAATCATCTGATTTCTCCTTCATAAACGTGAATATTTTCTGCTTTCTTTCATTCTCTGTGACAGTAAACTGAACATTTTTGGCATTGGGGACATCAACATTTTCCACCCATTTTATGGAACAAACTAATCAACTATTCATGCAAATGACTTACAGATTAATGGATAATGAAGATATGAAAATAATCTACTATGGCGACACTAAAAAGATAAAAAGACAGTGGCAGTGCTGTTAATCAAACATCTATTATTTGATAATAATCAAAAATAGCTTCTTTTTATGGATTTGTACAGTAGTTGAGTAAACAGTCCTAAAATGATGAGCTGAGAAATTGATAAGTTGATGTCCAGACAAAGCATAATAGGTTATCTGATTAGTAAACATTGATATATTTAGAGTTAAAAATATGAAGATCTGCTGCTGATAAATTGGTCACTAATAATAAAAGACACCATGAGTCAGCTTTCTGTGAACAAAGTAGTTTTGAAAACGCTTCGAACAAAGTTTTCAGGTACCTGCTGCACATCAGGAGTAATCTGAGTAACTTTAACACACTTCTCGTGTTTTTCAGATTTCACCGGGTTATCGTCGGGAGGTCCAAATGATTTTCGAGACGTTACACAACTTCCCAAAGTTGACTGATGCGCCACAAGCCCGGGCAGCAACCCCCTGATAATCTCCACAACAAAAGGCGGGTTAGAAGAATTAACATGTTTGCAGAACGTCTGACTGTTACCATGTTCAACCGTGACCTTTCAACGCAACATAAGACGGCTTACGGCGGCATAAAGGAGGCTGCTGCGTCAGCCGCCAACACGTGAACACCAAACGCACAGATAATAACGGAGCTACAGCAAACACAACATAACTTTCTTTGAGAATAAAGGGATTGTTTGAGCCATTTTTCAAACAAAAATACTAAATATGTGCTGCTTTTCTTTATCATATATGAGAGAACATTAAATATTTTGAAGTGAGGACTGTCTGGAAAGTCACTTCAGGCTCTCAGAAGAAACTTTTTCACCATTTTTTGACGTTATGTTGACGTTTAACTTTAATCAACACCTTGAACAATCTCAAAGAAAAGTGGGGTTCGACTCCGTTCCTGCACTTCGAGGCGTTTTGTGTGTTTTGCCATCGTGCCGACTCGCCCATGTTTTGTACACACGGATATATTTTATCAAAAGATGTAGAAAAGTGTCTCAAGTGACGGGCTCGCAGCAGACAAAAGGCTGCGAGCGCACAAACACCCACACGTCGGTACGCTCCGCACACATGCTGACACAAAGAAAAACAGCGGCACGTGCACAGACAGGCACGGAGAGAGACACACCGCCGGCTACAAAGACAGGAAGTCGGGCCCTTTTTTGGGGCGATCCAGTCCGCACTTGACCTCAGATAAACCTCGGCTCGTTCGGCGAGCTAATTGTCTGCCGCTCGGCGAGCACGCAGACCTCAAGATGAACCGCGCTCCGGTGCCACTTCCTGCAGCGGCGCCGTTTTAGCCCGGCTCCCCGGACAGACGCCTTCAAAGACGACGGCTGGCTGCTCGAAAGCGCCTCGACGCTGCCTTGTCAAGATCACAGAGGCTCGATCCGAAATAGATTCACTAGAGGAGCTGCAAATTGATATAATGTGACTAATAATAGCACGCGGCACTTAGGGTTATTTTGGATTTCAGCGAGGAAAAAATATCCCTCACACTTATTCTTTTACTCGCACATGAAAGCTCATTCTCACGCACGCACGCCGAGTTTAAAAATGCTTTTTTTTCCACATGCGGCGGCTGTGTAAACTCCACAAAACAAACCAAAAAGAGAGAAATGATGGATGTTAGAGGAGACAAACTTGTATGAACTCACCCTTGGTTGTCGTGGTGACCCCATCAGATTTGGTGAAGTCTATACTGGCGTAGGCTCCGTTCTCCGGAAGAGGCACCGTCCCTGCCGCCGCCGCCGAGCTCCCGTTGCTGCTACCTGCTCCTGACGTCACGGCTCCCGAATTACTCCCGTCCTCCCTCAGCTCCAAGGCAATGTAGTTCAGGCCGTTCTGGTAGCCCACCGACATGTTCCTGCACATCCGGCCGGCCCCGGCCCCCGAGGACGAGGAGAAGGAGGACGCAGAGTTCCCGGGGGCGGCGCCCAGCTCCACAGCTCTGGCTGGGGCGTGGTGGGCCGGCGAGTCCCCCAGACCCTCCACAGACACCCAGACGCTGTCGAAAGAGGCCGAGCTGGCCCACCTGGAAGCCTGGCCCTCCGTTAGGTAAGACCCGTTGGGGGCCGCGGGGTTGAGGAGCGCGGGGGGGGCGGCGGAGGACGAGGGGCCCAGACCTCCCCCAGAAGGAGTCGAGTTAGAGGAGGACGTGGAGGAGAAGGTCTCCGAGCTGTGTCTCCTCCTGCCCTGGGGGTCGGCCCGGACCACTTTGGGCTCCGGCTGGTGCGTGGGCGCCCTGCTCGGGCTGGATGGGGGGAGGGGGGGAGAAATGGATGAGGGGGAGGCTGAAGGTGCGTGGCCGTAACGTCCCTCTATTACGCAGAGATGCTGCAGCATGGCCGTGGGGCTCGTTTGCGTCCTCTCACCTCTGCCGAGGTTAAAGGTCATGTCCGTGTAGTCGTCCCCCATCGACCTCCAGTGACCTCCGGCGGGGACTCCTGGGGAGGCCAGCGCCCCAGGATTGCTGGCCAGGGGTCGGATATAGCTGGGTGGGTTCCACGGGGCGACGAGGCTGGGTCTGGGCGACTGGTTTTTACCCAGACACCCAGCGCTGTCCTGCTGGTCGGCCCCCACCTCCACACTCATATAGTCCTGGTGAGTCTGGGGCTGGGGAGGGGAGCGACGGTGGTCCCCGGACCCCAGGGAAGGCGCTTCGTCTTGGGCAGAGAGAGGATAGGCGGGGGGCTGCTGTTGGTGGGGGTAGTGGTCTCCAAACTCGATGTTGATGTACTCCCCGGGGCTGGAGGGGCCCTCGGAGGAGCTGACGGTGGCGGGGACCGAGGTGGAGGTGCCTGCAGACGCCGTGGAGGGCTCGCTGACCCGGATGGGGCCGTGGAAACTTCTTCTGCCTAACGGGAGGCGGTTGGGCCTCACGACTCGCCGGTCGGCCATCGCCGCGGTCGTGTGGTGGGCTCCATAAGGCGGGGGTGGGTGGGAGGGGGTGGAGGTGCTACTACTACTCCCCCCGCTCCTTTTCTCCGGTGTCAACATGGAAGCTGTGGCAACTGATGAGTAGACTGGCTTGGCAGGGGAGCTCATAGGAACATACTCCCCGTACTCCTTCTCATCCCTCTCTCTGGTGGGGGCTTTGTAGGAGCGAGGGAGGGAGAAATAAGGGCTGTAAGACTTCGGGGTGCCCTCGGGGGTTCCAGCCGTGTAGTACCCGCCGCTCGCTTCATTTGAGAGCTTGCGCCCCCCCCCGCTGCTGCTGCTATACGACATGTCCATATACTCCCCGTTCTCCGGCCTCTCCGCTATGCTGTCGCCCCCGCCGGCTCCGGCCATGCTGGAGCTGCTGTGGGGGCTCGGGGAGGCCTGTCCTGGGGAGGGCGAGCCGCCGCCGCTGCCCCCCGGGAGCATCATCATGTAGCCGTGGGAGTCGGTGGAGGATTGCGACTGGAGCTGGGGGTGATGATGGGCCGAGCGGGGGCCTAAAGCTGGGCTGTGAAACTGGGGGGACTGGGAGTAAGAGCTGGGTTGCATAGGCATGTAGTCGGGAGGCGTATCCCGCGGAGACGCAGCCACGCCGCACATCATGGGCATGTAGCCGCTGTCTTCCTTGGCGGAGGAGGAGGAGGAGAGTGGGGGGCGCTCGCCGCCGGCCTCCGCCCGGGACAGCGTGGAGGGGCGGCTCTGCTGGCTGTGCTCGGAGCAGGAGCTGTAGTCTGAGCGGAGCGAGGAGGAGGAGGAGGACGGGCCGCCGCGGAGCAGCCCGCTGCCGAACGGCAACACGATGTCCGAGCCCTCGTCCAGGGAGAAGTTGGTCTGGGTCATTTTCTGGTAAACCGCCACCCCAGAGCCGCCGGTCGCACCGCCGGCCGGTCTGGAGAACGAGTGAGTCCTCCTCCTTAGCGACGACGACGACGAAGACAGGCGCTCGTCCTCCGTCGTCGACGTGCTCTCGTCTCGCGGCGTGTCGCAGCCGCTGTTGTTTCCCGAGCCGACGCTGGTGCCGAAGACCTCCCGGTTCCAGCCCATGGCCATGTAATCGTTCAGACAGTTCTCTTCTCTGATTGGCGGCGTGTTGCCGAGGGAGTCCGGCGTGTTGCTCCGAACCCGGAAGTAGCGGAAGTCGCCGGGGCTGGAGCCGTACTCGTCCGAAGAGTTGAAGCCGCCGTCCGATGGCGAGCCGCATATCGAGGCGCTTGAAGGGCGAGTGAGCGTGTCGGAGACCGATCCGTGGCCGCTGCTGGAGGACACGCTCACCGGGCTGGTGGTGGAGGGGAAGTGTGAGACCGGCAGCGAGGCGGAGCGGGCGTGGTAGGTGGACGACGACCCGGGGATGGCTCTGACGTAGCGCCCGCCGCCGGTGCTCGTGCCGGCGTTTCCCGTGGCGACGGCGCTTCCGCTGCCCGCGCCCCCTTCCTGGCGGCCGTGGTGGGCTCGGGCGGAGCTGAGGTGAACCAGACTTCCTGTGGCGGAGCGGAACGGCCGGTTCATCGTCCCCTCCCCCTCGCTGGACGTCCGGAAGCGGTAACCGCTCGCCCCCGAGCTCTTACTTGAAGGCGGCGTGCCCACGACCGACTCCGTCCTCGACCGCCGCTGCAGCCCCGTCTGGCTCGGCGGCAGGTTGCCCAGGTGGCGCCGCGTGGTGATGAACGGCATCGGGTTGGACCCCGACGACTGGCTCTTGCTCCTGGGCCGAAACTCTGCGAAAGCCTTGAGGGCCTTCATGGTCTCCAGGATGGTTTCGTGCATGTTTTGGGCCACAACAGAGTCGTCCACCTGCATCCAGATCTCCCCGGGCCCGATGGAGGAGGAGCGGCCCACCTCGATGAAGAAGAAGCTTTCCGAGTGTCCGCAGCGCCGGATGTTCATCAGCTGGAGGTTGACACACGGCGTCTCAGAGTTCAACTTGACCAGGTGGATGGTTTTCGTAGAGAGGCAGAGCCGGTAGACGCCTGTGAGGTTTTTGGTTTGACCCAGTCCTTTAGGTTTCACATTCACCTGCCACACCTCCTTGAACACAGTACCTGGGGTGACCGTACCGTACCCGTCATCCAGATCATCCGAGTCCAGGTGCCCTTTCTTGCCCTCGCTCATCAGCTCGCTGACAGCCACGTACCAGTCCTCCTGCTCCTGCTCGTTCTCAGCCACGATAGCAAAGTACTCGTCCTTAGTGTAAAGGGCAATGAGGTGTTTGTTTTTGGAATCCGCCCTTTTGTTTACCGTGAAGCACTGGTAGAGGTAAATAACCCTTTTCGGGGGAGAGGCGGCGACCGCTCCGCCGCTCGCGGCAGACGCGGCAGCGGCGGCCGCGGCGGAGCGCAGGCTGTTCCTGAATTTCTTCTCGCTGTCGTAGTACTCCAGGCGGCTCGGCCCGAGGTGGCTGGCCGCCCGCAGCACGAAAAACCTCTTGTGTCCGTGTTTCTGCTTCCTCAGGTAGCCGCACTTGCGAATATCGTCCGCGACGTCCGAGGAGGCGCCGGCGACGCTCACCGCCGCGTATACATGGCTGCTGCCGCCGCTGCCGCTGCCGCTGCTGCTGCTAGCGGCGGCGGCGGCGGGGTCCTCGGCGGCGTGTACCGAGGAGGAGGCTCTCCTTCCTGGGGACTCTGCGGTGTTTTCCCCGGCGAGGTGCTGCTGCTGCTGCTGCGGGGCCAGCTGGTAGTGATGCTGCTCCTTCGGCGGGTGGTGGTGGCCGACGTGGAGGTGGTTGGAGGGCGGCAAGTGTTGATGGAAGCGAGAGGAACCGCCGCCGCCTCCGATATTAATTAACGGGGAAGGGGGTTCCCCGACCGAGCCGTCCCCGTTCGCGGTCGCGCTGGCGGATTTCGACCCCACGTCCCTCTGCTGCGCCTCCACCATCAACATCGCCGCCTTGCCGTCCTGGTAGTTCGTGAAATTCGCCATCGGGGAGCACAATTAAAAGGTCACTTCAGCGGCGAGCAAGACCCCATTTCTTGTTTTTCGGGAGTCGAAGCTCCCGAGTCCGGCTAGGCCAGCTAACGTCTGCTTTCACCAACCTCACGCGCCGGCTTTGTTGTTCCGCCACAAAAACAAGTCCCTCCGCAGCGTCTGCCGGCGACAGAAGATAATCCAAAGCGGGCTGTTGGCGTTTTTTTCTGCTTCTTTTCACGAACTAAACCCCGCCGTGTGCACCATGACCGTGTTATAATCGGGAGGATCCGGCTAGCTCGGTTAGCTGCTGCCCGCTCCCTTCCCCTCCTGTACACATCTCAACGGGCCGGAGCACAAACAACACATGACCCTCCGCGTCACGCACCGAGCGGGAGGAACAAAGCCCCGCACGTCGCTCCTCATTGGCTGGTTAATTTGATTGACGGGTGCTGACGTGGGTCACAGCCAATCACGTGCGGGATGTGAGCGCTCTTGCGTCAATGGCTCGCACCAATCGCGTCGGGTCGCCAGAGTTATAAATACAAGTCGCCGCTGATCTGGAGTCAGTTTCACCTCAGCTTCTAGCCTCAGGTTTTAATGCGTGTTTGGAGGCAGAAAACTGATCCCAGACCTGCAGGGGAGCCAGTCAGTCCCCCTCCCCGTCTCTGTGAGCAGACAGGTCAACTTCTACATTATTAAACCTTATTTTTAAACCTTATTTAATATGAGCCATTAGCGTGGCATTAAATGTTATTTTTGCACTCGAAATAAAAAGACATATTTTAGGCCTTAATCAGTCCTTGAAAATAATCGAGACCATTTATAATAGTACTGTACAATTTTGAGGTAATTATCCACTTCACGCTGCTCATAATTTACTACATTTCAGTAAAAAATATATATAGTACTTTGGATTTATCTGACAGTTGAAGACACAAGCTACTCGAAATAGTCACATTTTACATGCAAAATATACAGGCATGTACATATACATACATATTAGCAGCTTATAAACAATAATGCATTGTTACCTATTAAACCACTTTATATAAGCCTTAAATGTTTTCTGCTGCAACGATTTCTTACACATGAATACAACAGTAATTATACTATACTCATAATACAAGAACAACAATAATTCTAATAATATAATATTGAAAATGCTGCTAATATAGCATATTTCAAACGTATAGAGTGATGTGCTCAACAAAATATTAAATATACACATACAACACAGTAAATATGGACACTGAAAACAAAACAAAATGCCATAAAAAATCATAGAAATTAATCTAATCTAAATTTAGCCCATAATTAATAAAACTACAGATGAGGAATAATATTATACAAGTTTTTAAGTAAAAGCAGGATTGAAAAAATTGACTCAACTTTCTTAGTAAGTCACATTTTGAAAGCAAATGTTTGATAAAAGAGTATTTCTACAATCTTTATTTCAGTAGTTCTGCTCATGTGTAAAAGAATTAGCAGCAAAAAGTAAAATGTGTGTGTTAATGTGCTCCACAGAGGCTGCACCCAGCTCATTGAGGTTAGATTAATCTCGACGGCCTGCATGACTCATGAGATCTTATCAAAGTTGTGCATGCAAAACTTTTTTTTTCCTGCAAGGTGACAACTCACCACAGTTGTCAGATAAACGCAGGGGAAAACCACAGTGTTTCAGTTTGAGTACTTCAAAATTGTAAATCAATTATTTTGCTTTGCTTTCGTCAAACATTATAACCTGCCATTTAACACATTTACCGTCCCCCTTTTCTCTCTTTTCCACCTGGAGATAAAAGCCTCTCCGGTGTCCTCAGATCCCAAACGGCGAGGACACAAACAGCCCCCCGACGTCGGGCCCGAGGTTTACTAAAACACACTGCTGCTCCGGTCATGTGAGAACCCCGCTGGTGAATCTGGGCAGCGGCCAGCCACGATGTCAGCAAGGGTCAGGCCAGCTGGGGTGACCTCACATGGCCCGCATCCTCTCTCCGCCTAACTAACGCTAAAACCAAACCCCGTTTTGGCAGAGGTGACGAATTCAGATCAAATCCAGGTTTGTTTACACCGCGCCATCTGCGGCATCTGCCCTCCACCACACTCTGAATCTCAGTGAGTAATATTAAGTTGTTGTTTTTTTTTGTGCAAGGCAGCTTACACGTGGCATTGGACGCTTGTTAAGCACCAGTCGGTAAGATTAGACCACAGATTATTCATCATGTTGTATCTCCAGAAACAGTTTTTAAATAAATTACCCACTTTTGCTTTAAGGGTGCGTGCATGAGGCGAGATTCGAGCCCCAGCTGTGTTTTCCATGGGAACCCAGATGGAGTAATTAAGGAGGACTCCCCCCTCTGCCCAGGGGAGGTATCTGTGTTCATGCACGGCTCGGGGAATGCCACGCCAGGCTTTCCGAGCCTCTACTACACTTTGCGTGCAACAGTTTGCTGGACCCTTTTATCCCAAACACCGTTCGGTATCATGGGTGGGATCAAGTATAGTGCGGCCGGCCCCGGTGGGAATCGTGCCCTTCACCATCGCTATGTCCTGCCTGAATCCAACACTGCAAAGGAGAAATACTCAGTTTAATTACTGCAGATATATCACAAACTTTTAATATAAAGGTAAAGAAATACTCTTATTTTTGGACTTTGAGGTGAAGTTTTTTCATCAACTACAGTTTTTCAAGGTCATTTTCAACTTTAATATCAATTTAATTTAAATTTAATCAGTGTTCAGAAAGATTGGATTATCTTATCCAACAGAGAGACACAAAAAGTGAGTTTAGTTTAGCGGTCTCTCACATTTTAGGGCACAAAAACTGCCCAAATAAGTCTGTTGTTGTGTTCATTGACTGAACGGTGCCTAAAAAATGGGCAAAAAAAGTTTGACAAGCTTCTTCAGTGCAGTAGAAGTTATTGTAGATCCATAAATCTTTTATTATTGTCAGTAATATTAAAGTGACTACCCTCAGTAATTGATGCTAAGCTAACATACCTCCTTCACAGCAGTCATTCTCAATAATGTAAGCTATGCTAACGGTATCAGCGTCTCAAAAGTACCATAAAGTTGCTGTATTTGTACATTTGTTAAGTATATTTAAAGGGAAGTTATATATTTAACACATTTAAAGATACAACAAGTAAATTAGACAAATTTGCTTTTTTGAAGATGCTAGCTTTCTTCACGTTTCTGCTCCCCGCCTGCGTGCTAAGCTAGGCTAAATACGTCCTTGCTTTTGTAATCTCCTTGAACACACAGGTGAAACTGAGCATTTGGAGCCGCCTTATAATGAGCTTAGGTGAAGATATTTAACTTCATATTTGAGGGTCACATCAGGTGAACGTAGCATTTAAGTAGTAAGCTGTGCTTTTGATTTTAAAACAATGTTTTTATCTGTTTTTTAGCAACATAACCCACATCATCCAACGAGTATTTTTCTCACTGTAGTGAAAGAGCTGATTTCTTTTGAATATTGGTGGCGTGACTGGAGACTGGAGGGCTTAAGAAGCTTTACCCGTACAAAAGGTGAAGTGGGCATTATCAAAGCATTGTCCCTTAACCCTCCCGCTTTCACCTCTTTAACCTCTTTAACTGGACGGCATTGTGACGGCTCGGCATACCGGCCTCCAATCCGACCGGCCCGGCTTCCAGTCGAGCCGCCGGGCAACCCAACTCTCCCCCGGGGGAAATATCAGCTGCTTTTCACGGGAAGTCTGGTTCCGCTAACGTCCGCCTGGCCCGAGTCCAGCCAAAGCCCCTCGACCTTTCACCCTTTCATCTGCTGCCGCGGGAGCAAATGAACTTACATAGCCTCCGACCTTTTATCTCATTTTCCGTCTCACTTTTTAATCTTAAAGGATTATTATCTCAGATTGAAATTCCACACAATCCCAAATTCGGTTGAGTTTTACCCAGGAGGGCTCCAATGCAAGGTCAAAATCTGTTTATTTATTTATTTTTTGCTGTAAAAGTGCCACAATCGTGCATCTCCGGCTGAGTAATCTCCCAAATAATAGGTGTGGTCGAGTCAAGCGGCAGACTTTGGAGTAAAACGAGCTGTTCGCCGATGATTTCATGAGCGTTAAGACGCCGGGGGAGGGTTGTTTGGCTCGAGACGGGGCGGAACAAAGAGGCCGTGCTCGTACAGGTGTGTGATCGCGTGTGTTTCAGCGTGTCGGTGCGTCAGTCGCCAGAGTGATGCAAATTTTTCGGGTCATTTCTTTGGTTGGAGGCGCTCCGGACGGTGGTTGACGTCAGTCGTCTGGGCCTGCAGACGCACAGGCGGGCGTTTAGACAAACAGCCCGCGTGTAAACTCCAGATGAACTGTAGTTTAATATAATAAGATGGGAGCACGGAGGCGTCACCAAAGAGACGAGCTGCCTCCTCAGCTGTAAATACAACAAGAAACTTCAGTCGGATTACTTTAAATTAGGTAATATATGAATAGTTTGTTTATTTTTTGCACCCAGAATGAGTATTTTAATCCAAACACTACTTA
>JAOXYL010000051.1:2304214-2324222 GCA_028564955.1 Terapon puta | reverse complement strand
GCCAGGCCAAGTGATTAGGACACCTGATTCTGATCATTTGAATGGGTGAGCGAATACTTTTGGTAATATAGTGTATACACAAGACTTAAAAGATACAGATGGAAAATCAAAGCATTCCCATTAAATTAAGTATGTGTGACAAATGTTTGAAGACAAAAACACAAATACATTCCTAAAAAGGCACAAAAAGGCATTTGACTTGCATTAGACTTATTATTACAGCATTAAACTAATTTCATGTTCTCCATAAAAGTGTCCTGTGTCCTTGGTATCGGGTGTATTTGAATTACTTGTGTTCTTTTCTTTTCTGCTGTTTTACTTGCTTGTGTGGAGTTTTTTCTTATCTCACTTTCCCCTGCAGTAATTGATTGCGCCTCTTATTTCTATAAATTGAATTTCCCCGTGTTTCCTCTAAATAAACTCCTCTTCTCTCTCAGGCGGTCCGGTGCGAGCTCCAGCTGTTCGTCCTACTACAGCACGTCCGCTGCCAAAGCTCAGCTCCTGTCGCAGATGAAGGACTTCACCGATAACAGAGAGCGGGACGACGACGAGCTCACCTACAAGGTAACGAGGAGCGTCTCCTCCTAAAAATAGCGTCTGCTTTTGGGATGTTCCATCTAAACGTGGCGTCAACAGCCTGTTTAAACACCCCCCCCCCCCCTCGTGTCGTGCAGAAACAGCTGATGGAGAGCCTCCGCAAGAAGCTGGGAGTGCTGAGAGAAGCTCAGCGGGGGCTGCAGGACGACATCCGAGCCAACGCACAGCTGGGAGAGGAGGTGGGGAGAGATTCATCTGCAGTCATTCATTCATCTGTTCTTTGTGCCACTGTGCCTCCCAAAGCTGGTTCTGCTAAGCGCTGAAGAGGAACTTAAACACTTTACTTCTTAAAGTATTTCTGCAGTGCATGAATTAGTTATTGATACCCAAACCTTTTTTTTCCCACCTCCTCAGGTGGAGAGCATGGTGGTGGCCGTGTGCAAACCCAACGAGGTGGACAAGTTCCGCATGTTCATCGGCGACCTGGACAAGGTGGTCAGCCTGCTGCTGTCGCTGTCCGGGAGGCTGCTGAGGGTGGAGACCACGCTGGACACGCTGGACCCCGAGACAGAGCACCACGAGAGGGTGAGAGGGGGGGGCGGGCGACCGGGGGTGTCGGGAGAGAGGAGTGTAATTACCTGAAGTTAAACACAGCGTTTTAACACAGAAGAGACGGGTCATTTCAACATTGTAAATGATAGCATACACTTAAATATATTTAAAGAACGCAGTTACAAGGTGCTTTACATAGCTGAGGCTGGATAAAAACATTACAACACGGAGGAAAAGGTCAAGTCAAGACACTGAAAAGACACCCCACAATAAAGATAAGAACACCAGCAACAATAATAATAACAGATAAGACAGGTGGGAAATGAAATGGAGATGTGATAACCTAAGTTCAAATAAATTAGATAAAGTGCTACATTTCCTCTGAGTGTTTAAATGCTGCAAGGAAGAAGGAATAGAAAAAAACCAAGTGAGCCTACATGTGATATTAAAAGTTAAGGTGTCTCAGGAGCCGCCGAAACGTAAGAAATGTTTAAAATAATCAAAGAAAGAGGCACTTAAATGTGGAAACATGGAAGTACATCCCCCTCTCTCTCTGCCCTTTAGCTCCCCCTGCTGGAGAAGAAGCGTCAGCTCATGAGGCAGCTGTCCGAGGCCCAGGACCTGAAGGACCACGTGGACCGCAGAGAGCAGGCCGTCAGCCGGGTGCTGGCCCGCTGCCTCTCCCCCGAGCAGCACAGAGACTACAGGTACGACACCAACACACCTGTATCACCCCGACGTGCTGATTTAGTTTGTTTACGCTTTTAAAATATTCATCTGTCCTCTTCGCAGCCACTATGTGAAGATGAAAGCCGCCCTGCTGGTGGAGCAGAGGCAGCTGGAGGACAAGATCCGGCTGGGAGAGGAGCAGCTGAGGGGGCTGAGGGAGAGCCTGGGGCTGGGCCTGGGGATTGGGATGGGAATGTCGATGGGATACGGACATTACTGAGAGAGAAACACTAAGGAGATGAAGAAGCAGGCTTTGTGGTCCAGTTTGAGACAAACAAACAGGACGTGGACATGATTGTGAAAAGGCTGATTTACAGAGTTTCTTAAAGAAATAGTATGACATGTGTGGAACAATGAAATCCGCTTTCACTTCTGATATCACTCGCGTCTGAACACTGGCATGTCTCTGTGTCCTGGTTGGAGCTTTTCTAAAATGTCAAACTGTTCCTTTAAGAGACGAACTGTGGATCGAGCCTTTCCAGGTCCAAACCCAGCAGCTGTATCGGCTTAAACGCCACGAAAGTTTTCAGGTGGGCGGCGAGAACTCGACTCCAACACAGAGCGAAGGCCAAAACCAAAAAACCAGGAGGCACGAGTCCAAAGCATCTGAGAGGAAGGAAAAGAAAAAGACTTGAGCGCCACAGCCCGGGAAAAGAAGATGAAGAAGAAAGTCGGGCAGAGACTCGCAGAACTGTGACGAGAGCGAAGAAGGAAGAGAGGTCGTTATTCCCAAAGTTCACCCACCGAGAAACCGAAACTGTAGAAAAGACAGAAATGGAGTTTGGCACTTCACTTTTCAAACTCAGTCCTGAAAGAAAAGAATGTAAGATAACGGCTGATAACAGTAGACGTATAAAATGATCCTCTCTGCTTCACCCGATGTGCCTGAGACGTACTGTAAAACTGTACTAACGACACTTATTCTAACCAGCATCACTACGTTGCCAAAGACATTTTCTCCTGATGAATGTGTCACCCAGACGCTGCTTTTTTTCCCCTTTTGGTGTGTTTTCTTTATTTGTATTTAAATCTCCCGGTTCAGAGAATCGAAGGAGACTTTTTCGGTGCTTCACACTAAGAAACTGTGTTTCCGTTAACAACACTAAAGTCAATATCGTGAGACACTTTTTTTTTTTTTGCAGGGTGATTAACTTGCCGTTGAGAAATTAGCTAAATGTGTGATTTCTCCTTTTTTGTATTCATCTTTGTTGCTGGCTGACACCTGCATTCAGTTATGCGTATACTGTATTATCTACCGTAATATCATATCACTTTGTACTCCAGTTACTGTAATGTCTGTGGCTGTTTTACTGAGTGGAGTTTGAGACCCCACCGACTCGTTATACTGTCACGTGCTTACTGTTATGTACAGAAGACGTTTGTGTTTATAATGTATACGATGTGTATATAGTGATTTTTGAAGTGACTGGAATCGGTTTGTAAAAAATTGGTTGTAAAAGATGAACGAGAGGACCGGAAAGAGTCAACGTTTACTGTATATTTCTGAGGTGGAGCGAATCCCAACGAGGGTTCGAGTTGCAATTTTTTTTGTCGGGAGCTCGTTGAAGGATTCGGTTTTCAAAAGGATGTTTTGCCTTTTTTTGTCCCCAACTCTCTCTTGTTAAAAGGACACTTATTTACTTTCTTGTTGAGACTAAAATGAGTATTGATACCTCTCTCGTGTCTGTATGTTAGTTAGACTACATGCTATGTTAGACTACAGCCAACTGGGAGCTAGACTGGAAACTGGGAGAAACAGCTAGCTTGGTTCTGTTTAAGCTAACAAATCCCTCCATTTCCAGTCTTTATGCTAAGCTATGCTAACCGGCTGCTGGGCATAGCTTCATATTTAACACACAGGTGTAGGAGTGGGATCGATCATCTCGTCTAAGTTTCGGGAGGGAAGCAAAATTAGTGTATTTCCCCAAATGCTGAATTATTGCTTTAAAGCTTTTTTTTAAAGTTCAAAGTGCCAAATCTGTTTTTCACAATTTGTTAAACACTGATTGTCAAGTTTATCTACGTCAGTCTCTAGATAACCACTGCCTGTTTTCTGCTCAGTCCCGCCTTGACGTCTTGTGATTTGTTATCCCGCCAAAGTCTCCTGAGCTTTAACCTGTATCCTTAACCTTGGACAGGACTGATTTTACACAGTTCAGCACTGCCTGTCTGAGTGAAAAAAAAACAAAAACTGCAGCTCGACAAGTGAAGGGGGAGGGGGAGGAGAAGAAGGAAACGTGTATATTTCAGCTGTTGAAAGGTTGCTGAAGTTAAGTTGAAAGACAGACGCCTTTATCAATTTCCACGTTTCACCAGTTAACTGTTAATCAACATTAAAAGTTAATTTCCTTAGTTTGCTCTAAGATGTTTCCTGCTGTTTTAATACCAAACTTCAGACGTCGACATAAACGAGTTCTGTTTTGTACATATTTTGTGTATTCTTGTACTATAACAGGCGTTTTCTAAGCCGACTGGAGACTTATTGACTTGACGAGAGAGGTTAAGAAAAAAAAAGTTGTGTTGGACCAGTAAGAGTTTTTTTGTTTGTTTTCACATGTAATTCTGATTTATTACAAACCCTCTTTTGTAAAATGCATTACAGATTCTGTAACTGCAAAAACACTCGTGAGGAAAACGTACCATAAATAATAATAATAGTATTTTAAACTAGCTTCACGTCTCCTGTTGTGATTTATATCCTCCTGAGTGAATGGTCTCTTTATGTGTCCGGTGCCAAAATGTAGTCCCTTCTGTGTGTGTGTGTGTGGTGGGGGGGCTGTTGAATGTGGTGGGACGGTTAAGTAAATATGGCTGAGGGCAAATGGAGGTTGACGTATGACGAGCGGAGCGGCGAAGTCATTCAGCAGCTCTGCGGGAGCTGGAGAGACGTGGTGAGGAGACTCATTTAAAGGAAGTGCTTTATGCTCTGTGGTGTGTCCAGCTCATTAAAACATATTGATGATATTGATGTGGGGTGTGTGTGTGTGTGTGTGTGTGTGTGTGGGGCGGAGGGGGGTTGTTCAGCGGGAGGCCAACTATGGTGGTGGATGGGGAATGTTTTAATGCTACAGCGGTTAAAATGTTCTACAAAACCTCAGAAGTGTACATGTTTAAGTGGGTTTTTCTTTTTTTTTTTCTTTTTTGGGAACCACAAAATAAAGTGTACGGCCGAGTTTAAACAGCTCAACGTGTCCAATGTGACAGATGTAATTTCTCAAAAAATGGTTTAGTCCAAGTAAAACTACCCCAAACAGCCTAAACTAAAGTATATTTAAGTACTTTCAGTAATGAAGAGACAAATATCATTTTATGTGAATAAAACACAAGTTTTAGGTTTTAGAAGAGGCAGTGAGACAAATCTTTGACCCACTGTGATGATATATTAAGTCAAGATTTCAACTTTGTTTGAAAATGAGACAACAGTGAGTTCAAATCTTTAAGGCGTGTGACATCTATGTTGACAGAGTTTCATTTGTGATTTCAAACAGAGAAAACTTTAAATCAAGATTGCATAAGGAAAATGTTTAACTTGCAAAGTTAAAATGATGAAATAAAACCATTAAGTTTGTCTACTTTCATATTTCCTGTTAGTCATTTTTTGACAAAATAAGATTTAGATGTGGGTGGTTTTTCAAATATTTCACCTTTTACACCTGTTTTATGTTATTTTCTTGGCAGAAACATGTAACGCCAACAGATGATTGATTAATCGCCGGGAGGAACTGAGGGAACTCCAAATATTTATGACTTCACATAACACTGGCATTTCTCAGTATCAAAAACATGATAGAAGCCAGCTTTGGAAAGCAAAATGTCTCCTTTGTGCAACCCATCCCGACATAAATCCACCCCGTCCTCTGAGGATTTGGGGGGGGGCGTTTTATATTAAGTTAGATGGTAACATGTATGTTTCTCTCAGCTCAGTGGTAGTGGAGCATGAAAAGCATGAAAAGTGAATGAACAGAGTCTTAGATGGACACGTTCGACCACACCGAGACAGAGCTGGTGGTGGTTGATGTGGGGAAGGGTGGGGGGGGGGCGTCTGTGGACATAATAAAGAAAACAGCTGTCGTAGAAAAGTGAAGAATCTGTGTTTTTGGGGAAGCGAGGGAGAGCATACTTAAGCCTGGTGCAGACTGAAGAATGGAGGACTGATGGGAACTTAAGGAGAACAGGAAAAATGACGGATTGAGGACAAAACATGGGCGGGCGGGGTTAAAATGACCCACATCGAACAGAACATGAGCATAAACAGCTACTGAGTGGATGAAAATGTTTTAAAAATGATGGAGGTGACAGACAGAAAGACAAATTAAATGACTGTAATCTCACCTCGGCAAAATGAAGAGCTTTGTCCAAACAAAGAGAAGAAAGTGAGGAGAAACAGGCTCACCCAAACAGGGAGCGCCGTGGGAGGCAGGGTGGAGGAATGTTTGTGTTGGGCTGAATGGAGCGGAGTGGAGGAGACGACGGATGAGTGGGAGGCCTGCAGAGAGAAACAATCATGGGAAGAACAATTAATCAGCACTACAGACATTAACCAGGACGTCATGGTGAATAACCAGCAGCGGAGGAAGTACTTTCCTGAAGCACAGGCACTGTCACTGCTGTGAAAATACTAAAAAAGCATTATCAGCAAATTATTACATTAAGTGTGAAAAGTAAAAGTATTCAGAGTGCAAATCAGTGGCAGATTAATGTGGTCAAGTAAAAAGTACAGAAATCATTTCTGAGATGTGGTGGAGTCAGTTTACAGAACAAAAGGACGAGTCATTTACTCAGACGGCCACAAAGTGTCGCCCTTTAGACATTTTTAACCCCACTGACACCTGACACAATAAAAGCCTACATAAGGTCAAACTCCAATCACTCCAAGGCTTATTTGGGATTTAATTCTTTAGTGTCTTTAGATATCAATGTCTGTTTCTGATCAGATGGCACACAGAGGTTCATTTTAACACTTGTTCAATTTTCAATATAAATATATAACAAAACGAACAAACTGTCAGAGGGATGAGGCTGCTTTATCCACATGAAAATCATTATTAACACCAAAGAGTAAAGACTAAAAAAAGAAAAGGAGAAAGAACAGAAGAGTGACTGGAGATAAAAAGGAACAAAAAGGAAAGGACTCAAGTTATGGGTGTAAAACTGATCTGAACAGTTTGTTGCTGTTTGATGTAATCATAAAGAGAGTATTTTGGCTGAATGCAGTCATAAAGAACCTGTTTTTTCCCACTAAATATTTTAGACACTAAGATATATAATTCAAAATGAATAAAAACCTACTTGGCAGTTAAATTTGTAATAAATCTAATCCTCAGTCATATGAATAAATGAGTCAATAAAGTTCAGGGTTTCCACTGTTAATTTTAGTTAAAATACAGTATCTGTGATTAGTTAAACATTGGCTCCGTCCTCTGTGACCCCACAGCTGCTGCAGCCCTCAGGAAACAGCTCGAACACTGAGGAGCACCTGAGAGGACGCTGTGACGGAGAACACCTGCACGGCCGTTCAACTTCTCTACATCTGGGAAATACTGAAAGAGCACCAGAGCTGAAATGCATTACTAGAAAACACAAACTGATAAATCATTGAAAAATAGCACAATATTTTAAAACATAAAAGGTAGAAAAAACAAGCAAAATGTCTTTGAAGTGCTGAACAATTTATTTGAATGGTTTCTGTAGGTGAAATAACTAAGAAGTGTACAGAAGAGTAATAAGAATTCTAATAAAATACAACATAAGTGTGAAAACTGATTCTAATAACCTTAAACAGCGGTAAAGCAGTAAAAGTAAAAACTATTAAATTGTTGAAAGAGATAAGGCATATAACTATTTTAACAGGACAAAAAGCAGTAGCAGAATACAAGAATAAATCTTCTCAAAGAGCTGAACATTTTATCTGAGTGGACTCTGTGTGTGAAGAACACAGACAGAAACAACCAGAACAATAAAGAAAAACTAAATCACAAACAGTGCTGCTGTCTGAGGGGAGAGGTGGAGCAAATCCTGCAGCAGCTGGTCTGAGGCCGACACGGAGAAGAAGGTGAGTTTGTTTCTTCCTCCATAATGATCTTCAGACTGCTAAACACACAAGAAACTACTTAATGCATGTTTGTTTAACCAGATTGAGCAAGATGATACTTTTCCTTTAAAACACCTTCTTCTAAAATCCAATATTAACCGTTAGCTCCTGGTCACATTTGGATAAACACAAACAAGGCTTCAGTTTTCTGACAGCTAAAGATGAATAAGATGATAAAACGGAGTCACACTCACAGTAATGAACGTATACTTGAAATACATGTTAAGAATGAATAAAAGTAACATCAATGGTTTAAAATAAAGCGATACAGGTAATAGTCCTCACTCTTGTTTTAGTTGTTTTGGGGCATCTGGATCTCCGGCTCCTCGATGTAGACCTCCCGGTTCTTCATGAATTTGTGGATGGAGTTGTGAGACTCTGCATCTTCAGCTCTCTGCGGGAAAACACCTCTTAAGGCGTTCGCCACCTCACTCTGAAAGACGAGGGAACACGGTCAGCTCAGGGTTTCTTTCCACGTGAACTCCAGCTTTTCATCTGTCATTTCACACATTTATCTCGTAGTCCATGTTAAAGTAAACACGTTAGCCTCCTGGATTAGCTACTGTAGCTGACTGCATTGGAATCTGATAAAGAGGGAAAATAACTCCAGTTAACCAACCAAACAAGCGTTTAATACTTATGGTTTCACTCATCATCTGACTTCTTCAGAGGTAACAAACACCCTGAGAGACTGTGGTTTCTCTGAAGTGTGTTTTTCTGAATGAATCTGATATTTCATAGTTTCCAGTTCACCCTGGACAGGACGGAGATCCAGTCTCTTCATGAGTGGTGGAGTGTCAGAGCGGACGTTGTCATCGTCTCTTTAAAGGTGACCCCGTACCTGAGTCCTGATGCGGTGGACGCTCCGACACCATAGCACACGGTTCGCCTTCATCTGCATCTGCTCTAAGTCGTTCTTATCTCGGTCCTCATCCCGCAGCTTGTCTTCAGCGTTGTCACTCCGCCGCCACCTCAGGAACTTGAGGCAGCTGGTGGGGACGCTGCTGACCAGCTGCGGAGGGGGGTGACATTAAGATTAAGCCTGTGTTTGACACAACAGCAGCACTTCTTTTTCCAACAACTCAATATTCAGAGTGTCTGTCAAGTCACACTGTTTCTTCTTGGCTTGTCAGAACATGGTAAATCCTCAGTTCATCAGTCCTCGTTCTCCACTCGTATCCTATCTACTGTCCAAATAATAGCTGAAAGCGTCTCACCTGTCCCCACAGAAGGGAGCCAACACCCAGGACAACGCACCACAGCCACTGGTCGAGGCACAGGCCTGCGCAGCTGAACGCTTTACCACCGAACTGCACGATGACGACCTGCGGGAGGAAACAGAGACGACGTCACTCAACCGTCTTTAAGCTCTTTACTCACTCGTCCCCTGTCACAGCTTACCTGTGTGACGAGGGTTCCCAGGAGGATGGAATAGAAGATGGGGTTATTGAAGATGCCTTCAAAGACGTTTCTCTCTCCGTGAATCTTGCGAGCGTTGATTTCGTTAAAGATCTGCATCAGGACGAACGTGTTGAACACGATGGTGTAGTGCTGGGAAGGGGGAGCGTGAAGGGGGGCATCCCTGCCGCTGTCGATGTCGAAAAATTTCTCACCTGAGGGAGGGAGGGTCACAGAGAACTGAGCAAGCAAACCTATTACATCTAAATCAATGGTATTCTGGTACCACTTTTAAGAGAACAGCAGTAACAAAGATATGTTTAATGGCTAAGAGCTCCCCTGATAAGAAACACACTGTCAGCACATCTGTGTTAACAGACCAATGAAGAGCAGGGTGAAGATCACAGTCAGCTGGTAGACGCTGTGTCCCAGAATGTTTTTCAGCATGGTGTGGGAAATGAGCGGCTTCTTGCGGCCATAAGGTTTCCTAAGCAGCAGCGCCTCGGTTGGTGGCTCGGTGGCGAGAGCCAGCGAAGCGAAGGTGTCCATGATGAGGTTCACCCACAACATCTGCACAGCTTTCAGAGGAGAGTCCTGGAAAAAATACAACTCTAAGTGTGTGTCAGCAGAAACACCACAATCTTCTCATTACAGTTTCAAACAGGAGATGTGATCATATTTATTTAAAAATAATGAAATACAAAAATCTTTAACCTCCCGAATTTAATGTTTGATAAGTCCAAGAAGGTTTTGTTTTCATTTTGACTTAATACTGTCTGAATTGACTTTTAGAGCTTATGCTTGTATGCTGTGTATTTTAGAAGTCTGTTTTCAACTCAGATTCACTACTAACTGCTGCCTGGACCATCTGGACAAAAGAATTGATTATGCGAAGGACATTTTCTTCAATCAATTGAAGGGTCCTTATTCCTAATTAACACACATTGTCTATCTAATGGTTATGAGAGGCTTCCATTTACAAATATTTATTGTGTTCTATCTTGTTGCAAAAACCTTAAAGCTTTTGAAATTTCTTTTTTCAATATATTATTTCAGTTTAACACTATGTTACTCAGTTACAGTCAGACAATCTCAGGTCATAAGCAAACAACCACATGACATGTTGACATGTTGTTGCTGTTATTCTGCCCAGATGTAAACGGCAGCAGCACAGAGGGCTCTGACCTGTGTGATGCAGGCTCCTGTGAAGGCCACGATGACGGCCACCACGTTGACGGTGAGCTGAAACTGCAGGAACTTTGAGATGCTGTCGTAGACGTTCCTGCCCCACATCACGGCCTTCACAATGCTGGTGAAGTTATCGTCTGTCAGGATGATGTCGGATGCCTCCTTCGCCACGTCTGTCCCCGCGATGCCCTGCAGAACACACATCACACTGTTAGTTTACACAGGCTAAACCTGCCAATGAGCCTAATGCTGTGTTCACACTAAAGGGGGAGCACTGAAGCCTGAAAGCCTGTGAGTCTCTTGGTGGCAGTGACCTTGAATTTAACAAGAGGAGGAAACTAGAAATTTTGGAGATGGGAGATGGTTGCAGAGGTGATAAAGAGGAAGTTGGTTTTATTGACAGTTATCTGGACAGCTAGGACTAAAGTAAGGATCAATTAATAATAAAGGTTTTTATTATATATGATGACTACAGTTACCATGGCAAAGCCAACATCAGCTTTCTTTAGGGCAGGACCGTCGTTTGTTCCGTCTCCAGTCACCGCGACGACCTGTCTCTCCATCACAGTGCTATCAATGATACCTGGGATGAAGAAAGATGAAGACAGACACACTAATGATTTTCATTTCAGTATCATTTGTGTCTTTGTCGGCACCTTTGGTGACAAACAGTCATTACAGCTGTGTTTTTGAAACTTTCACTGCCTGTTGTCATTGACTGTGACTATAAAACGCAGCACGCCACACAAGTGAGCTGAAGAGAAAGTCTGTTGCATTACGTGTCTGGTTAAAAGCCACTTCTGGGTTCTTCTGCAAATTCTGCAGGCTTATATCAGCTGACAGGAATAGAGAGTGACATGAACGTGCAGTCTCTATTTCTTATACAAAGCAGTTTTTATTAGATTCAACAAACATCTCCTCCTGGTTTGTAAGCTGTCTATTCTGTGTGTGTGCTGAAGGAAAGTCACCCAGTCCTGGTTTTGTCAAAGTTTCAAAGTACATATACTCAAATTTTCTTGAAATCACTCTTGCTTCATCTTGATTTCTATTGATTTGAATATTTACATGTACCGTATTTTTCGGACCATAAGGCACACTTAAAATCATTAAATTTCCTAAAAAATCAACAGGGCACCTTATAATCCGATGTGCTTTGATTATTAATTCTGGTCGTGCTTATTGACCTCGAACCGATTTCATGTGGTACACGGTGCTCAAAAATCTGTCAAAAACGACTGGTAAGCTACGAATTTATACTTAGAATCCGGTGCACCTTATGGTCTGAAAAATACACTATCTAAAGTACCTTCAAACTACTCTACTACTATATAAACGGGTCTGGATGAATAAATGTACCTTTACCATACTGTCTGTCTAACGCTTTACCTTTCACCAGAGTGTGTTTGTCTGTCGGCGATGACCTGGCAAGGACTCTCAGCTTTGGCCAAATCTTGTCGATGCGCTTTTGCTCAATCTGAAGACAAAGACAGAGGACACACTGTAAGAGTGATTTTAGTTGCAAACATTCATTTTAATCAGTTTATTGGAATAAATGCTGCCAGTGTCCCCTAAAGAAAATATTTTTTTTGGAAATGAAAACGTATAGTATATATAAAAATATACACATCAAATGTATATAGAAAATGTATAGTTCGGACCTTTTCAGGTTCTAAAATGATCAGAAAACAATAACTTAAATTAAACAGATAAAGTTGAAGTGAGACTGAAGGACATTCTGTCTGACCTCTCCCAGCTCGTTGCGGATTCGCTGGTTAAACTCTTTGCCTTCCATGCACAGGAAGTCCTCATCAGGAGGTAGGATGCCACATTTGGCGGCAATGGCCCGGGCAGTGCTGATGTTGTCTCCAGTCACCATGCGGACAGTGATCCCTGCCCTCTGGCACTTTTTGATGGCTGCTGGTACCTGAAGAGGAGAACAAAAAAAAGGGACGGTGAGGTGAAAACCCTGTATCTGCTGCACTGTGTCTGGTCAGTGTGCTACATCATGGCCACAGTATCACAGTTACTGTCAGTGGCCGTGTCTATACTGGGAATTCCAGCATATTAAATGTTAATCTGCAATTTTCTGCAATGATCCCAGTTATACTTCCTTAAGTGTATCTTATGGCCCTTTTCCACTAGCACCTACTCGACAAGACACGGTTTTAGGCGTTTTTATTACATGTTAGTAACTGGTAACAGGTACTTTTCTTGTACCTACTCAGCCAGGCGAGTTGAGCTGAAAATGTAATGTCAGCAGACGGCAGTCCACTGATGGCCAGAGCGTGATATCACTAGCCTTACCTTCCTACGTGCTGCATTTCTTTTTGTGCTATGTAAAATATCAATTGCATGAGGCTCATGGTTGACAGCATCCACTGAGGAAAATGGAACACCTGGCTGACCAATCGTGTAACTTCATCACTCTCATATTTATGATTTACAAATAAGCCTGTTGCAACAGACTGTAGGTATCAACAGGCGAGACAAAGCCTCAAAACATCTAAATGAAAGAAGCAGGAGCATCTTGAATCTTACTGCCACATGTTTTATAGCCTGTAGTAATAGAACATTATGTATCGTACAGCACTGCACATGGGGGATGCTGTCAGAAATCCTGACAGCATCCCCTGTGTGTTTGTTCTCGACAGTTTCTTTTCAGATTGCCTTCACTCTGTGGTGTGAGGAGTTGAATGAAATATCTGTTGGCCTGTACGGGTGATCAGTAAACTTTCATTTGATCACTGCTGCAAAGCTGCTGTTGCTTTGAGGCTTTTGAGATCTGCTTTTCTGTCTGGTGTGTGCTCTCTTCACACACGAAAACAATTTTTTTGTCAAAATAATTCATTTTAAAATGCATATTGTGATCTTTTGGTTCTTGTAAGTATCAGCTTAGATAAAAATCAGACCCACTTTGTTACTCTGAGGCACTTTAATGAAATAAGGCTGTGACTGTACTATTGACGAACCCAGCACGCAGAGTATCAAACCCTAAAGAATCTAAAACACTAAACACCACAGTGTTTTAGAGAGCTCCTCGTTGGATGTTCTGTGAGTAGTTACTGAAACTCTAAATGTGTTCTAAATGTGACTGGCTGCCCAGGACTGGGTACCTCAGGTCGCACTGGGTCCTCGATGCCGACCAGGGCGATGCAGGTGAGGTCAGTGAGGATGCTGGCCTCGTTGTCCCAGTCAGGCTCTCCGTCAGCGGAGGGAAAGTCTCTATAGGCGAGGCAGATGGTCCTCAGGCCCTCTGATGCCATTGGCTCAACCACCATCTTGACCAAGTTCTTTTGGTTCTGACGTCTGAAGACTTTAGTCTCACCGCCGGACATCAGGATCTTAGAGCACCTGAAACAGGAAAAATTTATGTGACCATCACCTAGGGGAGCCTACAGCTGTGCAAGCATCAGCAGTAAACTCACTTCGCGAGCAGGATCTCAGAGGCCCCTTTGCTGAACATTCGGTAGCTGCCATCATCGTTCTTTAGCACAGTGCTCATGGACTTCCTCGCAGAGTTGAAGGTGTAAACCTTGAAGAGTTTTTCCTCTGGGAATTGATCGCGGATGGTCTGGTAGTCTCGGGACATGTCAAGGGAGAATCCCAATAAGGCACATTCGGTCTTGTTTCCCACTTGGCGAGGAAGCCCGCCTTCCCTATCTGGAGGCTGGAAGCAGCAGCAGAGAGGATGTTAAAGCTGAAGCCTTTAATCTTCATTAAAAGTTATATCGTTTACAATAACTGCAGCAGCACAATAACATCTATTCAACGGCAGTGACCAGACACAACTTTAAACAAACACGGGTGTGTCAGGTGTGTAAGGTTGAATGACATCAGAGTAAAGATTATCTTCAACAGATTTTATCATTTGCTCTGTAAGCTCCTAATGGTTCCATTTTACATTTCAGAGTTGCTCTTTCATCAAGAGGGGTCATTTTGTTGGCACAACACCTCCAGAACGACCTGTCTGAAGCTCAGTTTGCTAAATCAACTTCTTTAAATCTCCTCTTAAAACAACTTATCTCTTTACCATCTGTTTTATTCCTCTTTATGTTCATGTACGTTTTACGTGGTTTGGAAAAGTGACAGACGAATAAGTCTTTAATATTATAGTTATTATCTCTGTGATCCAGTTTCCAGTTCTAAACTGAAGCAGCGAAGCCATAGTAGTCCTGTGTTCTGTAGCAGATCTCCAAACAAACCTTCTTTTCCTGTGTATGTTTTAAGCTCACCAAAATCTTGCTGGTATAGGCACAGTTGACCGCGATACCCTGAACAAGCAGGTCCAGGATGTTGGCAGGAATCGTGTTTGGGTCTGGCAATTTTGTGAGGAAGCGTTGTGCGATGAAGGTCTGCACCACCGTCATGCGGTTTGTAGTGAGCGTGCCCGTCTTGTCGGAGCAGATGGCTGTGGCGTTCCCCATTGTCTCACAGGCGTCAAGGTGGCGGACCAGGTTGTTGTCCTTCATCATTTTCTGAGGAAGAAGAGAAGGGAAGCAGCTATGAGTGCTTTATTCTGAATCTGTATCCTACTTAAAAACTGTAAAACTGCTGAAATAATCTGAAATGATATCATTAAGTCAGTTTTTAGGAAATTATAAAATAATGTGGAAAATAGAAAAAGAACATGTTCAAAATGGACGTTTTCAGGCTGCCACATTCTTTACAAAAACAAACCCTCATTGAATAGGCCAGGGAGATGGTGACGGCCAGAGGGAGACCTTCAGGCACAGCTACCACCAGCACTGTTATACCGATGATGAAGAACTTGACCAAGAACTGCACGTAGACGGGCGAACACGCTTTGGACCACTGAACCCCCTGAATCCAGAAGCTATCGATTGAGAAGCGAATGACGAGGATGATGACGGTGAGAGATGACATGAGCAGACCTAAAGAGAAAGACAGAAAGATGGACGCAGACTAAAAAGCTGCATAATTTGTTTTAGATGAAGGCTTTATGCAAATTCTACAGGTTGACTTGCAGCTAACACATACAATGACAGCCCACAGAGATCAGCTCGCCATGAGCTCTGGTGAAGAGCTGAAAGACCATGGACCCTCAGATTGAGAGACCTCTCTTCTCGTCTTACCCACGATCAGTCAAAACATTTTCAATAAGCTCATGTTCATCACTGACCATGATTCCACCTACAGAATGTCTCTTTAAATGTAAGCACTGCACTCATCAACACAGGTGATTAAATGTCTTGATTCCTTGTCCTAAAAACAACATTTATACAATAATTTCGTACTATGAGGTGGTTGATACATACTGGCCCTGGTGAGGTGCACAAGGTCAGCACAGATCATGGTGCAGCAGTCATACATCATGAGGAATAATCATGAGAAAGTACTCAATGAAGTGGAAATGATGAACAAAATCATCCATAATTAATGTGCCCTAAATGTGGCTGTTTCACATTTACAATGAAAGTGGATTGTCAGATGTGACTCCACCCAGCATGAAGCTGGTGTTCAGCTCTCGGATGATTTCTCTGATTCTCTGTTCATACCTGCTTTGCCGATCTGCATAGCGAGTTTGGTCAGCTTCCACTGGAGGACTGACTTCTCCTTCTTTGGTGGGATTATCTTCTTCTTTACTTCTGCCGCTGCCTGACATGGCTGCATCTCCACTGTGGCATTATCCTTGTTTTTTACTAGAGCACACAGAAAGTTGGAAAAAAAATTCAGGTGATACAAAATATCAAAACCGCTACTGAGAATTGCTTTCAATTTAATGAAACCTTCACATTAAAAGTCTCTGGAACTAGGAAAGGGAGGACTGAATTCATCCTGAGTCTGGAAGTGGCCCACCAGTTCGGTCTCATAAAATGTGAGCAGTATAGGCTGAAATATCAGCTGCTGGATAGATTGTCATGAAGTTCACACCACACCACGCCTCTTCTGATCTCATAACTTTTCATCTCATCATTATCAGGTATAAGTGAGTATGTCCGTCCTTGCGGTTCTGTGTAGTGTCTGTGTTTTGTCAAACATCAGCAACAAATCAGAAGGATTTCATTTTGACCCGAAATCCTCTGTGGGCGTAAACAACCATATTTGTGTGACAGAGGTAACTGAGGTTTCCTAGGTTCTTAAAACATGCAATGTGGAGTTTCAGCAGCCAAGGTGACTCTCTCAGTTCCATATGTCAAAGTCAGCTTTATTGTCAAATATGCTATATGTGCATGATATACAGTACAGATGAAATTACAGTCCTCTTTAACTCACGGTCCAAACAAGCAATAAAGAGAGTCTGTTATGTATGAACTATGACGTAAGAACTGGTGGGCATCATCTTGTTCCTCTTTAGTATAGACACATCCCTTAATATTCTATATTTACCTTTCTTGTTTTTCTTGTCTTTCTCCTTAGAATCACTCTCCTCACCAGCACCAAGTAGTGTGAGGATGATTCCAGTCTGAGAGTTTACACCCACAGCAGTAACCACCATCTTGCCAGAGCCCTCCATCACATGAGTGCCTGAAAGTGAGAGAGGAATTTGTACATCTTTGTACAAAGATGTCTTTTGCATGACTGTCCATTCTGGAAAAGCATTCCTTCCTCTGTTGCTGCACTTAAGAATTTATTTCTCTTTCCCCTGTCAAAGTCTTATCCAACCCAGTCCTCTAAGTAGAAAGGGGCTTGTACACTGCACAGACAGCTATAAAGGCCTGCACTACACTGATTACCTGATTGCTGATATTGTTCGAAAGTAAATGGATGTGGAAGTATGTTGGTATCACACAGCACAGACCAACAGGCCAATCATCTCATGCAGTAAGTGTGGCAGCAGACTGTGAGGTTTCAAATATCTGCCTGATCTGAGGTGACTTTCCAGTCCTTAAATATTTTTTTTACCCTGAGTCAACATAATAATGCAGGTGTGAGCACTGTAAGTAATTCGAGGTTGTATATTTTCAGTGTATGAAGAGGTTTAGTGTTATAGATATGAACTCAGAGAAAATCAGATTTAACAACGAGAAAGCAGCTCCAGAAACTGGTTGGTGGGAGCTGAGAGTATTAGCTGAGGTCACTCTGAACATGGTTGTCATTTTATGTGAATGGAGCAGAGTGAAACACCTGACAGCAACATGGGGTCTTTTTCCAGACTCTTCTTGACGTGGTCTGACTCTCCGGTCAAAGAGCTCTCATCAATCTTCAGATCATTGCTCTGAATCAGGATGCCATCAGTAGGGAGGACGTCACCTGGAACACCGACCAAAACAGTTACACTAAACTGCACACAGTGGACTACTTTTTTCTTTGAGCACCATGAATTAAATTTTTTTCACAGCCTGTATTTTGTGATTGCAGTGACTCCTGAATTTAACTGCGAAAGTAATAAACCAATCGCCATCACAGAACACAGTTAACACAATTAAAAGCTCAATGTCATGCCTTGAGTTCCAATCTTACCAAACAAACTAAAAGTGGTTTGTTAGAGGTACAGCGGAAACAGTTAATGGAATAAGTTACACTATACATTATATGTATATATATGTATCTGAGCAGACATTCAGTGTCAACTTACTGTGTGTGGTCCTTAATTAATGTGAAGTTCTGGGGTTTAATATTCAGCTCCATTAACCAATGTAAGCTCTGTGAGTTTGTTCTCTCACCATACTTTACTTGTGCGATGTCTCCAACAACGATCTCAGACAGGTTGATCTGGACCACCTGCCCCCCTCTGATGACGGTGAACTTCTGGTCCTGCTCAATGCGTTTCTGCAGGCTACGGAACTGACTCTCTTTGCTCCAGTCGTTGAAGGCCGTCACCAGGACCACACACACGACTGACAACAGGATGGCAGCGCCTTCGATCCACGCAGTCTCCCCCTCCCCCTCCTCCTCCACACCTCCAGCCGCATTGCCGCAGTCTGAACAGACACAACAGAAATTGGAGTCTTAGTTTTCTGAATTTATTTCAGTGTAGTTCTGTGGTATTTCAGTGAGGTGTGTGTACTACGCTGCAGACTGAAGCCACTGATAATACAGAGTTACTCTTACTGCAGATGAAAAGGTCTGATGGGAAACATCAGTAATACTCCTGAGTGTAAAAACAAATACAAACATTTAAAATACATGAATGTCTACAGCAGGGGTCCGCAACCTAATGGCTCGTGAGCCAGATGTGGCTCTTTTGATGGCTGGATCTGGCTCGCAAACATATCTTTAATAAAGCAAAAATAACATTAAAAACGGCAACCCGTGGCTCTTTGAGCGGCCCCCTGTGACTTGTGAAAGTGAAAGTGTTCATTTCCACCTCTGGAAGTTGATTGGACAAGCCAGGTGACATGCCACGGCTTTGTACGGCCCTTAACTGAGATGTGAAGATCTCATTTCAACAGAGCGGCTATCAAAAATGAAAACACTCACTCTCTCTCTCAACATCCGGTGGGTGATAGAAAGAAAGGCCTAGTGAGATGACGGCTGCCACCATCAGGATGATGAGCGTGATGTCCTCTAGAGCCTCCCAAACTAACTGCAAAAAGGTTTTAGGCTTTTTAGGAGGGATGAAGTTCTTTCCAAACATCTGTTTCCTTTTCTCAATGTCTTCCGAGTTTCCGTCTAAACCTGCAACAGGAGACACAAAGACACCATCAGAGACATGTCTCCTCTTCTCCTGACATAGATGAGATTATATTTTTATTATAATCATTCACTATTATATTTTTTCTCTAGTCTATAACAAGCTAACATTAACTAATGCAGAACACAGCTCTTCGCCTCCAAGCCCAATGTGAAGTTAAATAGTGTTTTCAGAATTTGAAATGATTGGAGATGCTTGAAATGCTTCAAATTCTGAGAAAATTGCAAAGTTTCCAAACAATCCAAATCTGTAAGGTCACACTTGGATATATACTGCCAAAGTGCCATAAATACATCACCTAAAAGGCTCTAAAACAGAAGATGTTTTTTGTTGGATTTAAAGAAATCTGTCATTAACAACTTTAGGTAGTATGAGAGACAGACTTTGTGAATTGTATTTATTTACCCTTTACAGTGGACGTCCTCAGCTTGTCACACAGTCCGTTAACATCCCCATAAGACTCCTGGATCTTGGTCAGTGCCTCTCCTCTTCTCAGCTCCATGAGTGAACGCAGCTCCTGTAGCGTGCAGCTGATCTCTGCATCAGGCTTGGCCTGACCACGTCGGGCATTTTTGGGCCTACGGGTGGTGGCCATGTTTCAGTCTGAGGTGCAACTCTGACCTGACAGTGACAGTGTGTGGACAAAAAGATCAGAGGTACTTTCAAAGCTCTCACTGAGAAAAAAACGACAAAAAACAAACAAACAAAAACAAGTAACTCATAAAGGCTGGAGGCTGAGCTAGACATCAAGGTCATGTATTTCTAAAAACGTGCAGTAAGGGTATTGAGTCTGACCACACAGAGACACTTTATCAGATCTACTGTAGACAAACACGCAAGCACACACACACACACACACACACACACACACACACCAGGTCTGAAGCTGCTCCTGCTTGAAGAAACACACCAGGATG